>LQNS02276620.1:4764442-4777471 GCA_001587735.2 Parhyale hawaiensis
GATCACTGCGACATGCTCTGTGTGTAACCTAGAAATAAGAAACATTCTCCTGTGTACCATATTTCATTCCAATTTGTAATGTCTATGAGTACTTAATAAAGATTATTATTATTATTATTAAATTGAGCCGGAATGGAACCAGACGCTGTCTATCAAAAACTAAATTCATTTTTTGTGGCCAGATTTCCGTTTAAACGAACTAATCCATTACGATTATCATTAATTTGCGTAAAATGAAGATGTAAACTATTGGAAATGCAGTAATCATTAAATTGTGGTAAACAACTTCATATCAGAAGGCATTTATAAGATAAAGGAGGGCAATTAATATTTAAATTTACAAATTTTCGAGAATTACACTGTTAACGGGCGGCGTTAGTATCGCCTTCATTTCACGAAATCATGCAGACTTCGAAATAAAAGTGTAATTTATATCAGCAATTGTAAACACGAAAAAATAATATTGGACAAGAGAAAGTGTTTTCATTAGCCAACACATTAGCCCAGCATTCGCTAAAGGTATTAACTTCGCATTTTATGCCCCGACGGTAATAGCAGCCAAAGTCCAAGTCCCAATGTGCACGGACTAAATGGACTAAATGGAACCGACGGTAATACATTTTTCAGTCATATTTTTCTTTGCATGATCATTACAGCGCCTCTAACTCAATATCACGGGGTTCACCATGTGCGTCTTTTAGATACATTTAACAAATTTAACACAGGCAGGTAGAGAAGTGTGCTACGCAGCTGCTATATAACCTTTCGGGGCAAATGACGATTGTTCTCTTTTAGCCTCTATATGGTCTTTTGAGAAATTGTGTCGTAGTAGTAAAAATTGTGTCACATATTCATTTTTCAACTTAGAAAAGCAAATAAACACACTGAAATGACCCGAAATAAATACTCTAAGAGTTCATGGACTCATTTTTTGTCCACTGTTGTTCGAACTCTCCTGAGGTCGAAATCCTTTTTCCCCCAAAATGACATCGCCATTTGTTCCGAATGGTTATACACCAGCAGAAGAACGGCCCTTTAAAAAAGGAAGATAAACTGCATGGGAAACATGATTTAACAAGCACACATAAAAACGCTAGTTCACGTTGCTGGATAATAGTTCACACATATAGTTTTTCGGTCCCTCCATACCAAAATGTCAAAAATCCTCTCTCGTTCGATCCCCATGCTGGGTCCAGGAAAACATATTTAATGCGTACGGTAACGGGTTCCCTGCCTACGAAAATTACCGTAATTGTGATACGGAAGGTAACGGGTTAACCAAGTAAATTTGGCACCGATCACTAGAATCATCAGCTCGTCTTCATGCGTTAAGAAAATTTCTGTCTATTATTCTTTTTGGAGGAATAATTTCATTTTTAGCTTCAGTATTTGTTTATATATTTTGTTGTAGCGCTTGACTAAATTCACAACTGAAGCACAGTGATACAGATCCCACTGTTCGTGACAGAGGGAGATCTTAACTTATCACAAAATTCACCAATACATAATTTGTACCTGCCTACAATGAAGGCTCTGCACAACGGATTTGAAACATCAAGTAACGAATACTTTCTTCCGAGGCTACAGCAAGCAATTTTGCGCAAAGTGAACAGCTGCTGTTGCTCCTAATATTTAAATCTTTATAGGGTAGCTAAAAGGCTTCAGGTCTACCAATTGGATCATTTTCTGTGCCCATTTGCACAATAGTGGTGCCAACTTCAGTCATGCAGTATTCATCATATTCATCAATTCAACAAAGAAAAGCAAAAAGTTTCACTCTCACTCCAGCAACCATCGAACACTTAACTTAATCTACCCACACTTCGGTTCCTTAAAGTTCTAGGCATCAAAAGATACTTATTTAGAATTGCAGTATGAAGCAAACCAATCCACAGCGAGAAAACAACGGTAACAAATTTTACATTCCATACATTATACATAAAAATTAATTTATCGTAGGAACGTAGCAGGTTAACTCTAACTATGGCAAGGAGCTTTCAGCAATTTTTCATACCCCTTCATTATTTTAGTTCTATCTAGACACTAGGGCGTAGATATTTTCAAACGAATGCTACGTAGCAAATTCACTGCATGCAAACACACAAACAATTGGAGACCAATTAGTAAAGAAATCTTTTAGCACTCAACTTCTCATAACTTTCAAAGAGTTATTTCATCTCCGGACATCAAGTTTATTCATCATTAACAACAGGCCAGTCAACAAATTCACCTCAGTAGCACAGCAACACATGCAACTTGACTCCAGCTACATCTACTCCTACAGGAGCTTTCGGCAACTTTTCATGTCTCTCCAGCAATAATTTCATCCCCGGACACAAAAGTAGAAGCATTTTAAGGCAGCATAATTAGCAAATTTACCGCAGAAATACGGCAGTTGGATTCCACTGCAACTCCTGACGCGAGCTTCAGGATCCTCCTCTACCCATCTATTAACAGTTTCATTCGTGTACGCCCAAAGTTGAGATGTATTTTACCACTAGACTATTTTGTTAATTCACCACAGAAACGCAGGCAGTTGGACTCCAGTTCAGCTATTGCAGGAGCTTTTAGCAACTTCTCCTAGTCCCCGCTGATCATTTCTGCGGCTAGGGACGCATAATTAAAGGTTTATTTAGCAGGCCAAAGTTTGCGAAAATTACGGTCTCCCAGGAACACAAAGTATTCGCTTCAATAATTGCAAAGGAACGCCGAGGTTTCGAACAAAAGTTGGTGCAGCAGTTGACGAGAGGCTAAACCGAGCAGGCCGAGGAGCAGTGATCAGAGAATCCGCCATCATCCAAACGTGCAACTTTTGATCGGCAACTTGATAGCAAAAGTTGCGGCAGCTGCGGGAGTTTGTGCAAGTTGCTCAAGTTTCGATATTGACGCTGCGAGTGTAATGGGGGTCACCGACGATAATGCCATGTTATGAATATTATTAAAGGGCGGGTAGGTCGAGGGACGGCTGTTGTAAAGTTTGCGACTGTGCCTTAATTCAAACTGAAAAATTTCTTCCCGATGGAATCCGGCACGTTTTTTCTTAAAATGACTTAATTCGAAGAAAGACACACATTTTGAAAGACACACATTTTAAGACACACATTTTGAAAGACACACATTTTAAGACACACATTTATTGTGCTCAGATCACAATAGAATATTTGCGATTCATGTACTTAGCCTAAAAACAATAAAACTGAGAACGTATCCATTTAAAAGTGATTCAACACTTGTGGGATACCTAGTAGTAAATGAAATTCAGTGACGTCATTTTAAAAGAGAGATTGTAAGTGCAAGTTACTGCAATGCTTCAATTAATACATGTTACAATATCATTTCTCAATGTAAGAAGCTTCGACAGTACATGATTCAAGACAATGTTATTCCTGACAGATAAAATTTGGAAATCGTACAGTAGTTCTAGTCATAACTCACCAACATTCGATGTTAGGGTCCCACAGAAGCATACATACTAAGGCAATGGGTTTTGAAATGTCCTTTAAATGATTGATGCGACATTGATTGCACTATTTCGTCGGGGAGTCGATTGAAGGCTTGAGCGCACTGAAATACAGCGAAGCGTCTTTCAATTTCAAGACGAATCTTTGGCAGGTTAAGTCTAACATTTCCAGTGTCATAATTATGGGCAGGTAGAAGTGAGCTAAAGTGGGACGGAAAATATGGATTTTCGCCAAGCATGGCCATTCTAAGAAATTTTAAGAGGAAATATTGATATCTTCAAATTTTAGGATTTTCAGTTTATTGTACATGCTATTAGTTGATACAACAGGAATATAATTAATATCTCGTTTCACTCTCAAAATAACTCTTAACGTTTCATTCATGATTGTCTTGATTCTTTTAACTGCACTTTCACAGGTCCCTCCCCATATAATAACTGCGTAATTCAACTGTGAGTATATTAATGAGTAGTACAATGAAACAAGCGCATCCTTCGGCAGATATTTGGATACAGCATGAATAGCTCCCCTACCCTTATTGAGTTTATTGCAGAGTTTAGAAATATGTGTTGAAAATTTCAAGTTACTATCTGATACAACACCAAGGTATTTGAAGTCATTTACCCATTTCAGCTGTACCCCATTAAGATGCACATCAGGTAGAGGACAACTAAATAGCATAAGTTTTCTTGACATTGGGAGTGAGTTTTTTCCAAGTACAGCCAGTGAAGTAGAACATTAATGAATGCATTTACTTTTCCTATAGTTCTTCGAAGAACCTCTTCGAAGCAGAGGGTTTTGTGACGATTGTTATATAGTTTTAGATTTCCTCATATCTACCTTAAAAATATCTCTGATAAAAAACCTTTCAAATTTTGATCGTAAACAAACATGGGTCCAGAGCCTCACACCTCAAAGCATATGCAATATAAGTTTGGACTGTGTGATTTCAAGTTTTAAAATTTTCCCATGGGCGTTCCTTCGCATTTCGTTTACAAAATGATGTAGGTTAGACTAATGCATTAACCAGGGTCTTTTGGAGCACAATCTTAGGATGGCGCGAGTGTTAGTCGTTAAGGTTTCTTCTAAAGGTTAAGTCTTTCCTATTTTATGTATAGAACTGCGCGAGTGAAATGAAATTTTGGTAAATTTTTACAATAGTTCACCGCTTCGAACAAAATTACTATCACCGAAGCTTTAACTCAAATTAGGGAGATCGGAGTTGAAAGTTGCTTCAACCTGGGATTTAAATCAAATTTTTAAGATTACCCCGTATAAAATATATTCTCATTCTTTGGGAATATGATTTTGACCAATAGAATGTTCCTGAAAGGGATATTATAGGGACCGGATGCTCAAACGCCTTGTAAAGTTACAAGCACCGTGACTGTACAGCTGCAGGCACGAATGCAACTATGTAGCTACTGAAGTTTTGCATTTTTACTTTTCAATCTAACACCTGAGTCAGTCTACTATTACCTCTGCCAAGAGGCTATGTTTTCGTCGGCTTTGTCTGTCACCAAGATAACTCAAAAAGTTAAGGACGGATTTTGATGAAATTTACAGGGATTGTAAGGTATGTTAGGAGAAACAGATGATTAACGTTTTGGGAAAATCCGTTCATCCGTTCGTTTGTTTGTTTGTCTGCCTCATTTTTCTCAACGCCATAACTCAAAAAGTTATGGACGGATTTTGATGAAATTTACATGAGTTGCTAGGTATATTACGAAGAGTAAATGACCAAATTTTTGGAGTGATCTTTTCGTTCGTTTGTCACCGTTTCTAATTTTATGCTTGTTAGCACAATAATTAAAAAAATTATGAATGGATCTTTATGAAATTTATGGGAGTTGTTAGTAATTAGTAAATTATTAAATTTCGGTGCAAATCGGTTTGTTCGTTTGTATGTTTGACTCATGTTTGTCATAATGTTTGTTAGCAGCATAACTCAAAAGCTATGAACGGATCTTCACGAAAACTGTACAACCTGTTAACACCATAAAAGGACACAAATGAAAATAGATTTTGGATTTAATCAAAAGAAAAACATGGTTTCAAAGCCAAATTGAATTTTTCGTTACCGTTGGCGGAGGTATGCGCTCTCAGAATGCTCTAGCTTAGTTATGCATAGGTTGGAGGTTCAAGTCACTTTTATCATAACTTTGTGAAGGTTAGTGTAATACAGTGACATAATCTGAGTAACGATATCAGCACTTCTTCAAGGAACTGTACAGTTTACGTTAACGTAACTTTACAAGGCGTTTGTGCATCTGGCCCCAGGTCCGGTCGCTACAGGTTATAAAACTGCCGTAATACCAGGGTCTAAGCAACTCACAAACTTTATTTCCACACTTTTTTATTTTATCCAGGGCAAATCTAATGATGGAAGGAACTGAAGAGTCGAACAGATCAATCGAAAATATTGCTTTTACAATAAATACTGTGATGCATATATCCTTCATCCATGGACTCTACAGTCTGCCTGAAGATGATACGTACGCATCGTTAATCGTCACGTGACGGTTGAAAAGCGTTCAACGAAGATATCAGGTGCCTTAATTTTCCCCAGCTTCTTTACTACACAGAATCTATCACAATTTTAAAGATTCGATGCAGGGAGAAATGGGATATAGGCGGAATTTTTAACCGAACTCGTGCTCTATATACATGTGAAGGATATAAGTGCATTCGCACAAGCGCGCGTAGAGACCCATGCTAACTGATGAAAGTGGCTCAGGTACTTTAGCAATCCATATATTTATGACACACATATATATATATCTCTCAGATATTTGGTACCACTAGCACATGAAATTATTCCAGAAGGAAGCCCACAGTCTTCAAATTTTTTCGAGCTCGATAAATACATATCATTAAATACATACATACATTTATATATTAAAGTAACTGAGCTACTCTGACCGTCAGTCTGCACAGGACTTTATATTCGCTTATGCGAGGGGACGCTTATATAATTCATATTATTGGCGCCATAAAACCCAAGCACAGGGGATGATGCGCTGCTTCTTACATTAATATATGCATGTGGCAGCATACGGCCCTGGGGACTGATAATAAAGATAAAGTCAATGTTCCAGAACCAAAGCCACGAAGTTACAGCAAAGTTTACTCTTCTAGTGTTCAATAACAGGAATCTGACGTATGCTTCACAAACCCGAAGTAAGCAGCTGTATCGATAGAAACGGTAAGGGGCTCGAGAGCAAAAATAATTTGTCTCAGTATTTCAGACACTCTAATGCAATTGTTCTTAAATTTTTTTTCACTGTTGGTACAGTCTGAAGGCGAACAAGGTCGTTTGGTAGCATTGTTGAAGTCAACAAAACGTTATACATATGGAAACAAAAATAGATTTCTAAACATAGCCTTTTATTCCTTCTGTTCGCCGAAAATAATAAAAAATAATAAAAAAAATTAAAGACATTTTCTTATAGTAACAACTTAAGTTGTGCCTCACGACATTCACTGACTTGGCTGTTGTTGAGTTCAATGAACTTGTCAAATCGAGGATGTTTACGGTTGAGAACACCTCGCATGTGTTGGGGGTCGAGGGGACTCCGAAACACCGTTTTGATAAGCGCAGGATTACTACATATTATGTTACGTAGTTGCAGGCTCCGTTTCTGCAACAAAGGCGACATCACAGAGGAAGAAAGAAGGGACATGCAGTATGTCGATAAAAACGTAAAACCCATGCATGATCGAGGGTGTTCTCACAGGATCAACGCGCATGGGAACAGTAAGTTGGAGAAAAAGAGGAAGAACAGAGGAAAGTAACAGCAGTAGAAGAAGCAAAGTGGAAGGAAGCAAAGTGGGCAAGAAGGAAGGACGTCCAGAAGGCCTACCTAAGACTAAGGTCAGCTACAGTGCCCCCTTGGGTCTGATGTACGCAGAACGAGACTTTATTAAGTGGGAGGAAAATTAACGGACAAATCTACCCGGGCGCATTGTCGGCAGGGTTGATGCGAGTACCAGTACGATATTATTTCGAATTCTTTGTAGACTTCAACTGCATTATTAACTTTGTTTAGCATTGAGACTTAGCTCATTCAAGTCACTCGCAGGGCCAATTATTTGATCAACTAGGGCACTCTGAGAGCGCATACGTACCTCCGCCAAGCGAGGCAACGGTAGCAAAAAATTCGAATTGGCTCTGAAACCATAGTTTTCTTTGTATAAACTCCAAAATCTAATCATTTATGCCTTTTGATAGTAATAACAGCTTGCGTAATTTTCTTGAAGATCCGTTCATAACTTTGTGAGTTACACTGCTAACAAACGTTAAGACAAACATGAGACAAACATACAAACGAACCAAAAATTTAATCATTGATGTCTTTAAACATTACTAATAGCTCCTATGAATTTCATGAAGATAAATGCATTATTTTTTGAGTTATTGTGCTAACAAACATAAAACTAAAAACAGTGACAAACGAACGAACAAACAGATCATTACCAAAATTTGGTCATTTACTCTTTGTTATATACCTAATAACTCATGTTAATTTCATAAAAATCCATCCATAACTTTTTGAGTTTCTCATTCTCTCATTGTTCTCAATGCTACAACTCAAAAAGTTATGGATGGATTTTTATGAAATTAACACGAGTTGTTAGGTATATAACAAGGAGTAAATGACCAAATTTTGGTAATTTGCTCGCTTCGCTCACAGAAACGTTCATAAGCCCATTAACTGCGGCACCTGTATTCTGAATACCGTTTCAGGAACGGATATTTCCATCATGCGCAGTCAATGGGTTAATTCTATCACTATGAACAACTGCTTTCGATTGGGATCTCAAACTCTTCTACTGCCAAGTTGGGACTTTTCAGCAAACTCTTCTACTTGGCTGCCAATTTGGGACTTTTCAGTGCGCAGTAAAGTACAGTGAGCCGGTAACTATGCAAGCCCATGACAGTATATTGGCAATTCTACAGGGATGTGATAAAGAGAAGTGAGAGAACGAAGCACGAGGAGGTACAATCCGACACCATTGAGCGTGGAATATTCACGCCAGACACTAAAAAACAGAAAACAGAAAAAAGGGAAGAGTTCTTTTCAGCTGGACCGACAGGCCTGTTTGATAATAGAGCGAGGCAGATGATGGGAAAAATCAAACACCCATTTTCAAATACGTTGAATTCCGGCTGAAAATAGTGACGCTTTTGGAAGAAAAAAAAAAAAGTGCCGCGGTAAAGTTTCAAATGTAAAGTGATACGTAACGAATAAATATCTCGCGTCATGGAAGTTTGGTGATGACGATGGAGAACAGTTATTGAACATCGGAAACAAAAATCAGTCATCCATGCAAACTACGCCCAGTTGCTATTAAAAACCTAAATATTCACAGGTGCTAAGCTCGCGCGGAATTGATTAGTAACACCGAACGCTGAAGGGTAGATAAGCCAGGAAAAAATACCGATTGAAGTCAACAATAAAACTAATTAATAAAAAAATGGATATCATTAGAAGAAGTTGAAACTGCAGTTGGGGAAGATTATTGTCATAAAAAATGAGCCTGAGGAATATGCAAAAAAAAAAAAAAAAATTGCGCATAACCAAATAAGCTGAGTTTAGCATATATATACAGCCAGGGCTCAACATGCGAGCTGTTCTTGAGCACAATAAACCATACTCCTCGTAGAAACGTACAACCCGTAGCATAGCACAGGCTCCATCATAAAGGTCTAAGAAACACTGGTTCTGAACAGACAGATATTGCTTGCGGGACGTGTGCGGACACACGAGTAGAATCCCACACTTTCGCCAAGAGAGCTCAGCTGTCGCTGCACTTCAACGGGCAGTAAAAAGTCCAAATCTAACTCAACTGCACAAAATGATGATAGCTTGTAGCTGACAGAGGTACGAGTAATACCTAACCTGGTTGATTAATATGTTACTTAATTACAAAAAATTTGTAAACGTTAAGTAATAAGTTAGCAAGTCTATACTTGGCCTTATTACATACCGAAACAAGGAAAAACTTCGACGGTCAGGTGAAACAATCACCTTAACTTGGTCCCCCCCCCAAAAAAAAGATCACTTTCTAAACGCGGTCTCTATGCAGTTCTGGGAATTTTCCTTGTTGCACTTTTTTCATTGAATATTAACCCTGCAAAGTGTTAAGTCATCGAGAGCAGCCATGGCAAACAAGGCCGCACTTACGAGAAACCAAAATTATGGTCGGGCCTCACAGAGCTTAAGGACAATCGTAGCGGGTGGTTTTAGGAAGAAACCAAACCAGGGTAATTGTTATTCCGTATGAGCAAAGTAGTCCCTCGTTATGAATGGTACAAAAAGTGAATACAGTATTATATAAAATTTGTTGTCTATATATTAGAGTCCCAATAGAGCATTAGGCGTAAATTGAAAGTTTGATAATTTCGAACTTCCTTTGGTGAGATACCTACAGTGTAGTGGCAATGGGACAACCACTCAAGCAGAATTTGTTTAGAGGTGGCGCAACTGTATAGAAAGTTGCCTTATGAACAGGTCTCAATATAAAGTACAGGTTGATATTCACTTGCACCACCTTTAAATATAAACAGATTTGTTTCATTTTTATTTTTTCACGAAAGAATGTCTCATTTCTACACAGTATCCCACTCAGCTAGGGCCGCTAAAAAATATAAAGTTTCTATTCCCTCCGTACGAGAGTAGTATATCAATTAGGTGTGCGAGAACAATTATGAGTCGAAGCGAGCAATTTTAATCTTTCCTGTAATTGATACTCTACTATAAGGGTAGATACCTAATCAATTTTGTACATGAATAATGTAATGCATTTGTTCTGAAATGCAAGCGATAATCGCTTCAGCTCATAATTCTCTCACACCTAATTAATATACTACTACTACTTACCGGCTCCCTAATATATTTATGTATTCATAAAATCTATCTTAGAATATAAGAATATTCTACCGCACGTACATGAAGCTGTGTACAGAGCCCTCACACCAACTGTGATAAACACACTGATCAGTCATGTACAGTAAAGCTGGAACTCAAATCCCTCACGAGAGCAATTGGATGGCCGCTCAAAACTGCAGGCATCGTATCGAACAGCTTCGACTTTTGCGGGAAAACTTGTCAAGAATTTTGAAAGCCGCAAACTTTCAGGAAAAAATAAGCATTTTTGCAAGGCAACTTTCGATGAACTGTAGGTACTAAAGGCGAAAAGAACATTCTACACACGCCACTGTCTATAGCAAGCACACAACATACAAGAAAAGATCACACAGAATGTGCTATTATGAACAGCATACGCTGTAGAGTGACGAGTTAACATACCGAAATTTTCCTCACATGCACTTTAGAGGGATCAGTGCCAAACAAAAGTAATACTACTTGGTGGTGAGTTTCAATCGATGGTATATTTTAATTAAACGTTTACGGAAGTTGTTTAATCATGATTGCAATTAAAGACCCGTTAGTACACAAACTCAAAAGGGTACGGAATGGCACGAGTGTTCCCATTTGGGACACACGTTTCTGTATAATTAATCCATAATTGAGCAGTAGACTACAATCTTAAAATCGGTAAAGGTGTTATTATCACTACACTATCAATAACAACTATAACACAATTATTATTATTATTAGAATTTTTTTAACCACTAACGACATGTTCATCATTATTTTCTTGCACTTCTGATTTTATAGTAAGCTTCTTCAACCAGATGCACTGATGGACCTGTTACACGAAGGTGAAATGCCTGGCGAATTGACCCAATCTTGACACAGTACAACATTAGCTACCATGACACGGACGGCGTGACGTCACGTTACCAGACAGGGTTTGAAACAAATATTCAAATTTTTACCCTACAATCAGTGTGCGCTTTTGACTTCTAGATTACGAGCGCGTGCTAACAATCATATAAAAAATGAACATTAATCTGAACGATATATAGGTACCATTTTTCAAGCACATGTCGTTTCCCGGAAAGCAAGTTTAGTCTTGCTTTTTGTCCTGTGGCTTCGCAGCGTTAATACTAAAAAAAATTTAAATCAACACTCAATAGATGATGGAACAGTTGCCGTCATAATCATCCTCATAGTGTGCTACGATTGGAACTCAAAATAAGGCTACACATGCCGTCTAACACACTAAGATTTATAACTCAAAGTGCACTAGCTCTTTTCAATATCATTTTTCATTCAAAGTCCGCGGCAGACGATAGTCTTCCGTCCCATGCTTTCATGTCACAGCGTCCGAAAGAAACGTCAAGTGTGTGCAAACGCATCTGTGTCTCCTAAAAGACTCGCTAAAATGCTAACCGTACTAAATACGACGCATATCCACTAACTTAGCATAAGCCACTAGTCAAGTTTCCGATACCTTTTCAAATTCTAAGAAATCAGCTCACTTTTTAAACCCACACAACTACGCTTCATACGCTGTTAAGTGAACGCACAGGACAAAAGACTATCGTCTGCAGCGGCTCAACAATATAAGCCTATAACTCACCAGCAATTTCAAGAGTGGCGTTGTTGGACACAACTGTGCCCACTTCACTAGAGGCCTCGCACCAATACACCCCCGCATCGTCTTCCTTCTTGCTGTGTACCACCCGCAAGAAGAAGAGGGAGCCCGTGGGCAGCAGCACACGCTGGCTTTTGGGATCGCTGGGCGAGGTTCTGCAACAGGAAAAGATTCAAATAAGGCAACAGGGAACAATTCATTTGAATGGTATAAATATAACTAATGGACTTACCACTGACTAGAATTCAATCAGAAGTAACATAGAATAATCCAATTGAAGGGTATACATCACTAACGATGTAACTACTCAGCATTACAAATATAATGTAACAGTTATGGCCACTATTCCTAGTAAGTGGCAATAGTAAAACGAAAAGAAACATCCATAAGATGAAGATGTTTCCTGACTAAAAAATTTGTCAGAAGCAGCTGCAATTAAGTTTAAAAAGTACTCATTTTCTACATTAAATTGTTTGTGTTTCAGTGACAGTTGTTTAACTATAGTCAATTACTTCTGGTAACAGGCAGTCACGCTTTTAAGTACCTAATATATATGTTTACTCTTCAAGCATTAAGCAGGATAAAATCCAAACTCGCTAACTAAAATTTGCAACGTTATCAGCAATAGTTACATTCAGCTAACTTTAAAACACAAGTGTTCTAAAGAAATAATCTGGTGGTCAATTATTCACTCATTACGAAAAGCCGAGTGTACCACTAAAATGGTTAGATATTCGTGGCCGTAAAACTTCATGAACTAAATTTGATAGCCGACGGTGGGCGGACCAACAGGTCCATTCCCAGAGAGGAGCCGGACCAACAGGTCCATTCCCAGAGAGGAGCCGGACCAACAGGTCCATTCCCAGAGAGGAGCCGGACCAACAGGTCCATTCCCAGCGAGGAGCCGGACCAACAGGTCCATTCCCAGAGAGGAGCCGGGACTAACTACTATTATATGCAGGGTCGCGGAGTCGGTTGGATCAAGAGCGACTTCGATTCCTGGGTCCGGCCCGTTTCTGACTCCGACTTCTCGGAGTCTAAACATGTACGACTCGTACTG
>LQNS02276620.1:4782538-4792968 GCA_001587735.2 Parhyale hawaiensis
CTTTTATCAGAAGTTGGATATTGCGGCAGCGAAGCATCATTCGGCTCCTGCTTAGTGGACTATAACACAATGGAAGAACTTTATCGCAATAACATCGGCGCAAACACGAAACTCTGCAACTGTAGAGCGAGGGGACGCGGCAAACCGTAGAGTTGAGCAGTAAGGCTAAAACTGTTACGGATTTTCAGGGATATTACGACATTATGTGAGATGACCAAACGCTCTCTAATTTCAAAGGAAATAATAATATATTGCCAGACAACTAACCCACAAACTTTAAGGAGTTTTGCGACATCTTGTACGATTAATACATGAACACCTAACTCACACGTTTGGGGGATATTATAACATGTCTAAAAATAGTGCAATACTATCTAACCCGTAAATTAGGAATGACGGACACTGCCAGATGCTGTTCGATTGGCCCAATGGAGTTTGGGGATAGGTAACATTGTATTTGATTAGCACGATGCTATCTAACCTGTTAACTATGAGATTGTTCGTGAACGTAACAGCGAGATGACTGCCATTTTGCGTTCTTGATATTTAACGATATCTTAGTATAGTGCACAGTGAATCTTTGATGGACCAAATATGAAAATTAGATTCAATCTGATACACAGCATGAGAAGATAATTTAAGGTGATAAATTAATGGGCCAGCAAACCTGCTGTCCGACACGGCGCTCAAGTGGGGCCAACCTTTTTTATTTTAATGATAAATTGCAACATTATCCCGAATTCTCTCAATGCTTTCAGTTACAATTAAAGGCCAAAATTAACCATTCTTGCTCGGCCGCAAGCTTAAAATACCTACCATGGAATGAAAAAGAAAAAAACTCATTCAGAGAGTAGCCGAATATAGCAGCTGTCAACACTAGACGGTTACACGAACTGTGTTAACCTACCTCGCAGTAGGTTAACCCGTTGGTCACAAATTACGACCCAACGAGCAGTTACCATCATAGCTAGGGCTCCGCATACGCCGGGTTTCACACGGAACACCAGCATCTTATCCGAAGAGCGCAAAGGTGTAACGAGTGGTGGCTTCTCTACGTAACTACTCCCAGCTGTGGAGTGCGTGGGGAAGATTACTGCTCCACTTATGTCCCTATTGCGTAGTAGTAGCAGAAATTTTACTAGCGCTTCAGTGGCACACTGCCTATATCGCGCCGAACTATTCCTGTGTTTAACCACAGGCTCGTGCGCCGCTAGGACGCGTTTTAAATTATCAATGATTTTTGTCTCGGTTCTTCTGCCAGGAGGTCTCAGAGTGGTCAGAGCGCTACTGACAGGAAAAAGGCGCAAGTTGTGCATCTCCAACTCCCGGGCACGGCTGAACTCCCTACGTGTATAGCCTATTCTTAGCATATTTTTATTATGGCCGCGTTATAGATGGCGTTCTAGTTTCAAGCAAGGAAAGGAAGTCTGGATGTGCGATGAAGCAGAGTCAGCAGTTCTCGAAAACTCATAGTCTATTACGAGGGCACTGGCCTACTCAAAAATGGGGACGACCGGGGGCGTACAGTGGTCAAGAGCGTTCAGTCTATGACGCCACAGCTCAGATAATCGGTGGTCGACTGCAGCCGTACACTCCTCAGGGCTATTGAGGGGATTTATCAATTGCACGAACCAGTGCATGCGGGTTTTCTAGTCGGAATGGTTGTTGGATTTTGAAATTGAGGGAGAAGGTCGGGTTAAAGACATGAGGATCTTAACTGAGCAGAGAATAATGTTAATTAAACAAACGGATCTTTTCACTACACTAATCAATATTGCAACGATTCATGTGCACTGAAGCCAAAACCTATGGGACGAAACCTGAAGTATCATTATATTCGGTTGTATTCTAATGATAGCATTAGTTTCAATTCATAAGGTAATATGTTGTTAGTAGGGATATTCCACTACAGTCCCTCAAAATATTCTACCGAGTAAATATTCAGTTCACCAAGTACGGCAACGTAATGCTATTTCAGTTTAAACTTTTATAATATTTCAATTACAGACATATTTTGATCACAATGATTACATCAATTCAATCACAAAATTGAAATAAAAGTCGACACGAACTAATATAAAAGTTTGGCGTTTCGGGAGTTTTATCCCATTTTCAAAAATCTAATAAAATCTTCTAAGGATACCTAACAAAAAAATTTTTATTCAAGAAGACCTAAAATGTGATGGTGTTAGCAGGGTGGGACCTAGAGGGCGAATGACCACGGTGCGCTATGGGGCCCTTATATAAGCGTCGAGCGGCACGGGAGTTTCAGTTCATTTAATAATACTCTATATATAGCAAGCTTTCAAACCACCAAATGTTAAGTCCGTGATTCACTAGCACTAACTTCACGGCATCGTTCTGGGAGAAGAATTCATCGTTTAAATTGAGAAGAGTTTATTTCATGATTAGCAGCAACTATCTCCAACAGTTATTGAAGGAAAAGGTTCATCTTGCAATATTTTGATGATGTGTAACAGTGAACTATAATTTCAACAGGTCCACGGTCGAGCAATTCTATCAACAATGCGCGAAAGATACTTTTTATGATTCATTACCCGTCAGACCAACATAGAGCTTTCCGCGTTTTCGACGTGTTTTCTGCATAGGCTACGAAGGGATTTAACTTTACCTTCATTCAAAAATCGCTCGCAATACAGTTCCGCAAGCATCAACGACTTATGTCACTACACGCAAAGCTGTAGGTAGCTACGTAGGCGGATGATGATTTCATGAATTAACGCTTCAAAGTGGTACGGTGATCACTATTATAACTTCAGCTATGCGATCATATGAAGAAGCATAAAAGGTTTTTTAATCTCGCGCGTCTATTTTACACAAGTTATATTTCTCCTTAATAAACAACAAACTGGAGCATTATTATTAAAACATCAAAGTAGTCGAGGGCTTAACACACGGTGAAACTCTAATAAAAATCACCTACCAGCACACGATAACGGTACTGTGATTGCTGTTATTAGCAAAGGCAAGAGATCATTTGATATAGAATAGAGAGATTTTGATCTTACGCATCGATTCCACACAACATACCAATTTCTATTTCCAATCCACAACAAATACGGCCATTAAAGGTTGTCGGCAACTCTCAACGACGATATAACTCCTTTATAAAATAATTANCATTTGATATAGAATAGAGAGATTTTGATCTTACGCATCGATTCCACACAACATACCAATTTCTATTTCCAATCCACAACAAATACGGCCATTAAAGGTTGTCGGCAACTCTCAACGACGATATAACTCCTTTATAAAATAATTAAATACACAGAACGAGTAACTCAAAATCACAGAGGTCTGATGGAGCTTTACAGAATGCTGGAGATTAATTCGTTTCTGAAGCTCAGAATCCCCACTCAATTCTTCACCACACACTTGCTTTGATGCATTTGCAAAATAAATACATGCAACAAAGAAAAATACTCATAACAAAGAACTGGAAAACCGCAATGGAAATGCTAGGAAATAATCTCCTCAGTACACTAAGAGCAGTGACCGAGGTCCAAATAGTGGAATTTATAAATGATTGCATGGGAATATAAAGGGATTTATTTGTTCGTTTCTATAGAGCTTTTATGTGTTATAAATTAATAGCTCTAGCCTAGATTTAATTAGTACTTAATGCTTAGTTCTGCAATGCAATGGGAAAACATGAAATGCGAAATTGTAGTATGAAATAACTGGTACAATATATACGCAAAAGTTGCAATCCCTGAGCATGAGGCTAAATTAGCGTATAATGCTTATTTTTGTAACGTAATGGAAAGACGCAAAGTATGGATAAGTATTAAGTTGCGTTAAATATTAAAGTTAAATAAAAGTTGCAACTTTTGAACCTGTCATTCTTATATACTCTAATATACTCGGGTAGGACAAAATTTTTGTTGCACATAGCGTAATCATCGCACGCATGATCGAAAGTACACTCCTCTACACCCACTCTGGAACATGTACGATACCGTGTGGCTGGCAGAGTGTGTTTTAACGAATTACTTTGCCAGCACACTTCAGAGAATATATTTTATTTTTGAATAGATAATTTTTAAAACACCAGCAATCAGTCTCACTGTATATGAGAATACGGCTTTTTAACCGTATTTTCTCCAAACAGTGTAACCTAATGCGTCAGTACTACAGAAATGTAGATTAAGAAAATGAGATAATACAATAAATCGAGGCTTATTTTGCAGCAGGTGAAAAGACTATTCATCTACAACCTGCGGAAAATTAATGAAAAATAATTATAATTATGTAGTAGCTCGAGTGTATGATAAAGAAACAACTGCTTCTGGGAATAAGCGATTACAAAAATCCAGTACGAATGTTGTTCATACTCAGTTGTCTTTGGTATCTTCACCCTTCATCATCCACATTAAACATCAGTGCTGAAAATCATTTACAAACGACCCATCGGATGCTCTCTTGCGCTTCAGGCCCATGACTTTGTATCAAGCGAAGTGGCGGCGGATAGACTTAAGTTCAGCTGGCGGGCTCATGTGATAAGTGAGGTAATCTCATAAAATTTACCTAAGAATTTAACCCTTTGGGGCGTCGTGTAAACAATTGTAGACATTACAAATAGTGCGACTACCACGAACAATAATGAATACTGGGAGAGGGAGGCCGAAAAAACCATACAAATCCTTAATCTAACTTCTGCCCTATGTACCTCATAAACTCCTCGACCAAAGGTAATAAAAATAATGGTCCAAGCTTTCATTTTATTCAATATACTGCCACCTGAAGCGCTCACGGCCTCGAGACGACGGCAGAAGGTTTAACACGTTTTGGTAAAGTGGTCAGTGTTCAAGGCCATCCACTCTCGGTCAACGGATTTTGGTGGCGAACGCGGCACACCATGGCCTCAATGCGCAGTCCGGAAGCGTGGTCCAGAAGATTCAAATCTGGAGAGTATGGCGCCCAAATATCTCAGCCAAAAGGAGAAATTTTGCTCCTGCAGAAAGCCCTGCACACACCTGGATGTGTGTGCTGGAGTACGATCCTATAGAAGTACAAGACTGGCCGATGGCATGTCAAATATATTACTGATCCGGGGGATCAGCATGTCGGCTAACTTGTCCTTGTAGTCCCTGGCTGTTAGCCGGACGTACCCGGTCGAGAATCAGATCAGAGACACCACAGCGTCATTTGATGCAATGAAAGCGAGTGACATGACGAATGCCGGAAGCTTCGTCGTTGATAAATGCGGACACCCTCAACCACCGTACCGAGAGGCAAGTAGCGGTCGTTTCTTCTGTTTCTCACCGGGTCGACTGTCCACGTCTTTTCTCAACTTTTTCACGTCTGAGAAGATGATCACCCGATAAGCTGGAGTACACCAGAGGTCATTCATGAGCCTCTGGCAACGTTCAAGATGCTTGGCGCCGATATCTGGTGTGAGCAGTGGCCTCTCAACCCTGGCAAGGGACTAGCTTCCCAACTTTGCGACTGCTCGGCGCACTTTGGCCGCTCCAACTCCCAGCCTCCTGGCGTTTTGGCGCATGGACGTCAAGGGGTTGTATTGGATGGCATTAAGTGAGCTGTCTCGATTCTTTCGACCTCTGCCGAACGTCTCATCACGCTCTCGTCGTCTTCCACGCACTTCCTGATCGCGTAGATGGTTGGATGGGACACCACGACGAGATTTATGACCTCACTCACTTTGTTTCTCGCACGAAGACGTGCGGTCGTTTATCTGGCTGGGAAGTCATTTTCATTTACATAAAGACAACAACAACAACAGCAACAACGAAACTTTACATTGAAGGCCACATTACCAGGCTTTCGGATGATATGCAGCTAGGAATGGTAACAGTAGCAAAACAAAAAATTTTCCTTAACGAAGTGTTCAGATTTTTCAGCTCACACTGTAATTCAGACACGTAAGGCCTTAAGTGATAATCGCTAATATGGGTTACTGCACGCGCGAGACTAGCCAGCCAATTAAAGATACTGGGTACAGAGCAGCACATTTAATCCCCTAACGAAGTCACCTTTTTTCTAGATCTTAACTAGTTACAAGATTTACATAATATTTACAGATAGGAGACAATTCTCAGCTGATATTGTTGAAGTTTTTCGTTCATTAACTCGGTACTTGGCTGTGCTATTTTGCTACACACGGATTTTTTGCGTAGGAAAAAAATGGGACGAACATCTTTTGTAACAAAATACACAGCCTGGAATGTATAGGGTGAAGATTTCGTGAGATGCATGTTTAAATGTATTACGCACCGTTTCTACTTGCAGTGAAATATACATAGTACTTAGTTGCAGTTCGATATACAGTAGTAAAGAAATAGAAAGGGATTAAAAACGGTATAGTGAAACTTGCGGTGATACCATTGGCTTACTTATACTCCACTGGAGCAGAGAATTGGGACGGAAAACGTACTCCTCTCCTGGAAAATACTATCCAGCGGATGGTGTCACTCACCTGACGGTTTCGATATCCTTGTACCAGTAGATGGTAGCACTCACCTGATTGTTGTCCCATCCTTGTACCAGCGGACGGTTGCACTCACCTGACGGTTACACCATCCTAGTACCAGTGGATGGTAGCACTCACCTGACGGTTTCACCATCCTTGTACTAGCAAACGGTTGCACTCACCTGACGGTTACACCATCCTAGTACCAGTGGATGGTAGCACTAACCTGACGGTTTCACCATCCTTGTACCAGCGGATGGTGGGTGGCGGTTTTCCTTCAGCTTTGCAGTTCAGGGTCGCCGGTTCGTTTCGCGGAACAGTCATGTCGGTGGGATGTTCTGTGATGCGGGGGGACCGGTACGACCCTGAAATAAAAGAAAAGTAATTAAACCACTTGATTTACAGGTACCAACTACACCGTAAATTACAACCTGACACATGCACTTACATTACTAGTGCATCATATCTGAAAGTCTTGTTAAAAAACTTCTTAGTGCTACTAAAACTACAAAATAAAAATACGTACTATGCACAGCTCATTAAACAAATTTCGCGATATAACGTGGTTAAAATCTGTGGCTGCCTATATCTGATGCGACATACTTTGACGACGATTAATTAAAAGAGCGCCAAGTGTGCTACCAAGGTGACAAATCCACGCACTACGGATCCATCAATAAGCCATCAACAGTGAGCTTGAACGCCTGGGGATCCACAATACTAGAAAGCACCACGACAACGATTTCTAGACCAAAGCAGAAAACACCAACTGAACTGAAGAGTTCGCACCTAATAGTCTCCAATGTAAAGAAGTGGGCATAAGCCACAGTACGTGTGTTCCTTTCAAAGACCTAAGAGGAAAAGACAGAGGAACACAATTAATGTCCTTCACTGCTGAGTAAGTTATAAAACATTCAAAGGCAGGTAACACCCCTCCAATGGAACAGAGTCACCAAATCATTCTGAGCACACAGCTTAATGGCTGAGCTAAGTCGGTTCAGCAGATGTAGGTGATTGGCGGCAGCCGAAGCCAAGATCGGGAATCAATACTCCAAGAAAGGAGGCAAGAATGCATAATAACATTTAAGGAATACATCGCCGTCACCAAACACAGCATTCACCTTTCGCAGGGGCCCAATCGTAACGGAAGCACGTGACACAAAACGCCTTAAAAGGGCCTCAAAAGTTAGCTTCTTGTAAAGATACACAGAGAGAATTTCCAGAGAGCTAGGCCCCAGAGATACCGTGTCATCTATCTTCAGTGGCGGATACATGAAGAAAAGTGCCCGAGACCGAGTGACAGTCATAGCTAAAGTTTTGCCTGCATTAAGTTTCATACTCCAGGCAGAGCACCATGCACTAATATGGGATAAGTTCATATTTATTGACAGGGCAATAACGACATGCGTTCTGAGGGTTCAAATCACTGCTGTGAATGTGGAATCATCGGCATCGTTCCCCATCGTGTTTTCCAGTGATGGAAGCAAGTCACTAGTGTACAGAACAAACAGCAGCGGGCCAAGTACACTACCCTGAGGCACACCCGAGGCCACCGCGACTGAGGCACTCGAACAACCGTCCACAGACGCACTCTGCGTTCACTAAGAAACAAAATCGCGAATGACGGACAAGACCCTACCATATACACCAAACGACTCCAATTAAACAAAAGACCCACGTGGTTGACCATATGGAACGTCGCACAAAAGTCCAATTGAACAAGGCGCACTGCAGAATTGCATTTTAAGATTTTTTTTTATTCTTGAAACCATAAGTCTAGAGAAAAAACAACAATCGTCGCGCAATCTACTTCTTCAGTCCCGATTAATGCGATTTCTAAACGGCCAAAAAATATTAGTAACGCCTGCTGCAGTAAGCAAAGCTGAGCTAATTTTATCACAAACGAAAAGTGGCAAGTTTACTGCCCGAATGAACAACAAATCAACAACGCAAGAGAATTGATCAAAATTTGCGGCAAAGAACTGCCCACTCTGCGCTATTCTTATCAAATTAGACTGTATTCGAAGCGCTTTGGCGTTCAGTAAATCAAAGGTGATGAAGTTATCGGGCATAGAAGCCTTGCTCCTCCATACCATTTGGACTGATCGTAATGGACGTCAAAGTAGAGGCTTACGTGGAGTGATAGGAGAGTTTGCTGGGAGTTGTGTTTGACAGACTGCCGCTACCTGACGTACGTCATATAGATGCTTGTCTAGATGTTGTGCGAACGAACGTGATGCGTTCCTTATACCTTGCAACGTATAAGTTCTATAAGTCCACTTTAAAAAGAATCCATCCGGCGATAACAAATAAGTAGTGTTGAACGGATTGACACAACCTGCTGCGTGTTGCATCACGTCTCTAAGCTGCGCAGATCTGCAGCTATAAATCGTGCACGCAAATCGTCTTTTGGGCGGAGTTTTTTCTTTCCCCAGATATCTAAATGATACTGACGTCATGGCAATAGCTCATCGAGGGCCGGGGCGTGAGTCTCGGCGGGTCTCTGGGCATGGGCACGTTTGTCCGTCTACAGCCTGCTATTTAATCAAACCTGAATGTGAAAGCAGCTGGAACAACTAACAGTGCGTGGACTATACGCTGAAGTAAACACCATCGACATAAATATGCGGTAACATTTTTTTAAAATGAGCTCATGCCGTGAGTTATTATGATCAAAGTGTAAGCCTTCTCACTCACAGCGTTCTCCGCGCTTAACAGAGATGAAAAAAAGAAGGGACATATAGTATGAAAATAAGAACCGATGCATGGGAACGGCAAATCGGGGAAAGAGGAAGAGCAAGCTGGAACGAAAGATAATGAACGGAAGTGCAACAAAAGGAAGCCAAGGAAAACAATGACGTCCTCATGGTATACCTAACGTGAAGAAAGAAGGGCCTCAGGTGAGCGCTATTCCCAAGACACAGGTTGGACAATTTGATCCAAACGAATCCTATGGCATAACAATAATACAAACAAGTTCTTTCAACTACTTCAGTGTTTTCGACAGGCAAGAATAGTACGAAAAAAATTTTATGAGTACTTACAAGCGCAAGAATTGAGCGTTGGCTTCGGCGAAGCCATCAGCAAACGTGCGTCGTTTGACTGTCGTAGCTCGTCGCTTGGAGCTGTAATTATTTACGCATTTATTCGTACAGCCAAAAGAAAAGTGCGCAAGGTAGTAGTCGTCACTCATCTACCCACGCTGCGCCAAAGCTAATATATTTATTTATTTTAGGGCCTGGTGCCAGAAGCGGCGCGGCGGCGCTAAGCGCCTTAAGAAGCTTGTTTAAGAATTTATTCTAATGATGGCCCAGAACTTGCGAGACTGGCCTCAGAATGACGTTGTTTAGAGAGCTTTTCGAGAGCGATAAATCTGGCGAGTAATGAAAATAAGAGCTGGCGGCTACGCAGCTGCTTACTGGAGAAAGAATAAGAGAGAAACAGAACTTGCAATGGGAGACGGGTGCGTATAAAGGCACGAGTGTTTAGAATAAGAATTGATAACTAAATATGATATAATTTGTTAGGATAACATAGGATAGACCATGAGGAAAAAAGATCAAAGAAATAATTATTCACTAGAGAAACTAGAGAGGGGGAGTACGAGGATATTTCTTCTGGCAAGAGGAGGAGAGGATCAGGTCTCGGAAGGTGCGGGTATGTAGAGTTCAGTGTTGAAAATGTGAGTCCGTTGCAACTGAACTTATGAATTTCTCATGAAAAGAGTACATAAACATAGAGACCTTCAAACGATGAGCCAATGGAAATTTCAGTAATGCAAGAGAGAGCGAACGGCTACATTTATATGACATATATACACAAAGAATGAAGGAAGTACGAAATGAATGTGCAAGAAATAGACACTGGAAAAGTTACTGCGAAAAAATATGGGTAAAACAAGCTAGCAAACTATTTTTTGGGAATCAGAAAGAAAATGAGAAAAACGAGATATTTCATTCAGTAGCAAGAATTGCAT
>LQNS02276620.1:4807016-4822559 GCA_001587735.2 Parhyale hawaiensis
GGCGCCAAAGGGAGGCATTTCGACCGGTATTACACGCGGAGCGGAAGCCCAACTTTTCGACCAACATATTCTAGAGGGCAAATTCTGGGACGCCAAAGCTAAAATGTTGCAGGAGTTCGATACAAGCACGAGGATACACACGAATTTCAGGGGAAAAAAGAGCGATACTTTCTAGGCCCGAGGCGCAAATGGCAGCACTGGACGCAGCATCTCATCCCCCAACTGAAACAATGGGGGCGTTCAGTTTGCTAAAAAAAGAAAAATACAACAGTACTTCGACGGATAAAATCTTTTGCTGTTGCAAAAAGAGAAGATAAATATAGCGAAATTCAAATGCAAAAAGTTATCGACAGCGAAGGAAATTGGGACATAAGCAGTGGTACGACACCATTTGACTGCTTCTACTGATAGATGAAAGAGAAAAATAAAAATCAACTATAAGAAAACAACGCTAATTCAACGTAAAAATAAGTTATAGTATGATGAAAAATTGAAAATGGAAAGGGTAGGACGGAGCGTTTTTGTTTATATGCCGATAAAACAACAGTCCTGTAGAGGTGAGGTCCAGATCTTCGCCTGTTCAAGTTCTGCTGTGTCCTTCGTTCATTAGTACGACAGTTACGTCTTCAGTATCAGATCGGGTAAATTAGGGTAGCTTCGTTACAGCGTTGGGAGGGAATTACAGGAGTCTAGTTGAAATTTAAGCAGTTAGTGCTCGCAGGTCATACCTATATAAGTAGATTTACTGCCCAACATTTTCACATTTCGTAGGCAAGACACAGGTCCGAGATATCATTGAAGAACACTGCTTTTCTTCAGTGGAATGTCCACAGGTTCCGGTAACTATGTGTAATTCAGTGAATTTAATCACGGGCCGAACGTATTAAAGTCACATCAACGAGTCTCGGGCTGAGCAACGATAAATGTGAGTCTTCACTAAGTCACGGACTGAATAAATAATAATGTATCGCCAATGAGTCACGGGCGGAACCATTATCACGCTCTTTTGCACGAGTCTCTCTAAACGAGTAATAACATTCTGTTAATCTAGTTTAAGACCGAGCAATGACAAAGACGAAGTTCAAAAAATACGAGTCTACAAAAATCCGAGGAAGATTTAACTTGGATGAAACACTAGTCTGCGAGAGACAAATTCACATAAAATGTGGACTGCAAACATCATCATCCGGCAACTGCAAGGTTTCGGGTAGGCGAGTAGTCACCTGCCGGCTAATTAGTCCCCTCGTTACGCAATAATGTGAGGGATATTTGCAAATTTTGTGCCTGGTTTAATTCAATAGACATTTTTTGACGGCGATGCAAGCACATGAGGGCTATTAATGGAAGCAGGTCATTAAAAAGCTTGAATAGCTCAATCAGCTTTTTTAAACACGAGGCTGTAAAGGATTGTGACGGGAAAATTTTCAAAAGGATAGGGGCACGTATGAGGGCTGCTTAACAGGCTGAGTGGGCGCTCTGCAGACGAATGATCTCACTCAGAAAAGAGTTACGAACGACGAGGGAAATTTTATTGAGCAAGCAGAGGCACACAGAATGAACTAGGATACGCTATGGTGATAACTGTGCTCGGAGATATTGATGCACGTTGAACATGACAGGAAATCTTTCGAAAGATATTAATGACAAATGTTAATGCATGTTTTAGCAGGCGTTTGAAGACTTGTGGATTACATGAGTTCATGTACAATTATTACAGGCATGAGAAATTCAGATGACCTACGTCAAGGTATGGTTATTGGCGTTAGGAAAAATTGAAATGAGTGAGTTAAGGGCAAGATTATCGATATGAGAGCGTCGGGTGCATTTGGATAGGTCATGTTTATTGTGTCAGGAGAAGGCTAAGTTTTTATGTTAGGCTATTACCCGTAAAAGCCTCAGAAGCTTCACATATATTATCTCATGCATAAAATAAAAACCGGTAAAACTAGCATCTAATTGATGATATAATGTTTAGAAACTGGTCCGTTAATACCGCATGGGTAGGTCACAGTCGAAAAGGATTAATTTAGCTGAGGTTATTCGAGATAAAGAAGTGTAACGTTACGAAAGCGTCTAATAAATTTGGATAGGTAATAATATGAACGTATGAGGTTTGCGATTCAGTTAAAAAATAGTTCAGGAAGGTTCCGAAAGATAAAAAGAAATAAGTCTGAGCCAATTTCGATAAGCGAAGTTGAAGATGTTTGAAGAAGAATAACGGCAACCAAGCCCGGGGAGACGATTTAATTCTTTTCATTGACAGGGATGTTTCCCTGGACGCCTTCACTTACCTACTATTTATACCGCAAATTTCACACTCAGTCCTTCAAGTGACAACTTTAATTACAACAGATTTACCTGCGGCAGCGTATTTAATTTTACAATAGAAAAAAGCAGCTACTCTTCGCTTCTTAACATCTACGACTGCAAATCTAAGAGCAGCAAGTCGGGCAAGGAAGAACGCAAGAAAGTCATCAGTAGAAGCTTGAAGAGGCGGGGAGAACAGTAAGCACGAAATAAAAGCGTCTCGACAGCATAGCTAAGGCAACCTATGAGTGTGAGACTCGCCACGCAACATAAGATGGCCAAAGTTAGTCATATATATTTTCCTGAATATCCTGTATGCAGTTTGAATAAATGATACTCATGTCACGCCGTTGTTCCCTATTGGCCCACTTTTTCCTCATGCGCTCCACTGTAGCCTTGCATCGCCGTCACCATTACAGAATTCTGGACCACCCAAGAACGGATTTAACATCTAATCTAAGGGCCGCTAAATATTCTGTTAGGGAAAGAAGGGGAATCACCGTCCACTTAGCATTAACAGTCAAGAGCCAGTCAGATCTATGAATTTATTGAACAATTGGCTAGTTCAAACCCAACACTAGGACGCGCAAACGACGCTTCCAACAGTAAGAGGAAATGACATTTATGGTTTCATCGATTTACTCATCCAAGTCGAGCTCAGCCACACCCACACTACTCGATGGCCGGAACTGGAGACAGAAACTTGCGCTCTGCCACTGTCTGTCGCTTTGCAGGAGTTGACAGCCACCCAAGTCGCTGAACGCATACAAACTCCCGTTTACAAAAAAAGATTGAACTACCGAAAGTGTAAAGGATAGCTAATTAAAAGTTTATACATGAAATCAGACTCAGCAAGGAGAAGATACCGCACCTCTTTGAAGTACACGACAAGTCAAATCTCGAAGACTTAATTTCGGTGCCCAATCGATGAAGCCTATAGTATGTCGATCAGAGGACCGTGAAACCAGCGCACGGCGTTACAAAAAGTGTACGGCAAGTGCAGCAAAAAAGGAGGAACCTAGGACACTGAGACAGTTAAATTTTACGTGCGAACTCCGTAGACTTGATTTCAGACTTCAGTTGTTGCAGATCAAAGAAAGGTCAGCAGCAGTATGGCTTACGTTCAAATAAAAAATAAAATATTTTTTATATTTT
The DNA here is from genome assembly GCA_001587735.2 of Parhyale hawaiensis. Taxonomy (NCBI): domain Eukaryota; kingdom Metazoa; phylum Arthropoda; class Malacostraca; order Amphipoda; family Hyalidae; genus Parhyale; species Parhyale hawaiensis. The sequence goes on from LQNS02276620.1 coordinate 4,810,479, forward strand.
TGTTAGTAGTAATTGATAATAAAAACAACAAAAACGATAATAAAAATTGCAATTATAATATTAACAAAATAATATAGAAGTAGTAATACAGATTACGCACTAGAGCACAATCACAACCATCTAGCAAAATATACACCCTTCCGACAATGACAATCTTATCAATGATAAAACCTCGGTGAAACAGAGCTCTACGGGCAGTTCATTTATTCGCTATAACTNCCTACTACAGGTTAGGTTAGTGTACTGGCAGTGGACTATGAATGGCAGAGATGCTGGCGCTGCGATGCAGAACATCGGCAAACTCACAATTCTAGAAAAAAAAAACGAACATGAAACTCCGAGTTTACTAGCGCACTACTCAATCTACTAAGCCAGTACAAGCATGCAGAGATAATAAAAGACATAAAAATAGTCACGTAGTTAGTAAAAGTCTAAAGATTTTTATAAGTGAGAGCTAGCGTGCGACATATACAAAAGAAGCTTAATCAGCGAAGAATAAATAAATACATCACAGCTTAATGAGCCAAGAGACTACATCCGCCCAATTAGAAATTTAAAGGTTCGACTTCCACGCTAATAGTACTTTAGTGCTTAATAAGCAAGCAGACCACGTCAACCAAGCACAGGTCCTGATCCCACCAGCATCGTAGTCGCCAGAGAAATAAAACTTCAGTATAAAACATAAATAAACCATAGTATAATCTCACCATTTTATCAAGGCAGTTCGGTTGTGGTCAAGTTTCTCCATTGCGGTGCCAATTCTGTAGGCATTTCTGAGGTTTCTCTATATACAGTGGGCGGGGCTAAGTTATGGGCCGAACAAAATCTCAAAAATACCCATAGAATTGGCAACGCTATAGAGGAATTTGACCACGGCCGAACTGGCTTGATAAAATGATCAGACTATATTTACCCGGCACACTGCCAACGTTAGACCAACTGGACGTCTCGCCTACACCAGCAGCCGAGTAACAACCAGACGTTCAATAAATACCCCACAGCCTAATCAGCCAGGCGACCACGTCTCACCAACTGGAAGTCTCCCGCACACCAGCCAGCACCCGCAGTCAATGAGCAGCGGACTCCCCAAATAAAATAAGGCATCAGGAAGAACATTTCCTATAGCGCCGTTCATCACGCGCCTCGCGAGCCGAGGGGAGCTCCATCAGAGCTGGTTTTTGCTGCGGAAGCAGCGGCGGCGGCGATGGCGTGTGTTTGTGTGTGTGCAGTTGTGCGGGACAGCCGCAGCATCGCAGAGCCACAACCGAAGATTGATTGCCGCGTGTTCCCGACAGGAGCTAGGAGGGCCGGAAGATGCCTCTCTCGCTCTTCACTAAACACAAACCAAAGCAAAACAACCCGCGTGTTTTTCTATGGGCTAACCATCCGTGTGCTTTCTTTTTCTTTTCGAAGACTAACCAGTGGTGTGTTTTTAAAGGGCAGGCGAAAAAAGAATCACGGTTGAAACGCCAAAAAAGAGAAAGAAGCAATCTTTGGGGAACAGGTAGCAACAGCGAAAGGTTTGCAAAGTTTGCAGATATAAAAGATTACCAAAGAAAGAAGGAAACTCCTCTTAGCTTCTTCAACAAACACAAACCCCAAACCAAAGCGCTACCCTACCAATGAATGAACAAAATTTTCAGAGATGCAGCAGACGCGCTAGCATGAAGGAAGTTAATGAGCTCTATTAAACAAGTAGCGGCAATGCTATGCCAGGATAAAACAAAATATTATATCATAATCCTGGTTTCACCACCGCACCCACGTCATACAACGTGATCCAAGCAGTGACTCATTTTTATATCATAAAAGTATATTAACGGTTTACTCGGCATTCCTGCCGAAAAGACTCAGTTGGCCGAGCGCGTTAGTATAGGCAAAAAAGAGGTGCTAAGGACGGAATAGAAACACTAGAGTGGACGGCCCCTTTCGCGGCCCTTTACACGAGAGAAGGTAGAAGAGTCCTGCTGACTAGGTCGGCCACCTCGATCGGCAGCCCACCTCCCGGAACAGAAAGGGTAATATAGAGAACCTACCTAACTTCACAAAACAAACTTCGCCAGCAAGAACTGCGGTCAGCTGCAACATTTCCTACGGAAAAGGTACTCAGGTTAGCCCCTGGGCTTGAAAGGCCCATACGGGTATATTCTGGCAGGCCCTTTCCCTGCCAGAATATACCCGTGCGGGCCAACATACGACAAAGCCATGCAAAGAAAAAAAATTGTACGCAGAAGACTACAAGCACTGGGGGAAGATAGAGCTCAAAAACGTAAATCTTGGGAAGGAACTACAGGCTTCGCAATTAGACTGTGAGTGCACTAATATTACTCAACAATTCACTCTACTGTCTTGACTACTCGAGAAGCCCATTTAGCCTTCGTAAAAATATATGATGTAGGCCCAACGAGCATTTATAACACTATAGTGCAATGTCTTTCAATTCATTAAGATATAATGATTATTCTTATGGACGGTATTAACCCTATATTACCCAGAGAGTATTATTTTGATACCAAGAATCTTTATCATATTGTATTCTTCGGGAAAAAAGCTTTTGTCTCTAACAACATCGCCTGGTATTAATAGGATGAACGATGCTGCATTTAAGCCCAAGTCTTGAGTAGCTTTGAACAAACACATCCTAAATCTATAGTATCTTATGCCACTCAGCATCGGTCCAAAGTATTTAATACGCCGATCGATAGCCCCCGGCCATCAAAATTGACTTAAGATTGCGTTAGTTAAACACTTGCTATATCGTAAACGAAATCAATGTGTTGGAAATACAACTGGAGCTGGCATTTTACTGTGATATGCTAGCTATACCCTAACATGTTTTGGCCACCCAAAATGCTATATACACGAGCTTAGCTTTTGGCGCGGCCAAAAACTTTGTTTGGGTTCCCCGACTTCACCAACGGCGGTGAGAGATCAGGCGAAGAAGTCAGCAGTCTCGTGGGAAAAGGTGCTGACCACAATTATTGCGCCCCTCCCTCACCTCGTAGATTAAAACGGAAGCTAAAAAGGCTGATCGAATTAAACTAATTTCAACAGGAATGACCGCCAGATGCAACGAACTTCGCGGTGAGACTTTCTGGAGAGCCTCAGAGCCTAGCTGAGGTAACTGTGTACCGTAGCAAGATTCAGGCCCGCTAAATGCGGGCTCTATAGGAATCCCTTGTTTAAAAAAATACCATTTCATTTAAATGAAGTAAATGAGTTACTTAAGCGTTTTTCTTAAGTTCAAAAAAAAAAATTATACGAATGATAAAGTTCTAAATGCATTTTAAAACATTTACATAGAGGGGCGTGCTGATATTTCTGCTATGCACCATTCATCACCTACGGAATGCTTCGATCGATTAAGTAAAAACGAGCGAAATCAAGGCCTAGCCATTCGTGGCACTCTAACCATTTGCACTTCTACGATAATTAAAGCACACAAGAGCAAAATCGATACCGTTGTGTTTGCAAACAAAATAATATAATAGCAACGCAACATAGCAAACGACGGTTGCTAGAAGGGCAAATCAGAGCCCAACGATGCGTACCAGAATCCAACATGAAGGGAAGGGGAAACACAGCAATGCTCACAAATTAAGCAAACAGAGGGAGCTCAGAATATAAACAAGACTAGAATACTCAGAAACCAAATGAAAGGCAAATTTAGAATAAGCGAAAGGAAAGGTAATGCAACTGAACGGAAACGAAATTAGATAGAAAACGCATTTCTCAACAAACTGTAAGGAAAATATACGAAACCTCCAGTACACATACAAGAATACGAAACCTTAAAGATGATATTTTGTGGATGCTATATTTTAAGTGATCATAAATATGTCATCTGATATTAAAGAAGTTTGGGATGAGCGAGACGCACTTATGAAGATCTGAACCTTGAACTACAAATAACTTGAAGAACGTATAGCTTTCCATGCACTGGAAAAGTATCAATATAGTCGCAAATATATAGTCAGAATTATTGTTATCAGTAGGCACATTTGTAGTTTACTCTTCCTACGTTAGTATCTCAAAACCGAAGACACTATAGAGTAAGAGCATCTTTCGAAACAGGCACATTTACGTAGATGCAAATGCATAATCACAAACAAGAGCCTCAAATAAATGAGATACGCAGATGAGAACACATATTCGTAGTCACAAAGAAGTAACCCCAAGCCTAAGACACAGTAAGGTAGACGGCTCTATCTATATGCATTGTCATATTTACGTAGTTACAAGCACGTAACCCCAGACTAAAACTACAAATAAGGGAGGTAGCGGACGTCGTTTATGCACTGCCATCGTATGTACATACAAATACGTAACTGGACACTAAAGCTACAAAGAAGGGAGGTGGACAGCTTCGGATGCAACGCGGTCGTATCTACGTGTCCACAAATAAGGAACCTGAGGCTGGAATTACAAGTAAGGGAAGTAGAAGGCCGACAAATAACGACTAAGGGCAGGGAAGGAAGAAGAAGGAGAAGAGGGTCGCAAAAGGGGAGGCAGAATTAACGACCCAACGGGATTAGGAAAATTGCTCATGGGAGACACCCTCGGCACATCCGCTTCCGAATGCATAGCACAGTCCGTAGGATATAACCTCCAATCTTAGGAAGAATCCAAGACTTGGAGTTTGGTGGGAGTCGATGCTAACTGTACACAAGGGAGACGTGGCAGACCATGGAAGGCCAATCTCTGTGTTCTTCTACACGGACTGTACTTTTGGAAGGTCTATAAAGAGGCTACTATAGTAAGTGGATTAGGTTCAGGGTGATCAGAACTGAACGTAGTGTTAGAAAGAAGGCCAAAGAAATTCAACTTAGAGGATCGGGACAGTTTGATAAGGTTTTATAAATATGTTCCTTTAAATGAATTTCACTATTAGAACGTCAAGAAAAAGGTCACGCGTAGAAGTGTACATCATACCGTATATACGATACAAGCTCGGGAATAGTTTTAATTCATTAATAGCAATAAAAGAGTCCTCATTTACGTCGTACAAACGTAAACTCCATGAAGCTATTGTGCTGGAATATTCCCAACTGCAGCCTCCCAATAGCGAGTTCGCTGCTATCCAAAGAGAGGAGGAAAAAAAGAGACATGCAGTATGTCACGCCGCACGTAAAAGTCATCCGGGACCAGCGACAGGCAGCAAAAAAAAAAAATTGTACGAGGGTGAAAAACGAAGAAAGCAAAGTGAGCACGAAAGAAAAGACTTCGCACGTCGAAATGAAGCTAAGACACAGCCCATATACCTCACGTGGGGAGCAAGTTTCTAGGATGGGCAATTACGCATTAAATATTAATTAAAATATTCGCAAGTTTCAATGGTCTTGTAATCAAGTTGCACCAATTCAATAGCAGATATTTGCGCTGAAGCAGACGGTCGCCAGGCCGCTCTGACTGAGCCCAAGCAATGGGTAGAAGTTGGAATGAAGACGAAGATAAACTTGGAAGCTCCAGTCAGGTTAGTACGAAAGTTTAAAGCTAACGGCACGATAATTGAAAACTTTCGAGTCGAAGGTATTGGGGAATTTACTCAAAGTCAGAGGGAGTGGCAAGCGGCAGGTGAGAAGAAGGATTTGATCCCTTGCCTGCTAAGACTCGGTCGGCTCTTATAAAGCAATCTTTACAGATCTCAGATGATGAGCTATTTTGACATGAATTCCCATCGACGCATTTGGCTATTAAAATAGTTTTTTAACACAAAGTTTTGTACGCATAAATACGCAAGACTGAGAGAGCTATAAATGAACTTCGATGAGAGTTTTATACATAGGACCGGTTGGACCCTCCTGTTCGCAGTTTATTCACAGTGCAGAAACTGCAGCAGAATGTAAGCTGAAGTAGCATCGACAGCCAAGTACATTGTGAGCCAGCGCATTGGTCACACATAACTCAAACACACACAGTAATGTTTCCCACAGTACAGGAGCGGAAGAAGGCGACTACGATACAAAAATTCGGAAGAGAAAAACCGCATACAGAGGAGCGAATCGGAGCAGCAGAGGGTGGGATGAAATAAACAGAGGGGAGAAGAGCCATTAATTTGAGAGGGGAGGACCAGACGCTGCATGGTTGGCAGCAGCAGCGAAGTGATAAAAATATTGTTTACTACTCGTTTGTCACTCCGCTCGCTATTGTGCCGATATTTAGTCGTGACATCTGTTAATAGATACTTTCCCGTGACATCTGTTAGTGGGGTTGCCCTTGAAGTAATTGGGAACACGTAAAATAAATGCTAAAAAAATGATAATAAACACTAGAAACTGTTAATGAATTGCACAATTTTCAGGAGGTCTTTATAGTGACAAAGATGCTGAAATCTCTTTCTACTCAACCATATTTAGAACTCGGACACTACAGCCTACCGTCTATTATGTCACATTACGTCTTTTGAAACAGTTTACAAAGCCAACACATCGGTGGTCACCGTGCAACATCAAGGTGGGTTCAAATAAACGGGCTACATCGCAATCAGACGTTGAGTGGAACGTACAGGGATCAAATTTGAAGACTGAAATGTGTACACGCCTTAAGCTGTCACGGTGTCTGAATTTTGAACAAGGTTTGGTGGTTCATACAGCTCTTCTGCTCTGCATTTACAGCACTAGACAACAATATATCAAAAGTGCAGGAAACAATCCAAATGCGAGGGTCTCTATTCATCCTCTTTTTAAAAATAAGTTCCGTGTAATAACCATAAACTTGATGAAAATTACTCTAAAATAAACAACTCCAGCGTTTTTGCAATCGAGAAAAAAAGTAGGCGGCTCATACGCAAATATAAGCATGAACATTGAAGTTACACGCACCATAAATTGAACCCTGTATAACCTTATCAACCCATTCCTCAATTAAACTACCGTAGACCACAAGGAAACAGCACAACGAAGTTTTCTTAGTAGGAAACGTTTTACATTTTTATAAGATAGAAAAAAAGGTAAACCACAGAGCTGCAAAGTAAAACAACCGTGACGCTGGCAGTTATGAAACTTCCTATACAATGAAATATATATAAATATATAGCAGACAACACATCTACAATTCAGCAGGGTAGCAAATAACTTTGCATTGAACAAAGGATGGACTTTGACTTTTTCTGTATTTAAATAAATATGCAAAGTTTCTGTATAAAAATTGAAGTACGTAAACATGCAGAGAGCCACCCTGTTACCCACACATCCTCGCTATCGCTACACTACAGCAGACTGTAAGAAAACTTTCAACAAATCTAAGGGTAAAAAACATAACGCTTGTGCAAAAAGTTTAAATAGATCACCATACGTTTTTCAATGTCATCCTACCACAACATTATTCTGGGCCGCCCTGAAAGCTTCGGGGGTGGCTAGAAATTTTGCTAGGGTAGGAAACAGCAGCAGTTCAACAAGCACGGCGGGCTGGGCGTGGTCGGGAGACTATGGCTGCATGCGATCAGTGCCGTGTTGTGTCAGTTTCTCGATCAGCTTCGGAAAGTTTTTCACAGAGAATTTATTCTTCGTTTTTCTGCAGTGTAACATAATTCAGAATTATCTGTAAGAATTTTATCACAGACAATTCCTGCGCATTTTTTTCAGCAATATAACGTAACTCAGAGTCACATATAAGATAAGATTTTTATCATACAGAATTAGTTAGCACTACGTACACAATAAAGCATGATGTTTGACAAATAGAACGATAATGAAATTTTAGCACCGAAAAATCGAAATCAGCCCCAAGTGAGCAACACCTACATGAACACTGATTCTTAAATTTTTTGCTATTCCCTAATCCATCTCTTATTTAACTATTCTCTAGTAGCGACTCACGACGAACCCCTACATAATTGCGTAGGAGTAGGTCGAGAGGTGAACCACTGTCGAAACTCGAAATTGTGAGTAATAGAGTGTCGAGAAAGTTGAGTGAAAGAATTGAATATTAACACTGAACCTGAAGCAGCTATCAATTGAATGAAAGCTTTTTCTATTACTCACTATCACGCCGCAGTTCACAATAGAGTGAGAGTTTCAAGTTTCAACACTGATCTTCACGCAGCTTTGAACTGCAAAGTTCTCCTTGAAGGATATTTTACAGTTATGAGTGAGGGTCCGTCAAATACTATTATGCAGGGGGGGGGGTGGTGATTTTTTTATTAAAAAAAAATAAAAAACTCAATGATTTCCTGATTTATTTGATTTTTTTTTCATATTTTCTTAATGTGAAATGATACAACAATTCTTCACAGTTCTTCTACTGTGTGCTAAAGATAATACTAAAAAAAACAAGTGCTTTTCTGCTTTCCTTGGGCTTAAAATTTTCAACACACAGTAAAAAAACAAAAACTACGGCAATTAAAAAAAAAAAAATCGAGAATTGTACAACAAAATCTAGTGTAGCAAATGGTGGAGTATTAATTAGCTATCAGCCATGCGATTCCTGAGACAATAATGGTAAACTAGCTTTAAGCTTGGAGAAATTTTGCGGCAGAGTCTCTAAGAGAATAGGTCGGGAAAAGTTGACATCCTGGCAGTGGTAGAAAAGGATGAAGTCGCGCGCCACCCGGCAGTACAAAACCACGTGCACAACGGAACAAGGCGACTCTGTGGAGGTGCCATGCGTCTGCGCAGTCGCACACGGCCCCGAGTTGCAAGATCTTCTCAGCAGAACAAGTTGAAGCCGTGCAGGTGGTAGGCGTGGCTGCGCGCAGCACCAAGCTGCAGGATGTACGCATCGAAACAAGGTGAGGTCATAGTGGCGGTAGGCATAGAAAAGGTCGTGGCCGGCAGCAGTGGTGAAGGAGATCGCGCCTCACCGGGAACCAAACGTTAAGGTTTACACATTGGAACCAAGCGAGAGCGTAGCGGCGGGGGGCCTAGGCGAGGTTACGAACTACAAGAAGTACACAGCGGAATAATCCTTAACATAATATTTAGCTGCCCCAGATGCTGCTTAACGACTTGTCTTCTGGGGCGGTCAAGCATTCTGTTTGGGAAGAGAAGTCGTGGTAGTGTCCTCGTACGAGAAAGCGGGGGTTGCGCTCAGTCCAGCAGAGGAACAAGCTGTCGATGAAGCGACGGTCGGCACAAGCGAGGTCCCGCAACACAAAAGGATGTGCACAGCGGAACAAGGCGACGTTGTGGCGGCCGGTAGGCGTAGGCGCGGTCCCCCCTGCAGCACAAGAGGAGCCGGACAGGCGGAACGAAGCGACTCCGTCTCGGTTTGCAGCAGAGAACTGGAAAACCGACCTCAGCAGAGCCTCGTAAAAGAGGCTAAATGAGGAACAAGGGATGTGCAGTTATTGAAGCTTGGCAAGGGGAGCTCCGGTAACCTGAGATTTTATGAGGGAAAGGAGGGCTCTGGTGTGCGCGGTGAACGGCACGACACCTGACAACGCGGAGTAAGTACAATGAACTTAGTCTCAGCACTGAGTATCAGTAAGTACTTGAGCGTTAGTCTGTAGCAGTGATGAACAAATCTTTGCCAGAACTGTATACTTTCCTAGTGCACGTCGATACACAGGCTTGTTGATAGCTCAAGAGTTGTGGGCTTGAACTTACCAGTGCTACAATACAGCGTCGATTCAGCTACAGTTGAATAGCTTAGCACTCTTACTGTCTCGTAGGTTTTATATTCTACTAGCGAACGTCTGTACTGAGTAACATTTTTGCTGTTAGTTCACTAGGTGTACGACTAGACTAGTCAGTGCGACAAGTTTTTAGCTTTTACCCAAGCCAAAATCCATTGTTATCCCCGCGGATAAAGTGAGAGAGGTGATAATGTTTGCGTTTAAAATCTAAGTGCACATATCTATATTTCTAAATATATATATATACCGGTATTTGTCTGTCCACCCAATAAGTGGTCGAAGCAGTTGAGCAATCTTCAAATTTTTTTGTAGGAAGTTTGGGGGGTTGACTTAAATGTGACCCATGCCAAAAAACTAGACCTAGCTGGCCATAAACAATGACCGTGTTGAATTTTCTCCACCGCGGAGAATTTGCCTCCACCGCGGCAAATCGTCTGGAGAATGAGCTGTTCTATTTTTTCCTCCTGTTTATTTAAGAACTCATCCATGGAAAGAATGCGGCTGTGCTCTAGCCTCGTTCATCAGAAATGACTTCATTGACTTTGCTCCCTACTGCGGGTGATGGTCTCACACCACCGAGGCGTTCTAATTTTGTAGAGAAAATGTCAATGAGTCTCTTCAATATTTTGGCCTGTATTTCCATCATCATAAAATTCAACCATTTAAAAATTTCGCTCTGAAGCAAGAGAGCGACTGCAAGCAATATTACTTGTGACACCGATAATGTACACAACAAAGCGTACGAGAAGGCTTGGAGTTGAAACAATTTGCAAATGAACCTTATTATAAACACTGCGTCAGTTTGGGGCGAAGCTGAAGTTCATGAAACAAAAATACTAAAAGTACGCACTTGCGGTAGAAAAAAATGATAATAATAAAAGTGCACAGTTACGGTGCCTTAGGTTCTATGTAAAGGAAAGTATCGGTGAGAACCATGGGATCCGAAAAATAGTTGCTTATATAGTAATCTAAAAGTAATTCAGATTTTGTAAGGAAAGCAAGTGTTGGCGGGATTTCATTTTTGATAAAAAAAACACACAACTGAGTACTGGATTTCTGTTTATGAATAGAATATAATTAAGAACCAGTAACATTTTAAATTTTCACTCAGAAAGAAACTCATGAGTAACTCTTCGAAATTTATTTCCCTCACGCATGCATACACAAACGAAATAAAATACTCCAGGACGGTACGCAGAACAAGGACACACCTGTGCCCCGCTGAGCCAGCTCATAACAAGATCACAAAGACCAGTCAACGTCATTATGGAAATACCTGACGCCTTATCCAATCCACCTCGCATCCTAATTACATCAGCAATAAGCGACCTTGTACGAGGAAACCAACTCATTGTGCAGAAAGAGAAAAGTTGTCTGTAGAGCACGACGCTTATTTTATTATAGCCGGTAAGTAACATTATTATTTATTCAGAAAAACGTAGATCAAACGTGGAAGACCAGTCAAGTGCTGCAGATTCATCTTTACTCTACAGTAGCACCTCATATTACGACTTTTATTATCATCATCCGCGAACGAAGGAAGAGAGAGAGGTGATACTGTTTTCGTTGAAGATTTAAGTTTGTAAATACATTTGAATGTCCACCCAATAAGTGGTCGAAGAAGTTGAGTAATGTTAGTCATTTTTTGGCAAGGAGCCTGGTGGGTTGCCCATGCGAAAAATCTAAGATTAGCTGGCCACAAAAAATTACGGCGATGAAATTTGCTCTCCCCCAAAAAGGTAGGAGTTGAGCTATGTTCATGATTTTTTGCAGGGAGTTTGGTGGGCTGTGCACGATGTGATTTATGACAAAAAAAACTAGGATTAACTGGCCATAAAAAAGGACGGCGATGAAATTTGCTCTCCGCCCAAAAACAGATAGATCGATTTCTGCTATGGTCATGATTTTTTTTTTTTGCGGGGAGTCTGGAGGGCTGTCCTCAATGTGCCCACGCCAAAAAACTAGGATTAGCCGGCCATCAAATATGATGGCGATGAAATTTGCTCCCAACGCGGGTGATAGTCTTACGCCACGAGGCGTTCTAGTTCACTTTTGGTCTCGTCTACGCAATTCTCCAACTTTCTGTGGCAAAGTGGGATTGTTTTGAAAATTTTTGAAGCCGAGGACTCGGGTATTTTTCTTGAAAAAGAATTGACATCGTCGCTCGTTTCTCATCCTGTAACAATCGGGAAGCAGAAAGTAAGTCCACGGGGTACTAGAAGGATGAACTTGATTTGGATTTCACTAGTCCTGCAACCACGAACCGGAGGGTGGATGATGTTAAACAGAAAACACAGCATTTATGAAACGGCTGATGAAATTTCTGTATTGAACACCTTTGTTTCTTTATATTATAATTATCATTATTAACAACACTAGACTGGCGACGTGGGAACGGAGAAACTCCAAGAGGTTGACAATCTCTCACGTAACCAGCCCAGCGAGTGAAAAAAACAAGAGAAGATCCGAGATCACAGAATAGCTCTGTGTACAGATCGGTTAAAGCT
>LQNS02276620.1:4828901-4843450 GCA_001587735.2 Parhyale hawaiensis
GACCTTGTCGACACTGATATAGATTTTATGGGAGACAATGAATTTTGTCTTTTTCAACCCTTACAGCATAGTCACTAATGTGACGCGTGATCGCAGAACGCTACCTGCGCAGGCAGTCGCCACTTCCGTGACGAACGTGATGGAAGTAAGAGTCACCAAGAACAAACGAAGTTGTGAACTCTTCGAGCCCTTTAGCACCAACTCCGTACGTAAATTATTCTGTAATCGATATAAGTTTATCGCTTCATCAGAGGCGTCGGCCCCCCAGAACCTTGGAGATAGGGGGCTCACGCACACGGCGATGATGGTGCGGCGTAGAGCAGGGAGGATAATGTTGCATGAGAGATAAAATAAGTGAGTTTATGGCCTGGGGGGCCGCAGCCCGCACCCAGCAGGGACACATAAGATGAATGCGATGGATGGAAGGAAGGGCGCCGCGCTTCCCCTATGGCCTAGCGGGAACGTGCGCGCGTCTCGTTCGCCAACACAGCTAATTTAATAACAGTTCTATCTGGAACAGTTGCTAGCATAGGCTGAATTACACCTACATAAATATCAGCAAGAAAAAGCAAACAATCGAATGATCCGATAGTGTTATGCATAAAGAAACATAACGTCTGGAAGGTCTATGCTATAATCGAGCATGCATAGTCTACTCTAAATTTACGCAATTAAATCTAATAACAACAGACAGACAATTACTGTAAGCTCTGCTGACGCTACACAAATATGAATGATATATTTAGAGCAGTTAAAAGAGCAAAATTTGTAATTGGCTGCTGTATGTCTAGCTACTGTCACATAACTGTAACAATGACCAAATATCTGGAACAGTGAGTTGCGTATGATTAGTTATATTTACGTACGTATTAATTGACAAAAAAGGTAACTGTTGTATGCTCATCTGCAGCGCTCATCAAAAACGATATTTGCAACGAATACCCGGGCATGTCATCTTTACCTTAATATGAACCGCAGGGCCTGGATGAGGACATCTTCTGTTAAATTTTTATAGACTGCAAAAGTTATATTACGTCTCCGTAAAGTCCCCCTACAATTTGTTAAACAACTACGTAATTTCAAGTAAACAGTATGAACATTCAGTATATACGAGATGGCCGGTAAAGTCTCAAACGGCAATGTTCAGGTTCTACGACGGTCGTAAGTACATGCATTACTAATAACACGTACAAAAGGCTATAAGAAAATTCAAACCTTGACTCACTAAAAACTCACTATACATTTTGAGCCTGGAAATGGTCAACACAAACACTCAATATTTTTCGCTTCGGAAACACTCCCACGCACGACCTCCTCATGAAGAGATCGTACGTCAGACATTAAAGGGTAGCTACATGTTTTAACAGTAAGGAATAAACACTTTGAAACGTGGAGCTGAATTTTGGAGGCATCGTGTGTCAGCTGGCGGTAAGACGGATATGGTGAATGCACGAACCGAGGTATATCGAAGTCACAAGTACTAAGAAGTCACAGTATATGTCATAAAGATGTGCATCATGCTTTAAAAAAATGCGACAAAGGTACTGTAAACAAATATAGGCAATCGCAAGTTTGCCGATGGAACAGGGACATGTATTCTTTGTTGAAATCAGACTGACAGAAAGGCACATGCAGCAGGCATAGACAGGATCATACATCTGTATTAAATAAACTAGTGGAAAAGCACAGGGAAGGTTAACTGTCACCAATGTTCATCCCAGCCAAACGAGCGCTATAGGAAAACACAATATAAACGTAGAAAGGAATGTATGCTCTGAAAAAAAAAAGAAAATTAAGTAAATGGCAAGACTGGTAGGCAGGAGCAGGCATCTCGCAGCAGCAAATTATTATGACGACAAACACGAGAGCTCGGCGAGCTATCCAGCAAATCAAGCGAAGAAATTAAGCAGCGACAGAGCACCGGCAGTACACACAGCGCCGTGTAAAGGCCTCTGAAGCTCATACGGAAATCAAAAGACCTTAATTAAGAGATAAGGTCTTCGGGTTTAATACACCCGTAAGCTAAAATGAAGGCAGCTTTTAGAAATGGTCTAAAAGAGCCATTCGCGGCACACTGGCTGTATAAAAAAGTCAAAATTCACCGGGAAAATAATCAGCACAGAGAAAACTTTCATTTGGTAATTTTTGGTGGACTAAAAGCCACGCAAAACCCGAGCAATTAGGCGGAGGGGCGACTTAATCTCCTACGTAATTTTCTACAGAAATTAAAAACGGAGCCTGAAATGGAGTGCGCGATGAAACTCTTTGGACATCAACGTTTACTGCCATGATGCCCTAAATTATAATGAATAGCATCGTTACTGCCTTGATTTAACCTTACGCAGACGATTATTTTCGGAATCGCCAAGAGAAGGCTTAGGTTATCGGAATTAGAAAATGACACCGTTCAAAATGTTTTGTTTTGATGATTCAAGGGAACACAAATTGTGATTGAGAAACACTCTGCGCATAACAAGCCGTTGGGCAACGGCACTATAAATTTTTTGATCGCTTGCTCAGAAATGTTTTAATATTCCTGAACATCCAAATTTACATCTGCTTATTCGATAAAAATTCATAGTCTCAACAATTCTTTCACTAGCTACAAGATATATAAGCCTGAGATATGGATACCTCGTTCTTTACTTTTCTAAATATGTCCCACAAATCCTTTAAATATGAACGACCTGCAGATTTATTGCGAAAAGTAAAAGAAATGCATGGCCTTTGAAATGTACACACACACACACACACACACACACACAAAACAATATGTGTGTTAAACAATAACCGCAGCGAAGCTTGCATTCCAAGTCATTACCGAAATGCATCAAGCCTCGGCAGATAAAAACTCTTATAAAATCTACAGAGACTCCTACTTCTTCAGTGTAGCAGATCTCACTGCAGACCCGACCGAGGTCAATTATATTTCCGGTCCTTTCAATGTAGCAACTCGAGCTGCATTTTCTCCACATTACTAAGCCAATTATCCTCCACTTGCAGCTATGAATAGCAGGCAAAAAGCTACACAGCCTCGAGGCACCTCGAATCGCACTGGCAATATTTAGCCGAAACTCCGAGTCTGGTCGACAAGTTGGTCCCTGCAGCCGCAGGGAGTCGCAAAAGTTCCAGATAGATGAGAACACTGGGCCTCTACAAGTCTACCTTCTGCAACAAGTTACTCGAGGGAAAGGAAAGCATAATCTGGTTTGCACGGAGATAGATCTTGGGGTGCAGCGCAGAAGCCGGAGGCTGTAGTGATACAGATATGGACTTTCAGAAGAAAGTCTGTAGTTGTAAGTTACCAAGGAGAACGGAAGCATATAATTTGGTTAGTAAAAAAATTCTAGGGTGCAACACAAAAGCCGATGTTTGTAGATATACAGATATGGACTTAGAGAAATACGTCATTACCAACAATTAAGTTACAAGGAGGAAAGGACGGCTTGACATGGGTTGTACGGGAATGCAGTTATGGACAGATCTTTATGAAATTTGTACAAAAAGTTACGCACAGATCTTTATGAAATTTGTACAAAAAGTTATGGACAGATCTTTATGAAATTTGTACAAAAAGTTACGCACAGATCTTTATGAAATTTTCACAAAAAGTAATGGACAGATCTTTATGAAATTTGTACAAAAAGTTATGGACAGATCTTTATGAAATTTTCACAAAAAGTTATGGACAGATCTTAATGAAATTTGTACAAAAAGTTACGGACAGATCTTTATGAAATTTGCACAAATGGTAAAGAATATTGCGAAGAACACATTACAATTTTTTGTGATTTGTTAAAAATGTTACGAAGAACCAGTGACAAATTTTGAGGATGATATTTCTTCCGTTTGTGTGGTTACCTAAGGTTTTTCAAAACGGCTGCCAGAACATAACTAAAAAGATACGGACAGATCATCAAGACAATCTCAGAAGCTGTTATTACAGTCAAGAGGCACAATAATCAAATTTTGGTAAAGATGAAAGAAAAATTCGAGTTTCAAGACCAATTTGAATTTTTCGCTAACAGTGCTTTGCTTCGTGGAGGTATGCGCTTTCAGAGTGCTCTAGTTCATAATTGCTTTGGTTGTTGCTGTTGTTTTTAACAATGCAGGCATGTATTCTAAGTTGAGTAAAATATGACTGCATTTTAAAGTCATTTTTTACATTCTTCTATCCTGTTCTCATAATAGATAGGGATCCGCAAACATTAATAGGCGATTAATGGGAACCATAACTACTACATGAACATTTTGAGAGTATGCAAAATCACATGATCGAAGTAACTTTGTTGCTGCAGTATTTACCAGGAGCAAGGGAAAACAATATCTTTGAAGCACCACAGAAGGGAAAACAATATCTTTGGAGCACCACAGATGTCACGGGCAGCATTGTGTTGCAGACACACTTCGAGAAACAAGCAGGGCTTCAGCAACAAGTTGCAAGACGTAAAGAAAAGCATAATCTATTTTGCCAAACGATGCATATATCGTTTATGCAGCATGCGAGACACTGTATGCTGTGCTACAGATATACAAAGAACAGAGAAAAAAATATGTTTTTTGGGAACTGCAGTACAATTACTTGGATAAAAAAGAACGTATCATTCAGTTCGTATTGAAAAACATCTTTGGTGCAGCAGAGAAGCGTGGGCCTGTAATGCACACCTGTGTCGATATTATTAGTATTAAGATACAGTAGACTGGCGACGTGGGAACGGTGGGAACTCCATAAGGTTACAAACCCCCATGCAACCACCCCCCCCAAGAGAAAAAAAAAAACAAAGAGAGAATTAAAGATCACAGAATCACTGCTAACAAAGCGCTTAAAGGCAGAGACCAGAAGAACAAAACATGAATTCTCCAAAAAATAGCAAAGAAAGAGACAAACGCAACACTGCAGAGAAATTGAAAAAATCATACTAATTTCTTTTGTTGAGGTCACGGAACTGACTTATTTCTAATTGGAAGAGCTGGAAGGCACACACACACAGTTTAACATACGTTTACCTCTAGCGTAGCACAGAAGACTAAGGCTGTTGTGATACGTTCACAATATAGCAACAAAAATTCTAACACAAACATACTATAGATGAAAGGAAAACTCCTGGCCATTTTAGTAGCAGCAGCGGACCAGCATGTGCTACTATTGAATTTTTACCCCACAGACCATCCGCTTTCGCTTTGATTATGCCTCTTCCAACGTATCGAAGGCTGACTCCGCTAACTTTTCTGTTATCCTTGCGAATAACTAATAGTAACTATACATAGTCACGAAATACCAACCACCTTTCTGTTAAAAACATTTGTGACATCCCAATCAGAAAAATTTTTAGGTACACACAAGCAGCGGTTTGATTTTAACTAGTAAAAATTGATCTACATTTCCGAGAGATTAGATATTAACCGATAGGTGTGGTTTGAACCTCTCGATAAGTCTCCCTGAAAATTATAATCCCTGACATTATCAACCCATCGAGGAAAATTCCGACACAAAATTGAACCCAATTTAATATTACTGTCCATTAATCGAACAAATCATAGAATTTTTGAAGAACCTACAAAATTTACAAACACAATACGATTTGGCTCAGTTGATACTCATAGAGAGTTTCAGAGATCCGGTAGGCACAGGTCATAGTATTGTTTTTTTTACAAAGCTTAGAAACTATACAGAATTAGAACGACGAGGCTCGGTCGATACCTAGACAAGAAGTTTCAGAGGTTGAAGGTGTCACACAATTTCCAAAGTACTTACACTGGCAGAAACGGAACAATATGTCTCGGTCGATGCCCAGAGAAGAAGTTCCAGGGACTGTGGCCCACAACCCCGCCAGAAGCAGAACAAAAAATTGCACTGCTAAAATCAACAGAAGCTCCGGAGTTACAGAACCGAGACCAGGGGCCCCAGAAATGTTGTACGAGAAAGAGAAGAGGGGGAATGCCGTTGTCCGTCTGTCGTTGGTTATACGTCAATTCCTTAGTAAACCCTAGTGCGGACGTTAACCTACAATAAGGGATTTAACACCCTATTCCAACGTTCCAGGTTTCCCTCACCGAACCACGGTAGCTGTTCGGGAGACACCAAAGGGTGACGGCACAAAGGCGCTAAGCGCACGGGTCCCCAAAGAGTCTCTATCAGTCCGGGATTTTTGCTATCCAATTTGCGCCTCCGTTCAGCAGAGACGCACAGGTTGTACATGTGAGAAACACAACTGCAAAGAGTTTTTTTTTTATTTGCGACTGTGTCATCGCACGTTGCGAGTGTTTTATTCTGTAGTGAACGATGTAGGAAATGAAATTTACTGTAGATCTTAAGTCCCATCGATAAGTCATAACTTGTAATACGAAACACTCAAAGCTACAATTCAAATTACATCAACTGAGAATAAAAGACGTGAACAATGATTAACTACACCCACGTCCGATCAAAATGAGCTATTTCAGAGCACGAAAATATTCAGCAACAATAACCAAGTTAAAAAAAACACGCCCAGAAATAAAATATAAAAACGGTCAGTGACAATCGGAGTCCATTAATTAAATTGGAGGAATCAAACAAGTCAACATAAATCAAATGAAATGGAAAAATAAATATGAAAATTAGTATTAAAAACTAAGATTGAATCAACCTGCAAAATATAGAAGAAGAAAACAAGGTGTATAATAAAGGCCGCTGTGCATTATACATCCGCCAAGGAGTTTATGTTTTTATTGAGTTAGTTTGTTCGACTTTCTGATTGTCTGTCACCAAGATAACTCAAAAAGTTATAAACGGATCTTCATGAAATTTACAGGAATTGTTAGGTATGCTAGGAAGAATAGATGGTTAACTTTTGTTGAAGATCCGTTTGTTTGATTGTTTCTTTGTCTGCCTATGTTTTCTCAGCACCATAACTCAAAAAGTTATGGACGAAATTTTATGAAATTTACATGATGTGAAGTATATCACGAAGAGTAAATGAACAATTTTTGTGATGATCTGTTTGTTCGTTCATCTCTGTGTTTGATTTTATGTTTGTTAGCAAAATAACTCAAAAAAGTTATAAGCGTATCTTTATGAAATTTACAGAAATTGTAAGTTATATTGAAAGAGATAGATGAATAAACTGTGGTGATGATTGTTTGGTCTGTATGTGCGTTTGGCTTATGTTTGTCAGAATGTTCGCTAGCAGCGTAACTCGAAAAGTTATAAGTGGATCATCAGGAAAATTAGAAAAGCTGTTATCACTGTCAAAAGCCACTAATCATCAGACCTCCGATTATATGTAGGAAAAAGAGAGAGAGATAAAAAAGGTGAATTAGATTAATTAGATTACTTAGATAGTATTAACTGACAAGGAAAGTATGGCGTGTAAAATGCCCAACTTCAGCGAAAACAAGCAAAGCTATATACCGAATTTAAAAGGAACAATAATTTAAATAATTTCACGGTGCAAACCAGAAAAGGAGCAACAGCAAATTGGTGGGTACTCTTAAAGGCAAAGAAAACCAAATTTCAAGCTCTTTATGCAGAGTTCAAAAGAACTTCTGCTGGCGGCGTCGTGAAAAGAAACCGTGCACTCGAGAGATACTGAAGAGAGTTGGCATTTCTGAAGAAAGTGCTGGGTGGTTAGTCATGGTTAACGGGATTTCTCAAATGACGATGGTTTATGGGATTCATGAGAGGGATTACTGCAACGACTACGGTAGCCAAAGGTTTATAGAAGTATCGAGAGAGGTTTCTGCAACGGATATGGTTGACGAAGGAGGACGGAATATTTTAGCTTTCTGGAACTACTATGGCTCTTGATGGTTGATGGATTTCTGAAATAGCTTTGTTATTGATGGTACATGAGATTTTTGACGAGGATTTCCGAAAGAGTGAGGGTTGCAGATGGTTGATGTAACTTTCAAATCAGAGTCTTCAAACAGCGATGGTTGAAGGGATAAGCAAGTGAGAACTGTTAAAGTGTTCCTATTATTGATGGTTGATCATTTTTTTGGAGAGGTATCTGAAAATTGCGACGGTTTGCGGGAATTTCTAGTGAAATTTCTCATACGGTAATGGTTGTCGAGATTGCGCAAACAACAATGACTGTCGATGGTTACTGGGTTATTGGAGCGGCAATCATTATTAACATTTAACGTAATTACAGGGAAACTACGATTAACGTGTGCGTGTTGGGTTGGGAGTTACGGAAATCAAATTGTTGTTCGTCGAGCATAAGACTCAATGTTCAACAGAGTGAGTAGGACCTTATGGCATTTGATGACAAATTATTAACCATAAATAACCAACTACATTCATACATTTAGTATGACAATATTGCTTAAATCAAACAGTGGCACAGTATGTCCCTTTTAATACAATAACAGTCATTTCATACAGCAAGGATAACAAATAGTAAAGCACTCTGAGGGCGCGTACCACCGCCAAGCACGACAACGGTGAGGAAAAATTCAAATTGGTTCTAAAACTATCATGTTTTGCTTTGTATCAGCACCAAAATCTAACCATTTGCGTCTTTTGACACTTACAACAGCTTCTGTTATAGATTCTGAAAGATCCGGTCATTACTAATCGAGATATACTACTAACAAACATTAGTCAAATACACAAATAGACCAACCGGTCATCACCAAAAGTAGATCATTCATGTTTTTGAACATTTCTAACAAATCCTGTAAATTTCCTAAAGATTTGCTCATACTTTTTTGAGTTATTTTGTTAACAAGCATAAAATCAAACACAGAGACAAACAAACAGATCATCATAAAAATTTGGTCAATTACTCTTCGTGATAGACCTAACAATTAATAAAATCCGCCCCAACTTTTTGAGTAATGGTACTAAGAAAAAGGAAACAAACAAACAAACAAACGGCTGTACGGATCTTCACCAAAAGTTAATCATCTGTTTCTACTAACATGCCTAATAATCCCTGTACATTTAGTAAAGATCCGTCCATTACTTTTCAAGTTATCTTGGTAACAGACAAAGATATACAAACACGACAAAAATATAACCTCGTTGGCAAAGGTAATTAAATAGCGAGACTCTATGAACTATTTACGATACAGTCCCGACGGAAGTAAAACTGGTTTTCCTTATTAAAGAGGAATAAGAATTCGAATTTGAAATGAAATATTCTTTACTCAATACCTAAAATAAACGGGGTGCATGTTTTATTTATGAAAACACATAAGTTTCTCGAGTACAAGGTATCATGTTTATGAGGTAATAAAGGTCTTCAAGACTCTAGATATTAAAAGAGCGGCAACAATAATCGAATTTTATGCCAACTGGAACTAGGTTACTGAGCCTTTTCCAGCACAATAATCATTATTTAATCCTTCGCCGGGCGGGTGAAAGAAGTTTCTGTAGGAATAACAATATGGAATTGATTACATACGGTCACTTGCCAGGTAGAATGTTGATTAGAAAAACTGCCGATTGTGTGCCAAGAGACGAAGATAAATTAAGGGATATGAACAGCGGGGAATCCATGTATGACTGATCATTGCGTATCAGAAAGGAAAAGGCGGGGCAGAACAAAAATTTTCTGTAAAAAAAAAACACAGGAAGTGCGGATCACAATATATCTTGAAGATTTTGTACAAAACGAAATACTGTGCAAACTGATAGCTAAAAAATTAAGATTAGAATATACTTCATTACAGAAAGGGAACAGAGATTGCCTTAGATCACAAAATATATCTCGATGGCACCGTATAAAATGAGAGTGAGAAAAGAAAGTTCGGAACACATTTCATCTCTAAGGCAACGGAATCGCCGAAGAAAATTCTCTACCTAAAGCCAAGGCCGAAAAAAGTACATGGCAAATGTATAGAAAAATCTTTCAATGGAAAACTGTCAAAAGTTTAAGAGCAAACTGCGAGAAGAGACCAATCATCACGGCTCTTCACACTTCTGGTTCGGGACTTGCCCGTGAGTTTAGGAAGGAACTTTCACGGCTAACGCAAAGTAAACTTGGGAGGAGACTTTTAATTCAGTCCGTAGCAGCAACACAAATACGGGCCAAGCAGTCGCAATAATTCGCCCTGCACGTTCAGTTATTCCAAAACTGGATAGAAAAAATCTTGCTTGCTTGAAAAATTGTTATCAAATTGTTATCAACATATATTTTGTGGCAAGCTGAAATAAATTTCTCGTTAAATTTATTAAAATCGCAGCCATTTTAGGCACCGCATACTCTTAAATAGAACGCAACAACCTCCGCTGGAAGAGTACGATGGCACAAGGCAGCGTCTAGTCCAGTTTACGGTTGCAGAAAATCTGTGATTTCGAAAAAGGCTCATTTTTCACATTAATGCAATGCGTTCCGACACGGTGCACGTCGACTGTGTACGCTGTCAAATATTTCTACAGAACAGCATATAGTCATTTCTATGGCACAAGTACAACTGTATACTTGGTACAGGCTGGCAGTCAGTTCTAAGCAACAGGCAGGTACAGCCATCAAATTTTATTCAGTACACGTATAGCTATTACTACGCAGTACTTGCGGTCCTTTCTATGGTCCAGGTACTGGTGCAGCCATTTCTACGGTACAGGCTCAGCCATTTTTACGCTGCAGCTACAGTTATGTTTACAGTGTAAGTAAGTACCACAAAGTTACAGCCACGCTTTGGGCAGAAGTCCATTTCCAGGGGCGGCAAAATACATGGGCAAAGGTCGTTCAAAATTGCTGCAGCGTGTCTCCGACTTCTGTCTTTGTCCGGTCGTGAAGTCCGCCGCGATTTAGCTTCTTCTTAATTCAATCCTCAAAGTAAACTATCATTACCTTTAGAACTTGTCAAAGGTCCTTTAGTTTCCTCGCCTTGCGCACTCTTTCTCTGGCGACGATCTAATAGACGGGCAATACGCATTTCCAATTTAGGTGAGCACTCCGGCTCCATTGCAGCAGTCGGGCATTTCTCATAGGATGTTTTTCGTTGGATTACATTTTCACCTTGCAGGTAACATTGGCGTTAGGTCGGCACTTACGAGACTGCACGTTCGAGCCCACAAACATATAATAAGTCTGGATCCTCGAAGAAGGGAGTGAGGGTGGGGTAGGCAAAGAAGGGAGGGGAGGAAGGCACATATCGTAACGTAGTAAAAAGTAGCACTAGAAAAGCATACATTATGGCGTTGTTCAACACAAGCCAAACGATCTGAGAGAGCTGTGGAGCCTTGTAAGCTCAAAAGGAAAAGAATACTGAACTACTATGTAAAGAGAACGCTTCGTAGTTGGGACTATTTTTGTCCCTCAAATAACTTCATGTACAGTAAATATTCTGCATTGACTACATGAAGCATCACGACAGACCCTAGGGTAAGAGCTCTAAACCCTCCCTAAAGGGACCATTAGGTCATGTTCTAACAGCACTATGCTTGCGTAAGCTGAAGTTTAAATCGGACAGTCATGAGTTACCGTACATGGAGACACTGGTCACATCTCATTGTGCTATAATTCCTACCAGAACAGATAAATAGCAAGAAGAAGGGCTTATGGCAGATCGTCGTTGAAGGCATACCCAAGCAGAAGTCTGGGACGTCCCAGAAGCTGAAATCGTGAAACGGCTTCTGCGGCGATCAAAAAGTCCGGTAGGGTACTCCATAACCATATTGTTGTGTTGTACATCCACATCCTGAACGTGAATAACTGGTACCAGAGCGTGAATAATCGGTAACCAAGTCGAGCAGTAACATCAGAGCACACAAAGGATTCAGATAACAACCAAATCTGTCAATAACTACAATGCTCTCGATGTTGACAGTTTTGCCATTTGCCAGATATACTCACTTGTCTTGCGCGGCGGCTTGACGCAGCTATAAAAGTAGCTGTTGGGCGTACAATGCGGGCGCAGATTGAACCATCGGCTCACGGTCTCTTTACCAAAGTTCGCGGAAGCATCGGCACTCAAAAAGTACGTCCCTGCTCGAGAGAGACACTCAGTTCTATGACTTTTATGCTGTCTTCCCCCTGCGAATTTTTAGGGTATTTTTAGTACGCGCGTAAAAAAGTTCCCCATTAGAAGGCGGTCATAAATCAGGTGGGCGCAGTGAAGTCAACGGGCCACTTGGGCGAGAGAAATAACAATTTGAGCCGGCGTGAGGATCGGCGAGGATTTGAGTCGCTCTTAAATTGCTTAGCCAATGAAGGAAGTTAACAGAGCGAAAGCCTCGAGCTAAGCCCGTAGCCAAGCTAGCTATGACATGGACCACGTGACGCTGCAGCTGCAATGGCAGCCAGCAACTAAATACTCACATTAAGCGAATGCGAGACGAAATCCTGGCATCAAAGATAAGGGGGCAGCTGCTATGCATGCTAGAGGCAGGGGCCTGTAGACGAGAGCAGGGTCTCCACGGAATACTTATGCGTCTTTTAGAAGCAATGGCGCTGGAATATTGAGAATGCTTTCAGAGCGGCAGCGAGGGTATGCATGAAGTGAGAGAGGGTGCTGCGCTCGGTATGCTGCTACACCAAGGCTTAACCCTTTCGCTGTTGATGGGACCTTTACTGTAGAAAGCAATGCCATTTTTCTTCGTTGTTGCACAGCACCGATCCACAATGGTGGATCGGAATGCCGAGCTCTCAGAAAACCTACTGAACTGATAAATGATCCTCACTCTCGCAGGCAATAAAAAAAAATCGACTTTCGTTAGCTATGCATTAAATCAGAGGTAAATAAAAAAAGGGGACACCTCTAAAGTCTAAGATTGACAGCGAAATCAGAAGATTCTAAGAAAAATCCTAAAATATGGTACTCGTTCTACTAAATAAAGGTTCACTACTTTAATGATCGCGTGCGTTTCTCTAGTTTCCTTAAAGGATTGAAGCGGCTTATCGGGGTAGCTAAATCAGGGTTTTGCGAACCTGTTAAAACCCGTGCAGTAAGGTGACTGATTCGAGGGTTGTGCGTCATGACCTTGCGATGAAGTCTTTCGTAGAAGGCACCGGAACATTCTCACTGCTCGTTGGGCCGAAAGAGGTTCGATGCTCGTGACCGATTGACCTATCGTGGAGGGGATAGATTTTTTTTGGGCGAAACAAGTTCAGTAAAGACGAGGTAACCATACATCAAACTCCAAGGTGATCGAGCAAAACTCATCCGAAGTCTCTGAGGTGCGGTAAAGTAAAATGCCTGTTACTGTCAAGTTGTTTGAAGCTGTTGAAAGTAGCGGACTAGCGATGTCACCATAATATATCAATGCGGGACTACAAATGCAATCCGTACAATATTAGAGTATTTGAAATTAAATTCAGATGGCCATGAACAGGGCGCATTGCGATCGCAAGAACGTCATGTTCGTCTGCTTCGGCACCCGCCCACGGGTCGAGAGCTGTGCAGCAACACTTGGAGAATATATTACCTCTCATTGTACTAAATGATGAGACTTCTAACCCACCGACTTAACCTCTGCAATCACTGGTTGTGGAGCACGGTTTAGCTTGTCCAATAATAGAACAAACAAAGCATGACATCAGTCCCCATCAAGGGAGCATGGCAACTCATAAACCTATTAAAATATGAGAACTTTTGCCTATTTTCGGTGAAGAATTTAGCTTCTTTCTGAGGCTGATAAATATCATACTTAGTGAAAAACCGTTTGTGTCATGAATAATAAATGCTCGAAGTTGGGGCGACAAATTTCTTTGGTTTCTTGTTTTTCTCGCTTCATTTAAAATGTTGAAATGAATCCCCAAATGTTTGAACAAGCTTATATACTTCCTAGGGGCTGCGACTGCAGAAGAGCTGAGGCGCGAAAATAGATGAGTAGTAGGTATAGCCAACATATTTCTTCAATTAAACATCGATGAACATATTACAAGGAAAATATGCGAAGCTAACGAAGAATATTTACAGTACATTGGCTGCATTGTCGGCAACGTCCGCTAACTCCCTATTATTTTCCAATTAAACATTTCGAGTATATGCATGGGGAATTAATGCGAGGTTACATGAAAAAATTCATACAATGTTCTGCTAAGCAATACAATTCAATTTAAAGACCATCCGCGCACTGTTCAGCGCGAGAATAAATTTGAAAGCCGCGCCGGTGACGCTATCGTTAAATGACTCGGAATTGTGAGCAATGAGGCTGAATAATAAATTGCGGTTAGGGTTAATAAAGCTGCGGAAATTTACGTCACGACGCATTATAATGTCAATTAATTGTGCTCACATCAAATTAGCATCGGTCTGACCTAACGCTGCCCAGTAAATCAGATTCGCTGCATGTACAGATGCGGAAATAAAGATTTAACAGAGCGGGAATTTTTTCTCATTATCACTTTCGCATATTACACTGCGTTCGGCTCGATTATGCAAAACTAGTTTTTCATGATAAAATTAATAATTTTCACAATGCATTGGATGTCAACAGATATTTCAAAACTAGAAGAGGTAATTTTTTAATTCTAATGCTTGAAACGCTTATTTCACAATTCATAAACATAAAATGACAATATATTGAAATTTATGATTGGGTATCCGTCCAGCTAGATTATGCAAGTGTTTAATTTAATCGAGTTTTGAAGGCTTAAATGGCAAAAACGTTA
>LQNS02276620.1:4865051-4893673 GCA_001587735.2 Parhyale hawaiensis
GGCGTGAGGATCGGCGAGGATTTGAGTCGCTCTTAAATTGCTTAGCCAATGAAGGAAGTTAACAGAGCGAAAGCCTCGAGCTAAGCCCGAAGCCAAGCTAGCTATGACATGGACCACGTGACGCTGCAGCTGCAATGGCAGCCAGCAACTAAATACTCACATTAAGCGAATGCCAGACGAAATCCTGGCATCAAAGATAAGGGGGCAGCTGCTATGCATGCTAGAGGCAGGGGCCTGTAGACGAGAGCAGGGTCTCCACGGAATACTTATGCGTCTTTTAGAAGCAATAGCGCTGGAATATTGAGAATGCTTTCAGAGCGGCAGCGAGGGTATGCATGAAGTGAGAGAGGGTGCTGCGCTCGGTATGCTGCTACAGCACGGCTTAACCCTTTCGCTGTTGATGGGACCTTTAGAAAGCAATGCCATTTTTCTTCGTTTCCAAAGTGAGGACAGTGAGGACGGAAATAATTGCTTCAGCACAAAATTGACCATACCTCATTTTTGCGCGATCAAATTTTCAGGAAACTTGCAGGGCAACATTGTTGAGTTTGTTTAAATTTTGCTGTATCTCCTGATTAATAATTCTTTGCATTTTTTCTCTTTTTGAGGTGAACGACAATAATAGCGTCTTGTATATTCTGCTAAAATGGGACGTAGAAAAGCTCTAACTAACGAGGAGAAAGAAACTGTCATCAAAGAAACTGCTAAAGGCACCTTTCCTGATATTATTGCCCAAAAAATAGGACGCCCTATTGACACAGTGACAAGATTCTTGAAGGACCCGTCACCACGGAGAAAATGATCAGATGCAGGGCATTCAAGGACTGTTACTGATAGAGACATGAGAAATGTGGTTCATCAGCTACGTAAAAGACCCGGGTAAACAAGTAAATAATTTTTACGGCTGCTGGGCATCCTGAAGTGGCGAAAACAACAAGAAACGACATTCTTTGCTCCATTGCTTCTGCCAAATCCCCTCTGAAATTGCCTCCTCTGACCTGGGGAAGTAGAATTTTGAGGATGGAATTTGCAGAGAAATACATGAAGCTCAACATAAATCATGTTCTTTTCACAGACGAAACCCGGGCAACCCGTGATGGACCTAACGGGTGGAGTAAGGGTTAGGTGCTCCCTGGAGGTGTCATCAATGCGTAAAATGTCAACAACAGGGAGGTGGTGTTATGATATGGGTTGGTATCATAGGGGATAGACTTGTAGGTTCGGTTAGAGTACGTAATAGCGTGAAAATTACATCTGCATCATATTGTGACATGTTAAAGGACATCTTGGTCCCATGGCTGCATTACATACCCCTGTCATTGCTTCGAATCTTGATTTTCATGCATGATAATGCGCCTCCCCACTATGCCCGTACTACCACAGCATTTCTGGACTCTTTGGGGTTCCAAGGAGAGAAACTGATGGTTTGGCCACCGTGCTCACCTGATCTAAACCCAATTGAAAGCTTCTGGGCCCTTCTGAAAAAGGAAGTTTATGCAGATGGAATCCAGTACAACTCAAAATCTGTCTTGTGGGATGCTATTGCAGCAGCAGCAAGGGCAGTTCCACCTTCTGCAACAAAGAAACTAACTGGCTGCATGGATTCAAGGATTATTGAAGTTATTAGCCGTCATGGGGGTCATGTTAACAAACAAGACGTTTTTCAGTCATGGTAAACTTTGATTAATGATTTCTTGTTTAACACATATTTTTCTCATTTGTGTTTTTCATTTTTGCTTCTTTGGTGACATAAATGATATAAAACTGAATATATTTTTTTTGTCAAAAAACTATTACCAGCGCTCAGTGAATTTAGTAAAATTGACGAAAAAAAATTCTAGAACTAGCACGATTAGTCTGTTGAAAATTTACAGACGCTATATGCATCATAAGTTTACCTTCCTATGAAATTTTCACTGAAATTTATAGCCAAATAGTCGAGATGTGGTGAATTCTGCGATAAAGCTATTATTTTCCGTTGTAAGTGTAGTTGGATTCTCTACAAAATCATAGGCTTCTTCAAAAGAACCAATGCGAAAAATTTATTAGTGCTTCATATTTATACATCATGTAGCCAAGACGGTTATAGTGGAATGTCTAACAAAAGCGGCAAGAACTTTCTGAGTTATCTGATATAAATTTATGGAGCGAAAGTATAGGTAGATGAGTTATGGGGACCAATACGAATGCTGTTCTTCAGCTTTGGAAGTGCCATTGGAAGATCTAAAATTACACGAACACTGCATTATTCGGGCAGGTTTATGTTTTGTTCGGGTTTGCCAGTTGGTTTGTTTGTCTGTCACCAAGACAAAAAGCTACGGATCACAACAAAACTCACAGGCACTGTTAAGCATGTTAGGAGAAACATGATTAAATTTTGGTGCAACAGTTGTTTATTTGGCTGCCTCTTTTTTTCTTACTCAAGTTATGGGCGGATCTTCATGAAATTTCCACAAATTGTTTGAAATGTTACGAAGAACAAATGTGCAAGGAAACTTTTGTTCTGCAGCACCGATCCACAATGGTGGATCGGAATGCCGAGCTTTGAGAAAACCTACCGAACTGAGAAATGATCGTTACACTCGCAGGCAAAAAAAAAGTCGACTTTCGATAGCTATGCGTAAAATCAGAGGTGAATAAAAAAAGGAGACACCTCTAAAGTCTATGATTGACAGTGAAATCAGAAGATTGTAGAAAAATCCTAAAAAATGGTATTCGTACTACTAAACATAGGTTCACTACTTTAATGATCGCGTGCGTTTCTCTCGTTTCCTTAAAGGATTGAAGCGGCTTATCGGGGTAGCTCAATCAGGGTTTTGCGAACCTGTTCAAACCCGTGCAATAAAATGACGGATTTGAGGGTTGTGCGGCATGACCTTGCGATGAAGTCTTTCGTAGAAGGCACCGTAACATTCTCACTGCTCGTTGGGCCGAAAGAAGTTCGATGGTCCTGACCTATTGACCTATCGTGATGTCGATAGAATATTTGTCGGCGAAAAAGTTAAGTAAAGACGAGGTAACCAGTCATCAAACTCCAAGGTGATCGAGCAAAACTCATCCGAAGTTTCTGCGGTGAGGTAAAGTAAAAATCCTGTTGCTGTCAAGTTGTCTGGAGCTCTTGAAAGTAACAGACGAGCGATGTCGCCATTATATATCATTGCGGGACCACAAATGCAATCCGAGTATTCGGAATTAAATTCAGATGGCCATGAACAGGGCGCATTGCAATCGAAGAACGTCATGTTCGTCCAGGGTTCGGTACCCGCCCACGGGTCGAGAGCTGTGCAGCAACACTTGGAGAATATATTACCTCTCATAGTACCAAATGATGAGAAGACTTCCAACTCACCGACTTAAACCTCTGCAATCACTGGTTGTGGAGCATGTTTACCTTGTCCAATAATAGAATAAACAAAGCACAACATCAGTCCCCATCAAGGGAGCATGGCAACTAATAAACGTATTAAAAATGTGAGACATTTGCCTATTTTCGTGTTGAAGAATTTGGCTTCTTTCTGAAGCTGATAAAAATCATACTTAGTAAAAAACTGCGTCATGAATAATAAATGTTCGAAGTTATGGCGACAAATTTCTTCGGTTTCTCGTTTTTTCTCGCTTCATTAAAAATTTTGAAATGAATCCCAAAATGTTAGAACGAGCTTATATACTTCCTAGGGGTTGCGACTGCAGCCGTGCTGAGGCGCGAAAAAAGCCTTATAGGAATAGTGGGTATAACTAACATATTTCTTCAAATAAATATTGATGAACATTTTACAAGCAAAAAATGCGAAGCTAACGAAGAATATCTACAGTATATTGGCTGCATTGCCGGGAACGCCCGCTAACTCTCTATTATTTTCCAGTTAAACATTTCGAGAATATGCATAGGGAATTAATGCGAGGTTACAAGAAAAAATTCATACAATGTTCTGCTAAACAATACAATTCAATTTAAAGAACATCCGCGCACTGTTTAGCGTGAAAATAAATCTCAAAGCCGCGCCGGTGACGCTATCGTTAAATGACGCGGAATTGTGAGCAATGAGGCTGAATAATAAATTGCGGTTAGGGTTAATAAAGCTGCGGAAATTTACGTCACGACGCATTATAATGTCAATTATTTGTGCTCACAGCAAATTAGCATCGGTCTGACCTAACGCTGCCCAGTAAATCAAATTTGCTGCATGTACTGATGCGGAAATAAAGACTTAACAGAGCAAGAATTTTTTTCTCATTATCACCATCGCATTTTATGTTTGAACTGCATTACTCACATGGCTAGCGGGGAACAACGGGAAGACGAAAGACCGGCTGTCTCAAGCGTAATCGGTTGGTGATTAATGCACGAGACTCGATCTACTCAGGACTAAAGTTTCAGGCAAGACCAAGCTAATTAAAGGATAACCAAAGAAAGTTCGCGCGGTTTTTATTGTGAATTAGCTAGCAGAGAAACGCATGTACTTTCAGGGTTACCTGAAAGCCTAAATTTATCCTTTAACGAACGCAGAGCCCGAATAGCAATTTCAATTAGTATTATTCTTACTGAAAAGGTTTTAGCTGTTCATTCGGTAAAGGGTTAACTCGACCGAAGGGGACGAATCGATCACAACTGTGTCGTTTTGATCTCCAATCACAAGTTGATCGAGAGGATACTGTGATCACCAGAACGGAGGGAGCCAAAATCATCCTCACGCCACCACGCATGCGGTGAAAATGAAACAATTACGTAGCTGAGTTCCTCACTTCAAAGGCCATTTGCGAACTTCCAAGTCGAGTTCCATAAATTTTACTGGATGCTGAGACGGTTGCTGATCGAATAACAGGACCAGAGGAGTGCTTGACAACAGCCTGTTTGCTAAGTGCTCGGATCGGCTTGTGTCACATCTCGAGTGCCTTCCAGGAACCGAGACGCTCAAGGGAAATTGCAGGCTCCGCAACACGGCAAACTGAACGATAGAAATCCTAAATGGACTCCTCGCAGCGTCAAGCAGTTAGTACTATTATGACAGGCTGATACCTTACGTAAGGTATCTCGAGACAATGCAAATGTGTTTTAATAGAAAAGTAGAAGTGCTAAACAGGGTGTGACGAAAAACAGGCAATCTCGTTAAGGAGGACTAGCTCTTTAAAAAATAGCTAGCCGGCAAAGAAAACGGAAAAAAATTGAACAAACACACCGTACATAAAAATACGTAGAAAGGAATGAAACGAAGTGGGCCCGAACAAAAAACGTCCCGAATGTTTAATTGGTGCTTATGTACCCATGCAATCATCCTGGAGAGTGTCTTCCTTATATCATAGGATGGGCGAAACATACACTATAGCACATCATAAGCCTTCTGAGAGCAACTGTCATAGACCTCCTAAGAGTACCAAAGGAGTTTTCAAAAGTCTTCCGGGTTTTCTTGTAGGAATTCACCTCCTAGGAGGTACTGCAGTAGTTTGATGATACGACTTTCTAGAGTAGATATACAGAAGCCTTTTGATTCAAGTTAAATTAGATAGGCAGCAGTAGACGAACCAAGAAGCCCATTCCCAAGGAGACACCGGAATTCATGCCCCGGCCCTCTATGAGCTATTGCCATCATGTTAGTAGGATATAAAGGACTGGAGAAAAGAGAAGAAAAGAAAAAGAGGAGGAAGAAGAATCTCCGCCAAAGAGACGATCCTGAATGCACGCAAGCACGCTCAATAGCCGCTGATATGCGGAGCTTAAAGACATTTAACTGTGTAGTTGAAGAGGAAGAGAGAAGAAGACGGATTAAGGTGGCCTCGGAAGCTTTGGCCTTTAGGAGTGTGCGACTCCTGGAGGAGGAATTCTTCGCTATGGGGGATGTCTTTCCCAATGCATGTCAAGACGATTTTTAAACGCGTTGACTGATTCCGCACTAATAACGTCGGAAAGGAGTCTATTCCAAATGCTGACTACGAAATACGGAAAATAACTGCTGACTTAAGGTTGTTCTTCGAGCTTTATGCTTCAGTTTTTCACCGTTGTTTCGCAAGCAATCATTAAGGTCTCTTTCAAAGAGTCCCGTTGTAGGTACGTCGTTGAACCCATTCAAATACTTGAATGTTTCTATTAGTTACCCCCTGAGTCGTCTTTGCTCGAGAGAGATCAGACCCAGTTCTTTTAGGCGACATTCATACGGCTTGTTTCTCAGCGAGGTACATATATCAATTTCGTTGCTTTGCGTTGGACTCTTTCCATGTTATCGATATCTTTAGACAGATGTGGCGACCAAAATTGAACAGCAAATTCTAAGTGTGGCCGCACTAACGCTTTGTACAAGGAAAGGATGATGTCTTTGGACTTGTATTCAAAATTTCTGGTGATGAATCCCAGTACTCTGTTTGCCATTTTCACACTCTTGTCAACTTGCTGACTGTGTTGTAGTTTGTTTGTAATAGTGATTCCCAAGTCACGTTGTTGGGTGACAGCAGCCAATACCTTCCCGTTCATTTTCAATGGGGTTGAAGGGTTCACCAGCCCCATGTGCATTACTGAGCATTTGTCGACATTAAAGTTCATCTGCCACGTTGTGCTCCATTTCATGAGGTGGTCAAAGTATAGTTGGAGCTCGGCTCTTTTCGTGGCAGGATGACATACAGTGCCGGCAAAAAAAAATCTTTACACTTCAATGGCAAGACACGAGAAATGTGCGTTAGTATTTCGTTTGTGTGGTTGTGTGCTACTGCAGTGAGGTTGATAGTGGGTCGCTCTTGCTAAGGAATTATATTTAACATCTTATAAGTTTGAAGTCATATAACCTCACACCTACTGTACACAATGGGTCAAAAAATGCTTCAAATGAAGGAGTAATGCCTTGCGTTAACTATGTTAGAAAGGGGGACTGAAACGTGAAGAGCATGGGTTTCTTTCCGGTAAGCCAACTTTGAAGACCCAGGTCCTTCTGCAGGCGATCGCACATTGTCCTTGTTGCGACGTTCTGAAGGAGCTCAGGGCGTTTGTTTTTTAGTTCAAAGACAGTTAAAGCATGATTTGGGATAACCTCACGCTTCAGAAGCTTATTTGTTCTCAGTGTAGTTTTCTTAGGTGTGCCAGAGCCTGACTTCTTCTGTGGTACCGTCCCTGTTGGTCATTTTGCCCCCGACCGCTTCAGCTGATAGACTGTCTCTCTTGACATTCCCAGATCTTTGGTTACGGCAATCACAGAGTCTAACTTTTCTAGTATAGTTAACGCAAGGGTTTACTCCTTCATTTGAAGCATTTTTTGACCCATTCTGTGTAGTAAGTGTAAAGTTATATGACTTCAAACTTATAAGACAGTAAAAACACGTTGGCAAGAGCGACCCACTATCAACTTTACTGCAGGAGCACACAACCCTCGCTGAAGTTTGGCTAGGTGATGGACGTTTGTTAAGTGGGCGGAGTGAATGCATCATGATTAACATCTTCTCACTTTATTATGTTGGGTGGGGCAAACGAAATAGTGACTCACATTTCTCGTGTAAATTTTTTTCTCGCCATAGAAGTGTTGAGATTTTTTTGCCGGCCCCGTAGTTTTGTATCATGCAGATCCAGATCATTGATGTAAATTGAGAACAAAAGTGGGCCATGCACGATACCTTATGGAACCCCTGATGATACCTGCGTCCAGTCGCTCGTCTCTCGTTCAAGGTTTACTCGCTGCTACCGACCTATAAGCCATGCATCGATCCATCGTAAAAAGTCTCCCTAAATGCCATGGGCTACCAATTTTTCAATAGCCGTTGGTGGGGGATTATATGACAAGCCTTTTATTAGTCTACATACACAAGGTCTACACCCTTCTCTTCATCTTTAATATCCGCAACTTTTGAAATAAACGTCCAGTAGGTTTGTTAAACAGCTTCTTTCATTTCGGAAGCCATGCTGAGAGTCAGATATGAGCTGATGCATCCTCAGGAGATCAGTGATGCGCTTTTTCAAAAGGCGTTTGATGGTTTTGCTGACGACCGATGTAAGATAGATTGGTCGACAGTTGCTGGGACTTTTCTTCCTATCCCCCTTCTTAATATATGCCGCCACGGTAGCAGTATGCTTACGTTCGCAACTCTAACACGTACCTTGTATCGCTCGCAGGTGCGATGCCAACCCAGGCACGCGAGCTCTTTGCTGGTCTACGTGTGCTGACTCGGCAGCTGTGTGCATGCACTGCGCCGTAGCGGAACTTGCCTTCCTCAGAGATGAGGGGGTGGGGGGGTGGGGGTTCGCGGGTCATTTGTTCCTTCTGTCAACTTGGCGCCATAGTTCTTGGCGGCCCGTGGTCGGCTGCAACAGCAATTACTCCCCTGGGGCCAGTGGGCCTATATCCGCAGCACAAACCAGTTCATGTGGATTTCCCAGGTGAGGGTGTGGTCTAAGGTGACTTTAACTTTACCTTCATCGGTATCACGTTAGCTAGTTTCCAATCCTGCGGAACTTCTCCCGTTCTCAGAGACCGATTAATTATTTCGAGCAGTGGCTTCACGATGACTGGAGCCATTTCTCGTAGTACACGGGAGTAACATTATTTGGGCCAATGGATTTGTACACATTTAGGTGGGTCAGTTCTTGAAGGATCTCGATCTCCGTGAAAACACATGTGTTTATGGGAACAACTTACATCGGTGCTGGTGCAGGAATATTCGTAACATTTTCAATAGTTAATACAGAGGTGAAATAGGATTGTGGCTTTGTCTCTTAGGTCATTGGTGATTGCACCGTTAGATCTTTTGAGCGGTTTCTATGGTTTCTTTTAAATTAGTATAGTTATGCTCAAAGCTATGACCATTTGATCGACGTCAGTGGTTCTACAAATAGAAGATAGATAAAAGAAGAGACCGGGGGCAGGTACGTCCAGCGAAACCAAAAGATTCCACTCGCAGGGGATCATCGTGCTTAAAAAACGCAAGTCAGGAAAGAAGAGGAAAAATATAATGAAAAGCATATTAGGGCTCAATTCTCACAAAACCATAAAATTTTAAACAGCTGATATTTTTTAATTTAGAAGTTCACTTTTAGTTATAGCAGCGAGGCAAAGTTGCACACTGGAATTATCTTGAAACTTAAAGTGCATGGCTTTTTTCGATTAATGTCTGACAAGATTAATTAATGTGTATTTTCAGGTGCCGATATCAGTATTTACTTGAAAATTGAAATTAACTTTACTAAACATACAAATAACAAGGCTAGTAGCAGAGTAGTAATAATAATATCATCACCGGTATTTAAATACAGCACAGAAACCAGGTCACCGAAACCATACTAATGCAAGGTAAACGACAAAATATAACGATAAATATAATTGTTTGAAATTACAAAGAAGCTATTTTTACAGAGTTTAGTATCATAGTATCGTACTGCCATATATACAATTCTTTATAACAGTATTGCAGCCATTACAGAATGTTATAATATCTACAATTTTATGACGAAAAAGCCGTTTTACAAAAAAAGTAATAACAACACTGAGGTTAATAGCAGAAATTACCACTAACATAATTATTTTAGGTATCGGAACCATCTTACAACAGCCATAAAATAATATGGCTTACAAAACATAAACTACAATGACAGAATAATATCATCATTAACATCATTTAATATAATATAGAAGCCATATTGCTACAATCGTGTAAACGTTCAGGCTAATTGAAGAATATCATCATTAATATATTAGGTTGGAAACAACGTTCTTGTCGGTTTTTCAGCATTTTGGAATGTTACGACCGGCAAGAACTTAGTTTCCAACATAATATAATTGTTGAGAACAAAATACGAGCCATAAACTAAAACACGTGAACAGTAAGGCCAACAACTCAGTAAGAGAATGGCTGGGTTTGGCAGAATATAATTCATTAAAGTTGAGACGCCGACTTCCCTACGTTCAACGTTAATGCTTTAGGTGCCTCAGAAGCTGGCATCGCGACACGGCCAGGCACTTCACTTAATCAACAACACCCGGTCGCTGCAACCGCGCAGTTCAGACTCATCCTCCACAAACTGTCAACTCCGGTCATCTCTTAAAGTTTTTTCCAAATTTTGTAAAGTAAACGTCAGTCCAAAGTAACATCCTTATCGCTATAGTTGCTTGCTGCCAGGCGGCACAGGTTCTAAGTTATAGAATACCATACTAATGTAACGTGTCCAACAAAATAGAAAACTTTGATGATAGCTATTAACTGCTAAACAGGACATGTTTTAAAATCTAGTGTGAGCAAATTAGTTCCTTCAATGACTGCATTAATCGAAAATATATGTTTAGACCTTTCTTAAAATATGCGTAGACATATATTTTCGATTAATACAGTCACTGAAGCAACTAAATTGCTCACACTAGGTTTTAGGTTCAGACATATAATACAACATAGAGCTAAACACGCGAGCAATATCTGCTGCTACACAAAGTCCTCGTAGCTGTCACTAAGTTATTGAAGAATAGCTACAACATTATCTGGCGGTAACCGGCGCATTAGGGAAATAGTTACTACCTCCTACTGCAATATTTTGCAACTATAGCGACGCGACACGTAAAGCCGGCCAGAAATATAAGTGTCTAGTGCTCAGCTGAAGTGTGTCTGGTGTAACACCAAATTTATGGTACTAAGTTAAAGAAGAATACCACCACTCTTCAGTCTGAATTCATCTCCACGTAACTCTCCTAAAACAAATAATAGCTTCATCTTAATATATTCATAAACGCGACATGTAAATACTGCCGGAAAGACCCAGTTTCCAGGTACTAAGTTACGGAACAACACGCGTGGTTTCCGTCGAGAGAAATGTACGAGAGTGAACCATAGAGGTGCCCTGAGAGGATCAGTCAGGAAGAAGAGTGCGGAGCTGTGTCATGTCCTGTGTTTAGCAAGTTTAAATCATGCGAGACACCATATAAAGGAAAGCAGACACCCGTAAGGGGTAATAGCTGTCCGTTAGACACCTCACGAGCATTAGGCAGAACAAGCTCACCCACGGAGCAACATGCACGCCGCGTCGCCATATTTGAGGACGGGATAAACAATGCGACGGAGAGGTGCGGGTAAATGCCATGCTAGTCCTAACAGACGTCACTAAATAAAGATATATTAATGGGCTCAGCAGATGGTCGCTTCAGCTTCTTTCACGCACTAAAAACGGATGGGTTAGTGAAGAAAAAAAATGAACGTAAACAATTGGGTGGTAAAGCAAGCAAGTGAGGGGTAGAATGGCGGAATGTGTGTGAACGTTGTCAGGGCAGTGTAAAGCAGGGCCCAGAATACAGGCGGTACTGGTCATACAATGGATGCGCTCAAGTAAGAAAATCTGCGCGGTGTAAGAGTTA
The DNA here is from genome assembly GCA_001587735.2 of Parhyale hawaiensis. Classification (NCBI taxonomy): domain Eukaryota; kingdom Metazoa; phylum Arthropoda; class Malacostraca; order Amphipoda; family Hyalidae; genus Parhyale; species Parhyale hawaiensis. The sequence continues at coordinate 4,876,358 of LQNS02276620.1, forward strand.
CTGATGCATTCCCTTGTAAGTTTCTGTGAGCGTGAAAAAATATGAATTCGTGGGTACACTGCTGGATGTACAATAATGAGAGGCATTGATTGTATTCTTCTCTCCCTGCCCTCAAGGTTTTTGGGAGAGCGACTCGTGCTGCGTGCGGAGCGCACTCTTTCACTTTGGAAGCTGTCAGATGTCGAACTAATCAGTTCTGTCGTTGCTTCGTGCCCTGGTCGGCTAAGGTTTGGAATTTGTTGCCGGCATCGGCTTTTGGTCGTATTGGCCTGCAGGCGTTTAAGTCAGCTGTTAATGTTTTTTTTGCTGGATTTCCTTTAGCAGCGTTTTGGGCTTCCCGGTGTTGCAAGATACCTCATTTGGGTTGTATTACCTGTCCGTGGGAGCTCAAGCGTGAAGTTTAATAATAATAATATAAAAAGGATTTAGCAGTCGTATCATGTAAGCTATCATAATTTTTATCACGACCTTTTTGGGAGTCGTGGATCTCGTGTAATCAGGGGGGGGGGGCGGTAAACCAGGCAAATGAGGTGTAAGTTGCGAGAAGTGTGCGAACACTTTTGAGGGGACTGTGAGAAATGGGTCATAAAATTCATAATTTGTACAAAGAAAGAGTAAACAGGTAAATGACGAGTAGCGTAACCCTCTAAGGTTCAACTAAAATTGCTTTGGTATTGGTAGGTTTGGTATAACCAAAAGAGACTAAACAATAGCCTTATACCTTCAATGGACGGCTAAATAACGTTTTCGTAGGTATAACCCTACACACATAAAAAAACTAAAAACGATCTTACACCTGGCCGAGGGCTAACCCATTACTACAAAACGTGAAGCTTAATTTCTCGTATAAAGAGCGCTATTAGTACCGTCCAGAAAAAATGGACAGTATGAACTAGGGTATGCGTGTGAACGTACGCCAATGGAAATATAAAAATGGGGCTAGAAACAAGTTCGATTCCCGTCAGAACTCGCAGAACAACAACTATGTATCGATGAAATACTTGAAAGTTCTTAAAACAAAGCTGCGAACATACAAAACACAGTCACAATAAAACACAGTCACTGCCAAACGAAATTAAAACTGAAGAGATGATCTTTACTAAATTTGCATAGGAAACTTGATCTCTTGTAATCTACTTAAGCACCAGAACTGACGGAAGAGATCTACAGTAACCCTCCTGTAAGGTGAATTCCTCGGAGGTCATTTTCTTCCTAGCTCGAATTGTTTTTGATACATTAATTCCAATTAGGATAACAAAAACTCAAGCAAGGTCAAACACAGAAAAAATATTGGAATATGTGGTTGCTGGGGCGTGTTGTAATCATGTCTTCGGTGTCACATGTGCTACACCAGCCTCCAATGCGACACAGGCTGTGCAACACTGGGTGACACCGACGACAACCCTCCTAAATATTAGGAGTACAAGCTGGGTAACACTGCTTTTGTTTACAAACATTGAATATGAAACTCAATAATTAGCATTACAAAGAGTATGACTGCCATATATTGCTTGAATTCTAGCATGTGAAGCATTTTTGTGTAGTTTTATTAACTGTTTGTACTAAAATATAGTCAAAATAAGGCTCCGCCAGAATTGTATATGTTAAAGCTTACTGAAAATTCCGCAACACTTTGTTGGGTCACTGAGATCGCATGTCGCATTCACTGCTACTCGTGTAACACTGTGAGGGTAACACCTGTGTCTGATTGCGACACGTCCCTGTCAGTGCTCCCTAACTTTAGGTGACGTGGTGATGTCTCAGTTTTCAGCCCTTGTTTATTTATTTCTGCACAACTAGTTATTTAAGCAGCAGATAATGGCCACAATTATGAAAAGAATGATCGAAAATGGACAACGGAATGCTGTGATCAAGAAATTACCGAAAAACGATAGAAAATATTTGAATCCGAAGGGGATAGTATGCCCCAAAAAACCCTCCATATCATCAAAATTCTTTTTTTTTTCACTAAATAGTACCTATACATCAGACGGACATGCAGGCAAAATTTTAGTCAGCCAGTGTAACCCAAGTGGGTAGAATAGGGGAATGGGGGCAAGGTTTTTTAACACTGAATTTTTCGACTTACAAAAAACTTTTTTATTATTCGCCCATCGTCATTAAACTTAGGAGAAATATGGAATACTTTGAGAAAATGAAGGTTAGACTCATGTACTTTTCCCCATTTTCGCGATATAATGAAAACGAGTTCTAACCTGCAAAGAAAACAGGAAAACTGTTTTTTTTTTAATAACTCGGTTTCTATGGTGAAAGTGGGGAAAAATACATGAGTCTAACCCTCATTCTTCTCCCTATGTACCAAGGTTCTTTCAAATCGGCAAATAAATGAAAATTTTCTCAGACGTATTCTCGAATTTCATATAAAAATTTTCCACCAAAGGGTTAAACTTCGATTTTTCATTTTTTCCGATGGGAATGAAACTTAGTACAGATATGTAAAATCGAAAAAGAATAGCTTTTCACTCATGTACTTCTTCCCAGTTTCGCAATGGAAAACTAGTTATAAGAAACAGTATACCGTTTTCTTTGAATAACTCGTTTTCTATGACACAAATGGGAAAAGTACAGGAGTCAAATGCTGTTATATTTCGATTTTACATACGTGTACCACGTTTCATTCGAATTAGTCCAATAATGGAGATTTTTTTTTTTTGGGGGGGGGGCAAAGAGTCCCCTTAAAATGAAACTGGATTTCTCGAAAAAAAAATACAAGATGGCCAAACCTAGGGACAAGTATCTATTGAGATCTGGAATTGCATTACAGCACAGTGCGCAACATCAAGAATGCAAAAGATCAGATAGAGAAATACAACGGAACTATTGCAAGTGCAGTAGTACTCCATAAAATAGGTTTTCTCTTGAACCAATGCCTGCCAAAAAAAACTGTTATTAACGGTTGCCTGACCTCTTGTGCAGGGTCATTCTCAGGTTAGGTCCATAGCACTTGGTCCCCATTCTTTATCTGAATGGAGGGTTACCTGTATATTGGATGCTTTCAATAGCTCATGACACAATTCCAAAAGAATATAAATAATATGAACGAATAGAGAAAATAAAAAATATCGCGTGACAACGATGTACAGCGCGTCGAAGCAGAGAAAAGGCTGCTGGAAGGTCAACTAGAGCACTTTGACAGCGCATACCTCAGCCAAGCAAGGCAACAGTAACGAAAAATTCAAATTGGCGCTGAAACCATCATATTCTTTGTATCAAGTCCAAAATCGAATCATTTGTGCCTATTGATAGTATCAACACCTTCTGCATTTTTTTTGAAGATCCGCTCATAACTTTTTGAGTTATGCAGCTAACAAACATTATAACAAACATAAATCAAACATACCAACATACCAACCGATATGCACCAAAATATAATAATTTATGTCTTTAAACATTACCATTACTAACAATTCCTGAAAATTTTATAAAGATCCATTTAGAACAAGCACGAAATCAAACACAGCAACAAACACACGAACGAACAAAAAAACAAACAGATCATCACAAAAATTTGGATATTTACTTTTCGTAATAAACCTAAGAACTCATGTAAATTTCATCAAAATCCATCCGCAACTTTTTGAGTCACGGCATCGACAAAAATGAGGCAAACAAACGAGTGGACGGATCTTCACCAAAAGTTAATCATCTGTTCCTCCTAACATACTTAACAATCCCTGTAAATTTCATCCAAATCCGTTTATAAGTTTTTGAGTTATCTTGATGACAGACAGACAAACGGATTCACAGACAGGCAGAGCAATCCAACGAAATCATAACCTCCTTGGCGGATGTAATAACAACTTATTCACAAGGAATGACCGAATGGAGGTATAGCTATAGCATTGCAGCCAGCACTGAAATTATGCATAAAATTTACTGTGAGAAGAACAACAGTGAGTAACGTACTCGAAATGACGAAAACTGCGTGCAGCCAGCTCATTAAAATTGGGCATCAATGACTCTCCCACATGAAACACTTCACTTTTCGCTCGCAAAAAAGCAAACGAATGCAATCCTTTTGAAACTGAAGCACTTATAAGTTCAGCAGGACGGCAAGTGTTCTATCAACATAAATATTACTTAGGACAGTCGTTCACGCAGGGATACAGCAAGTAAGGTTTATACTGTACATAATAAAAATAATGAGGATAAAAAGTGTATAGAGTTGCCCACAGTTTGCATTGTGAGAAGTTATCAATAGCGCCAGTAAGGCAAGAATAAACAACGATAGCTTATTTTGGATGTTATTATCGGATTAACAGCTTGTGGCTATCATTTGCAACTAAACTGAAATCATATTTTGCGGCTGCGTCTTGAAGAAGAGAAACACTGCCCCCATAGCTCCAGCATACGTGCATGGGACGGCAAGTTGGGCGAGCGCAAGGCGAAAAGATTTAGAGGTTCTCTGTCATCAGGCTATTATGTGAGACCGAGAGAGAGGGAGAAGGTATCGTGAGAAGCGGACGGTTTACGACAAAACAGCGACAAGGGAGCGCGACGGGCCGGGCAAGAGGGTGCGAACTGATGAAGCCATGCGTGGGAAACGAAAAATTTAGGGCAGGTCAGCAACTGGCTGGGGATGATTTCCGTCTCTCGCTTTTCGTTAGGGAGAATTTTGAGCGGTTGAGTGAGGTTTTTAAAGTGCAAAATTGTTGCTGATACACGGATCTGCCTTTGAGGGACAAAATTGACACTTAAACACAAAAATATATGTATCCAAAATCGGATTTTACTTCTTTTCAGGCCTTTTTATGAAGTTTAAAATATGATAGAATAGGTTTAGAACGCAAATATGAACGAAACCAACAGAATAACGGGTGTGAGAAATCAAGTTTCGTAATGGAAGCTAGCAAGTTCCCGAGAGCTTGTAGCGTTGAAATACCCAAATGCTTGCCGTAATATAGATAACATAAAAACAATCGAAATATTATGCAATATTTGTCCCAAGGACATACTGAACTTTTTCACGTTCTCAGACAATTAGCTCAAAATGATCATCTTTTGTAACTAAAGAGATAAGAGAAGAATGTTCGGAATTAATTTCTAATCACAGCCATCCGCAATGGAAACTTTCTTGAAAAGTCAGTTTGCAGTCGCTTATCTGTTTTCACTATACATTGGCCAACAAACGCGCCCAATATATACATACTTTGATTTCTATTACGCGTAGCACTATTAAGCAAATCATAACATGAGACAGAGGGCAATAAGAGTTTAAAAAGATATATGAAAGAAGCAGAATATGAATCTTGCATAAAAACAAATGGTTAGTTGCATACTAAGATTTTCAATCGCAGTATTAAATAGAGATTCCGTCACCCAAGGATTTTGAAAGAAAAATCCCGGGAATTCTAGGATTCCCAAGAACTTTTGGAACATTGTCCTTTTCAACTGTAGAAAGAAAGCTATGGTCTACAGACACATGAGCAGGAATGAATACAAAATTTCCTTTGGTGTGAATGCATTACCGACGTAACAACAGTTTATTGTTAGTCTCTCGTAAGCTTAATGTACTATCAACTTGGAACACTCACTGTGACCCTCACCAGCAATATCAATGACCGGCATATGCACTGTACGGTTCCTACTGTTCGGGCTACCGCTCCCTAAAAACGGGGATATACTTAACAGCATTCTATAATACGCGTATTCAGAGCCAAAATTCAAAAAGAATTAATTATCTATCCTTCACTGCTTTACTTGTGTGATTGAATTCTAAACACAAAACAGACATATTAAACGACAATTGGCGGCAATGCAAAAGTTGGAAGTGCCGTATGCTATAAGATGTATAGTTTACCGACTTCGTTTTCAGTAAAGCTTCTGCTTAGTAAAAACCATTCCATAATCACCTGTTCCCAGTCAACACTATTAAATTTATTAGTGTCTGATGCACATACTTAGACTTGCACAAACGCATATATGTACTGCTATACAAAAAAAAACTTTCATAAGTAGTAAAATACTCTACCAGTCATAAAATTGAACGAACAAATAGTTTTTTCCTACTCGAACGACATGCTATGCAAATGTTTAAAGTTGAATTTCCAGTGGTTACGTGCACTGTGGAGAGAACTTGTAGCTGATATTCCCGCTTGTCCCAAATTTTAGGCCTTAAACCTCTATGCCCATCCAGCGGCGTCCATAATATCACCCGTACTTCCTTTCGAAGATCATGAACTTGTCACAAGAACTACGCAGCGACTGTCGATCAGTGGCTTTTCCAGGGCGCGAGCTACTGCAAAATTTAAGAGTAGAAAAAATACGTACCACTACCTCGTTGTTTACGGTATCACTCGGTACACGAACACTGAGCCATTCCCTTTGGCAGCATTTGGTGTTTTCTTTACCAACTAGACAATAACAAAGTAAGAAAAGATTCCGGAAGCTGTCGTGTAACTAAATTACTCGAGGCAATAATGACAACATGTAGTGCCAACTCGATAAATCTTGAGCTAAAATGCACTAATCTACGAACCGCGGAATCTAGCCACCAGGTCACTAACTTCAGCAAATTTTCGAGATAAACCACTACACGAAAGAGCGACATTTCAAGACGTTTTCGCAAAAAAGTAGGATTATAAAATTTATTTCTTTCCACATGACTAGTTAATTGTGCTTGAATTGCTACACAGCCAGGATTTGAACTATCAGAATGCATTTCTGAGGAATTAAAAAAAAAAAATCCCCGGAATCATCATAAATTCCCGGATGTAGAGCTGGCACAAAATCGACCGGAATCCCAGGATGAGAACCCCAATACTGACCAACACAACTGGAAATGGGTGCATCCGCACCTAGTATTATTTACTTCCGTTAGAAACAATTTACACGAACGGACCGAAAAGAGTTCTACAACTATTCTTACCATGCATATTAGTTTAAGCCACCGCAAAAGGGATACAAACAAGTGTATACGAAGGGACATATAGAACGCAAAATAAATTAAAGAACCCATGCGCCGCCTACTGGGTAAAGGAAGCTGAGAGTTAAGAAGAAAGAGAGAAAAAAAAAAAGACATTTAATATGACTAGCGAAGCCTAAAAACGAAAAATTAAAAACATTCAGCAGAAGCAGGGAAGTGGAAGGAAGCAATGTGGGAAGAAAAAAAGTGTCCCGAGTTGATGCACTTGAAATTGTAGCCTATCAGGCAGATAGCCGAGTCGACTGAAGGCAGCTATTAAAACGTCAAACGAATAGTAACCAGAAAAATCGACAATATAACCAATTTGTACTTCTATCACATTAGGCCTAACGGCCGTAAAGCAATTTTAACACTGCGATGTCGTCATACGAGAGCGTTAAGAGCTAGTAACACTGTTAAGCAATCAGATACATGAAGATATAAATTCATCCTGATAAAGGGCACTAACTTTTAAAACTACAGATAAAGCTAACTAACACTTAAACCTAAGTATCACAGAAAGGCATAATTAATATTAAACACGTAACACCTCAAACATATATCTAACATAAGAAACAACAGTGAAGCTCAAAAACACCCAAAACTTTAGGATAGGAGACGGAGTCTAAAACAACACCAAAATTTAAAACCACTGATGAAGCTTAAAACACCAAAATGTTAATTCTACAGATGATGTACAAAAACCATGGAATTTTAAGACCACTGATGAAGCTTAAAACACCAAAATGTTAATACTACAGATGATGTACAAAAACCATGGAATTTTAAGACCACAGATGAAGCTTAAAACACCAAAACTTTAAGACCGCAGATGGAGCGCGACCCACAGCGACTCACAACACAAAGTTTCCCAGCAGAAATGTTTAATGAGCAGAAATGGAGGCCAATGGCTGAGGGGAACTGGCGTGCTGTGTCGACCAGAACCGAACTAATGGCCCACGAAGAATGGTTGAAACGTGTTGACAATGAAAGAGAAATGCGCCAGCAACGGTCGCTTCCCCATAGCATATTAGTGTTTGGAGTGTTAATGTACAACGCAGCTTTTCAAAGTTGAGTTTTCCGGAGATAATATTGAAAAGTATTCATGTTCAGAATCTCAGCGAAAATAGCATGCGGAGTTTCAGGTAAATTTCCTGGCAAAAACATGAAACAATTTTTGCGATGGAACTGTTCAGAAAACACTGAACGCTTTGTAAATAGATCTTTTGGAATAATTTTTAAAAATACTGGTTGTGGAAGTGGTAATGAAATCACCAAGCGGGTTTCAAGTCGATTCTCCTGAGCATAATTTTTAAATATATTAATGTTGGAAGTGATTATGAGGACAGGTAATTTCATGTTCGTTGTCTTGGGAATAATTAAGAGAAACTTAAAAATACCAATAACGGCATTATGCAGTGTCTTGAATGTTATGTTCAAATTACGTCGACCTTTTCCAGTCGTTATCCCAGGAATGTCTAAGATAAAATAGGAAATAGTGAAAGATTAGAACTGAACTTGACGCAAATTACAGTGGTATGAGTTTTTCCGAATAGGCCGATACTAGAAATGTAGCTTCGATTCCATAATGTTTCAAAATACGTGCAATAGGATGCAGTAGCTACTATAGTCAAACCAGCGTAAGGAGTCCGATGGGCGCGGCTATAAGAACGCAAAGCAACTTGGCCAAATCTCACTTAGGCGCGTGGTATAACTTGTCTCAATCGATAAAATTATATTTATATCCGAATACTCAAAGTGCATTAGTCAATAGATTAGATTAGACACTGCTGCGTTCAATCCAGCCCCGCCCCTATAGAAGACTGCTGACGCTGGTTTGACTATAACACACACGCAACTACAGTGCACTGGGATAATCGAAAGAACTAAAGAAGAAAATTATTTTACAGCCTAGTTAAAGCAGTAAAAAAGAGAATTTTGCATCAAAATAAGCATGTCTTGCCGTGCACAATCATGAGCACGCCAAATCAGTTAATGACTTGCTCTTGGAGTATTGGGGCGTAGAAAACACGCTTTTTGGGGGGTAATAACTTTTCTCAATGAAAAACATGAAAATACACAAAGGCCGCCATAAATTTCTTAATTTTAAAAATTTGATGTCGACAACAACGAAGAAACTAAGTCAACATGGCTTATTTTCACTTAAAAAAATACATAATCTGCTCACCTACCGAGATTAACCATTGCAAAATATGTAAATCAGAAAATCGCTTCATTTTACGTACCAAAGTTATTACACTCAGCAATACACTGTACTAATTGCCTTAGATATAACAAGATAATTATACATATGTTTTAATCATAGTATGCGATCGACACCGGGGATTAGCTTCGGTACCGTAACTGATATTTGAATTTTTAAAAATACTTTCAAGGAAGCTAGCAATCAGGAGTCCAGCCTTGCAACAGCTACCTAAATCAAAATAAAATAATACAAGAAACGTACCGGTATCTCATGCAAGGCTTAAAGCAATTATTTTCCATAATATAATTTGCGAAAGATACCGGGGCTCTGCTTTTGTAACCGATACCTAAATTCAAAGAAAACACGGCTTTACGTGTGACAAGACAATTACCTTCAATAATATAATATAGTCGAAACCGGTGCTCCATCTTTGCAACCGATACCTACCTGAATTCTAAATATTGCATTACATGTATTATAACAAGGCAATTACCTTCAATAATACGATGTGCTCAACGTTGGTGTTCTACCGTACCCTTGCAACAAGCAATACCTAAATTCGAAAAAACGCAGCATTACATGTAACAAGGCAATTACTTTCAATAATACGATGAGCTCAACGTTGGTCTTCTACCGTACCCTTGCAACCAATACCCAAATTCGAAAAAAAACGCAGCATTACATGTAACGTGGCAATTACCTTCAAAAGCACGATGTGCTCAACGTTGGTGTTCTACCGTACCCTTGCAACCAATACCCAAATTCGAAAAAAACGCAGCATTACATGTAACAAGGCAATTACCTTCAATATTATAATGTGCTCAGCACTGGTGCTCAGAGTATAAAGCTCGTTAGAGCAAGCCGAGCAGCTATAATGGATACGCAGCTCGCTCATATCAACACGCACGCCTCCACGCCTGTGGCCGGGGGGTCATGTACTATTCATTACCGTCAGGAACACGGCTCGTTTTCCGGATAAACTAAATAAATACCTTGCAATGAGATCATTATTTTTAATGATGTTTTCGAACAGCAAAGTCAATAATGCGTTCGTTTATTAGCGACAGGTTTATTAGAATTACAGCATGCATCGTGTTGTTTTTGTTGGCTGATGGTGGGCTGGTTGCTTTCGAAATTAAAGTAACATTATAAACAAGGGAAACGTGGTTCTAATGATTCCCAGGGTAACGAAGTGCACCGTTTTGATCAACAGCAAAACAGGCTAAGCATATTCTATGCAAGGGTGGTCGGGAACATAATTGTTAAATTAACTGTCTATATTTCTAGAAGCTCATCAAAATATAGGACAAACAATGTATGGTATGAATGATAAGGCAGTGGTTTTGGAAACCAATAAATCATGCAAACACAAATGTTTACAGGTGTTTGGGAACAGATAATTCAGTTTATAAACTGTTTTCTCTTTACGACATCAAAGTAAAACTATGATATTATGGTATTGATACTTCCCAACATAACAAGGGCCTCGATCTACAATAAAACATGCGCAGCACAATTCACTGACAGTGATCTGGACCAACAACTATAAATTTTCACACTTGTCTTTCTTATATCAAATAAAAAATCAACATCGTTCGAATATTTATCTGGACAACAAAGTGCACAGTCAACATTAAAATACATTGGCATAAAATACTCACACGGATCGTGACAAAATTTACTGAATCACAAACATATTATCCTGATAATTTTCTTCATGTTATAGGTAAGAAAAATAACAACGTGGTTTTATTGTTTTTGTGGACCGCAATGTGCACGGACAACAGGAATATAGGGTGAGCACAAGTTTCTACTGGAGATATTCCAACTGCACTTAGCCTATGCTCGACGTGACATCTGTTGTAACATAACTTGGAATTTGCCGAGTGATCTTTTAACTAAAACCAATGACTATGCCTAGAAAGCTACCAAGAATGTCATCGTAACCATGTAAAACCAGAAACACCGTAGCACATATCAAATGCGAAAAATTTTCTTTCTCTGCGTAAGATTTTTTATATCAAGAGCGAAAACCTGCTGAGAGGTTTCGTGCAAAAAAATGGCTGCTAGATTCAGTGTTAAATTTTATAGCTACCAATTTCTTTGCAAAAATACAGTAGCAATGTCAGAATGGAGAATAGAGATACAAAACATAATATAACAAAGTACTTTAGCGCAATGCATGGAAAATACGAATAGTCAGTCGACATAGAAACATCAACAATTTAACAACAAAAAACGAGGTAAGTTAATCAACATAATTAATATCAGTAATTTCCCTGTGCAGGTAACGATTAACAAATTGATACCTTTTATCTTTACGGTTAAAAAATAAATGGAACGTACGAACTGTGCAATGAAGTCAAGTTAATATTAATCCAATCACTGTCCACTATATATATAATTCATTATTAAATTCGAAAAGCAACAGATTAAACATGTTTATCTGCACGAACATCGAAAAAATACACGATGCAGAAACCCCGCCGGCTAAACAACATTCGTCATCGAACTCAAAAATTAAATGCCAAAGTCACCTCGTTTTCTAATGCCGATCAAAATAAACAAGTCATTAGCAGAGTCGTTAGAATAGTTGCTGGCGGACAAATCCCACTACGTCGATCCTGGATGCTACCGTCAACATGAACGTAGCCCTAATTAAATCATCTTTCTTTTGCTGATTAAAGCCTCATTATTGGAAGAACTGATACGACACACAGACGCACCCGCTAATATAGCTGTGATCACTCACGCATTCTTTACACTTCAATTAGGCCCCGTGTTTGTAATTAGCTGATCTCGACACGTAAATTAAGCAACCTCAAAACATGCTCTATTTACTCGCTAATGAAGGCTGCTGGCAACAGATTTGCAAGCGAAAATTTATGCTGGTTACGTGAGGATTATTTAGTATTAGAAAGCAATTCGATCGACAAGGAAAATGCTTTCGGTCCTGATATAGTATGTGGCCGACCTGAGAGTATGTGTTAGGTTAGATAAGTTTAGGATAGCTCAACTCACTTCAACTACAATTATATAAGTTTCTAATGCCGGGAACACAATAGTCATTCATAGGAACAACGTGATGCAAAGATGGGCAGCTCGCTTGTCGTCCTTGTCACCGTATCTATGCTTCCGAACTTAAATATATTTCAAAACGAGTGAGTTGTCCATCCTCCCATCCAGCTGCTTGCACGAATGCACATATATGCGGCCTCGGCATTACCCAACTTATAAGCAAAAATTCTACTTAGATCTCGAGTGGGTCATATGCATTAATGGTACAGATGATTCGATGCTAGCGGCTGTAGAGCAGAAAAAGGAGTTAGAATGAAATTTTTTAAGAGAAATGTTGGTTACAAAAATACTATTATCGATTGTCAACATAAGTACCTGGTCGATTGGCAACAAAGCTGAATTGAAACATAATTCTTTATACTGGCTGATGATAGCAGCTGAAAAAGTAGTTACGTTGGGAATTAAATAGGGCTAAATTGTCTTCTTCAGCAAGGTTGTGCGATAAGCTTTCTGAAGATATCCAGACTGTTAGTATAGGCGAGAGTACCTGATGCATGATTGGATTAATGAATAAATAAATAATGAAATAAATGGCAAACGCTTGGTCTAAGGATGGGGTAACAGCACAGCGTTGATGCGGGACACTTATATGCAGCTCCGTAAATAAGTGATTAAAGGCAATACTACGGTAGATATGAGAATTGTGATCAAAGGCAAATATTACGGTAGATATGAAAATTGTGATCAAAGGCAAATACTACGGTAGATATGAAAATTGTGATCAAAGACAAATACTACGGTAGATATGAAAATTGTGATCAAAGGCAATACTACGGTAGATATGAAAATTGTGATCAAAGGCAAATACTACGGTAGATATGAAAATTGTGTGCATCAAATTTTTTCAGTGTATACTCGTCATAGTAGTTAATTATATAACCCATTAAAGGCTAAAGTCCAATTATTAATTTAACCCATTAAAGGCTAAAGTCCTATTATTAATTTAACCCATTAAAGGCTTAAGTCCTATTACTAATTTAATGCTCGAATAAAAATTATAACATAATTTATTTTTTCTTATTTCATAAGCGGTTAAAATCACGATTTTGAATTGCATAAGTCACAAGTGGATAACAGAAAACGCGTACAATTTCTACGTTACAAAAACATGGCGGTTAAATTGCACAGTGTGCAAAAAGAGGTAAACATTCCAACAGTTTCTGACCACTCGCGATCCTCCTCTCGCAGCACGACTCGGCGAGCTTGATTAACTACATTACAGCATTCCTTACCGTGGTATATACCTTCAGTGTAATCCGCCTACGACAGGACAATTTATACAGCATTCTTGTTCAGCACATTTCGCTATGCGGTAATTATCTTCAGTTTAAGCCTCCCACGGCAGGAGAATGTATTCAGCAAGCAAGACTAAGCGCTATCCTAAACCCCGTGCAATATTTTTTTAAGATAAAATTTCTTTTCACTGAAATTTATTCAACCGTGAAAAATGTATAGAATTTCAGCATGAAAATTTCAGTATCCGCAATATCATAATGGAATAAAAATTCAGCGCGGGCTTAAGCCTCCAGCCGTGGGTCCTGCCAGGGTTAACAATTACCATAGCTTCCGTTTCAGGCGCACATTTAAAGAAACCTTTGGCTGCTCAGAGGAGCTTTGCCTAAAAGCATGAGGAAGAGACCCTTGTGAAGGCCTAGGGAAGAGCTGCGTCCAATACAAGCAAATGAGTCGTAGCTGAAGTGCAGAAAATTACGAGAGGAGCACACAGCTGACGCGGGGGGAGACCCGAGCAAACGATCTTTTCGGAGCAGCTCAGGTCCGAAGCAAATGGAAGAGTTCGTTAGCGCCCCCGGAGGCAGGCAGCAACGTGGCCCAAGTAAAATGAAACGTGTCGGAATTTTAGAAAAAAAATACAAATACAAAAATAGTTAAGCCGCTAGCGCAATGACAGCTTTGCTGTGGATGGGAAATGGCCACTATTGTTCAAAACAAAATGTAGAGGTAAACGTTACTGCTGTAGCGAGAAGAGCTAACGCATAGGTTCCATATGAGTAGCATTTCCCTAGTTTTAAGACTCCATACCCACAGTGTTCTCTGTGCACGAACGTGAAGATGGAAGAAGAGTCATGTAGCAGTAAGGCCACATTGAATGCAGAACCGACGTTTGAGTGTAACAACCAGGTAAAGAAGAGGAAAAGCAACAGGCAATCATCAGTAGAAGTACGAAAAGCAAAAGAAGTAAAGTGGGCACGGGTACCTCACCCTCGCCTAGAATTTACGTTTTGTAGGTTTTCGCTCTTTTTAGGCCTTACTGTCGGAAAACCCGAACTAATTTCGGGTAAGTTGGATTGGAACATTCAATAACTTCGGGTAGGTTAGGGGAGGGCAGGTCTGGTTTTTCTAACCACCCCTTTTTTGAATTCCGGGTAAAAAATTTTTGGTTAGTGGTGAGTTGCGGTTAGGGGACTGCAGCACAGCTGAAGTGATCGCCGTAATTAAGGTCAAGTTTCCGAGTGCCTCACAAAGAATTCAACGGTCACCACAAACGCTTTAAAGCCATGTCGGTGTATGTCACAGTAATGTTATATATTTCTGTCAGGCAATAACGATATCCACATAAGAAGTTAAAACCGAATTAGGTGCCTTAATTTTACGATAACGCACCACGAGGGCAAAATTTTTAGTGACTTCTTTCAAATGAGTCACCTACGTTGGGCTGCCAGCTGCACGTTTGACAATACGTGCACTTAATCCCACTTTTAAATTTCAGCTTGATATGCAGATACGACGCAAATATTTCACTCTAATAAAATAATTTAGTAAGCATCTGTAGACCATCACAAAGAGCACATAACTCATAACGCGTAGAAATCAGTGCACTGAGCATGAGCAAAGTGTCCCACAATTAGTACGCAGTCTCGTGCATTAACGGGACACAGAGCTCACCAGCTTTGGCGTTCTCATGCTGTACGAACACTGCAAGTTTTCGTACAGTACGAGCAGCCAAGGCAGGTATTTCTCGTCGATGCACGGCAAGGCTGCTCAGTTAGGAACAACAATTTTCTCAGCGTACAGAACTTAGTTAACAACTAATACAGCACACGACTACCAAAATGGGCGTCTAACGACAGCTAGCATTTAATTGGTCGCCCATGGCCGTTATTGTCTGTCACGGCGTTTGAGCTATTATTTAATGAAATTCTTGTATTCACATCGTTGCATTCTTCAACTCTTAGAACAAAAAAGATGATTAGAGGTGCAAATAATTATATTAACTACAGCAGCTGAAGCAGAGAAAAAATTTTTACAAATAGAGTTCGTGCGTTCGCATGTCGATAGATCGATTAGGCCTAGTTGCCAGTGCACGCGTATTGCTAATTATTTTACTACAACACAGTTTTTGCTTTGTTTGATGCACGCAGTGATGAAGTGTTGTGCTTGCATACTTTAGGTCGGGTGTTCGCTTCCACGCCAGGGAAATAAAATCTTGCAATAATTGGGATTACAGCGTCAGCGTTATTGGCACGCATTGACAGTCCACTGCAAGGGCCCTGAGCTAACCAGAAATGGACACTTTCAAAGGGCAAAGGGGGGGGGGGGGACTGGGGTTGCAGTCATTACAAGAAGCTTCATCGGTGTGCAACTGAAAGGCGCACTTGTCTAGCGCATAGAGGCTCAAAATAGTGTCGATTCTGTAGCTAGGGTGCGCAGCGTACCTTTACCTTTGTCGATTTACCACGTCGCCAATCGTCACAAATGTTTGTTTACCTATACGTATAACACAGTCGACAATCTCCATGAATCCTCAAAAAATTTTCATAAAACTTTCGTAAATAGATCAAGAAGTATCAGAATGCTTTACGGTAGCTGACACGCACCACCTTCGACTTTGAGAGACAGCTAGCGGCAACTTCACATCAGATCGCTCCATGTACGCATTACGGTATAGCGTTCACAGAGCACTAATATCACGAAAAAATATGTAACTGACAGCAAATTGAGAGGAGCACATGTAATAATAGTTAGCATGTTACGTTGTTCTTTACAGTTAAAGATAGTCCTTGCACCGCTCATAGTCGTCTTTGCAGCACCAACGGTGATTTTTTCTTCATTCACCAGCGCACTTAATTACCCTAATAGTTACGCTTGTCATTACCTTAATAGTAACGCTCGTCATTACCCTAATATTTACGCTTATAATTACCCTAATAGTTACGAAACTTGGGCCACCGTATTACCTATTGAGAAGCCCCCTCCCCCGAAAGTCTAACTAATACAAAGGTAACTAATGGGGTCCCCATGAGCGCGTAATTTCACTCAACAGGATGGGTGAACTTAGCTCAACCTTACGGCCCACCACATCTCCCACGAATGCGGATAGGTCCCATTTTTTCAAATTCTCGATCAGCGCAAGTAATCTGCACATATCGGACCTCGGACAGCACATGACCACTCACTGACGTCATCACGTCCAATTTTAGAAGGCCCGTGTGATGTGGCCGAGGTCCACGATAAATCGATCATCACCGAAAAAAGAAAAATTAACGAGAGCTACATTACCACGACCGAAGATCTGTGCCATGCAACGTAATGCTAAAGGACAGAAAGATATACAAACAAACTGAAAAACGGGCGGATCATCGACAAATTAAATCGTCTGTGCTTCGACACGTTCCCAACACCCTTGTATACGTTCATGAAGATCCGTTCATACATTAATAATAATAATTAGCTTTTATTAAGAACACAATGGGTTCACAAAAGTTTTTTTTGTGAGTAATTTTGCTAACAGAGAGACGGACAAACCCGGCCAAAAACATAACCTTCTTGGCAGAGGTAATGATGCAGCTGCATCTCCACAAAGTTGTGCTCTCTAACTGGCCCATTGCAAGTCAATGAACGTCACGAAAAAACTAGCTATGCAGACTCTCTTCACCACTTACATATACTAACGATGACGCCATTCTTCACCAATAGCTTACCTCAACAGCCGTATATTTCGTTATCGAATACGCAAAGTTAAACAGACACTAACGATGCAGTCCCTCTTCACCAATAGCGTATCTCAACAGCCGCATATTTCGTTATCAAATACGCAAAGTTAAACAGACACTAACGATGCAGTCCCTCTTCACCAATGGCGTATCTC
>LQNS02276620.1:4925359-4937859 GCA_001587735.2 Parhyale hawaiensis
GAGTCAAGAAAGCTCTCTCTCTGCTCCGGACTATTAGCATTCAATCATAGGGACTTTGGGAAGCCAGCTCTATTCTATACCGGCTTAGCAAAAAGTATTCTCGGGGAAGATATTAAAATTTTATCGCGATCGGGAAATGGGAACATCTGTTTGAAGTTAAAGGGCCTTACTAACCTTATGGCCAAAAGCACTCGTGAGAGACCGGGGCGAGCTGCAATAGCAGCAATATGAAGGTAGGAGCTCGAGAAACAAGGTGCTTTGGAGCAACACTGCCTGGAGTCCAAAATGTCGGGGATATCCATTGACGGGGCTATAGAGTCAGAAAAGCTGCCAGCAATGACTGTGAAATCCCCGTTGACTTTTACAATGCTGCAGTTTTTCATCAGGTGTGTAGAACTTTGCAGAGTCCATTTCTATGCCAACATCTACAATTACACTGTCAAGTTTTTATTTGCCCATGAAGTACATATTTACATATATATACACTTACAATAACACAATAATCTGGTATATCTTCATAATAATAACTGATGACAATCGAGTTTTTATCATTTATACCTACACACGCTGGCAGTACAGCTCTTCTAACTGCTAAAATGACATTATCCACACCAACAGTTTACCTCGTTATGATACAACTGTTTGTCTTGATATTTACAGTAATATTTTTCACCAGGTACATGATCCTCACAGGTGTAACTCCACATGCTAAGATTTTTTTGTTACAGTAACGCTTGCCAGCGAGTTTGTGGCACCGTGTGACGTAATTTCTTATTCGGACATTTATAATTAAATTTTTCAAATGTTCATGTAGCCTCTGTAATTCACATTTACATTTAGACATAATTACGATTATACCCATAACGACATTTGTCCTGAGGAATTGAATTTCACATGCAAAAATCAGCTAATTCAGCATTAGTTGTATCGCAATGCAGCGACGGCATATTCCACGGATCAGAGCGCGTGCTTTAACGTTTACACTATTTCTCTAGACATTTAACAGAAAATACAGTTTCATGCATCCATACACACGACAGCAGCATGACATGTGTGTCTGACTTTTGTGCTATCTGTGCCAGGATCGAGCGGCGAGCCTGCCGAGCGATCATCATGCCATCCGGCGTGCTGAGTCGGCATACAAATGCTTGGTTTGCGAAGCTGTTTATTGCTTGGTATGCGGAGCTGTTTGGGGGTACCAACCTGACCAGGAATGGGAGGGTAGGAGGGCTCGGCTCGTTTAACCTTCCGTTTGGGCGCCATAGTTCTTAGTTACCCGTGGTCGGCTGCAGCTGTATATATTCCTCTGGGGCCACTTAGCCTATATCTGCAGCACGAACCAGTACGTGTGGGTCTCCCAGCGGAGGACACAGTCAAAGTTGACTTTACCTTTTAGTTTTTAAATTGTATTTTTCATCAAGTAGAGCCACAGGGAAGACAAACCAATGGCATAAATGCCTACAATCCTAAAATTATTCTTAGCTTCTGCATGAGGCGAACGAAAATTTTATTAGCGAATGTCAGTGATTTATTTAACGCAGATACAAAAATATATATATCTAGTCTATTCAATGAACTTTAAAAACCCTATAATTTCGAAAATAATTTCTCGCTTGGGGCGCCCCTACGAAAGGGTAATAAGAAGTTTAGGGTTAAGAGATATAACTATAAGCCTCGGTAGTTACTGCAGCACGCTGTACTCTCAAAATAGCATCAGAGACGTTGTTCAGCAAAGAGAATTACGCGCCTGAAAAGAAGGCAATCTGAATCTTCGAGGAAGCTGAGATGGATCAATACTGCTGGTCATGCTAGAGAATATCACGTTAGCTTAAAGCTCCAGGGTAAATCATCACAGTGAGCTTGAAAGGATCCCCACGGCGTGGAGAATATACCTGGTAGTAACTTTGATTTATTATTATTTTTATTAGTGTATTCCTAGCTTAGCCTCAGTGCCATCAAAGTTTATTGGAATGTTAAGAGGAGGAAAGTAGAAGAGATAGTATGTCAAGTGATATTGTTATTATTACTGTAGTTAACGTATTTTTAGTTTCACCTCCCTACGTACATAATTCACGGTGATGCAGAAACGAGAGACAGGAAATTTAATATAACTAGATCGACGAACCCGAGCGTGGAAAGGAAAGCTAGAAAAAAGAAAAGCAGCAATAAAAGAATCGAAACTATATTGTAACGATAACTATTATCTATTTTTATATTTGTAAATACATACCGATTTATTTATCGATAAATATGACGTCATAGCTATGTATATTATCATAGTAATTGATCTGCTTGTTACTCCCTCCAATCTTAGTGCCTTAGCACGACCGTTACGCTCTCAATTTTAGATAAAAATATGTTTTCAATACCATCTCTCACTAGCTGAAAAACATTAATTTTGTGCTGTGGAATTATCACAGATTCCAGCTAGAATTAAGTAATATACATGGGAATAACATAAATCTTAAAACTTTGTATAAGTATATTAATCTATTTACATATCAACTGTGTAAAATCAATTGGAAAGCAATTCGCATTCCCTTATAAACAAATTTATATTTTTCATATCGCTCTCTGATCAACACAGAAAGGCAAAAACCAGGCCAGTCGGGTTGGAGATTTTGGCGATCTTGTCCCGTTCTGTTGAAGTAGATAAACGAAAATTAGGCCCGGTTGCACATCGCATGCGCTTCTTGTTTTGCTAGTTTTAAAATTCAAACACTGGATAATTGTGCGACATTTCTTAGTGCTTTCGCGGCTACGGATTTTTACATTTTTCTTACGCCCAAACTTTATTCGCTCTAAATTCACGATACGCAAATGTAGCAAATAAACAACGAAGCCACCGAAAATATACACATATAGTCTTCAGAGTACAGTGGAACTACGTCGAAGAGCGAAGAAAAGTGTGCTTCATTGCAGTTCTTTTTCTTCGGCTCACTTTCTTTCTCTGTTGATACTTTTCGATCGTTGGCGGTAAAAACTTCGGATGAAATTATATCATTGCCTATCAATTAATTAATTATACGCAGATGCAGTTCATGTTTTGAATGATGTGTGACTAACTGCTTAAAAGGAATCATTGCGCTTCTTAACACCGAATGGTAAAAAGGATTATGTTGTTCAGTAGAGTCAAGACCGCGTGTGCTCACCTCTATTGAACATTAAAATTGGCTGTTGCGGTACATAGTTCATAACCACAACCAGTAATGACCATCGCAACTACTCCACCGTTTTATTCAACGTCAGAGTACACTAGTTAATAAATAAATAAATAAACAAGTGCTGCAACCCGAGACAGCAAACTACCGCCATTCAATTCAGTACTAAAATACAGATTAGGAGACAAGCGGACAGGCGAAACTTCGCTAAACTTTACTCATCGGTTGTAACATCCCCAACAGTTACTGTACAGTTCATGAAAATCCGTCAGTAGCTTTGTGAGTTTTCTGAGTGACCGACAGACAGACAGCCAGGCCTCAGCAACAACATAGCCTCCTTGGCGTAGTTAATAGATTAAAGAAAAGCAAATTGAGTATTGCAGGAAAGATGTAAAGAGGAATTAATTAAGGTAATTATGCATAGGAGTCCCTGTGACGCCCGATTTTCCGGAACTTAAGGATGGTCAAACCAAGCTACCTTTAGAGCCGATGGTACTTATTATTTTTTCATCTTTTACCACCACACCCACGTCATAAGACGTGAACCACAGTTTTAGGTCACTACTATAGTTCCCGTACAGAACTAAGCTTCAGCGTCATGCCTATGACGTGTAACTTAGTACCAGCAGATATGAAATAATATAGGAAGTAGCCAGAGTTTGCATCTTTTTCTCACTTCTTAATTTGGTTCAGCTTATTTCATATTGTGCAATTGTTCACCTCTTTATTTTTGGGCTACGGAAAGTGAGTATTATCTTGCGTCCGCATTACATTTAAAAAGAGGTTAATTGAATTACCTTGCGCAGCACACGGCTGTAAAGAATTTACCATGTTATATCTAAATATTATTGCAAAACGTAAAAATATATAAATGGCTCAGTCTGGCACTGAAGTTTCATTAAAAGTTCTTAGTTTTGCGGCAAAATTGAAATTCACTGTCAAAATCATTTCAGGCAAACAGCTTGCGCTCGAAGAAAAATTACACGATTTTTTTCATAAGTAGATAGCTACTACAAGTAGTCTACAACTGGAGGGGTAGACAATAAGGATGTGACTCCATCAGACACAAAGAGCATGTAGCTACGTGCCTACTACCTTATAGCATATTTAACAAGTAGACTTTACAAACTGTATTTTATCACGATTAAATCTATGATATACTGTGAGTAAGATACATTATAGCAACAGTGCAGAATTTTGTACACGTAAGTTTAACTGAAAGGATGTAGAGAAGGAATGCGTCTGATGCAAACACGTATACATAAACAATATTTTAGCAATCTTTACACTAGACATTTACTCAAGTAGCATATATGATATATTATAATAAAGATCGGACGTGAATAACATTAGAAATGTAATTTAGAGCAATTGGCTACTTGTAAAAATTTACTCAACATTAGATGTGTAATTTAAACAAATTCGCTACTTGTAAAAATTTACTCAAACATATACGGAAGGAATGGATATGATGCAAATGGCATGCGCTCGAATAATCTTGCAGAATTCTTTTAAGCGCATTTTACGTAAAGGTATTATAACATAATAGGCTGTAATATATTAAAATAAAGCACCTAGGGCAACGCTCAATATAAACATAAAGCTGAACTACTTCAGTAAAATCATAAGCGATCGCTGATATTGCATCGAGTGAGCGGAAACCAAGCTGTTCGCGAAACGCAAGCGAATTTTATTCTTTTGAAGCAGGCTTATGTTTTAGAAAATGTTTTAGCAAGAGCTGCTGCGATAGCGGGCAATGATCTGGGCATTACGCTGCATGGGTATGAGGAAAATACTGTAGTGTAGTGGCACTACTTTATGAGATATCGCAGGCAAGGTGAAATGTGCACGGCATACATTAAAAAGGTGATTATCATGGCAAATTTTTAATTTTTACTGAACAAATTACTTGAGAAGCAACCGACATATAGGGAAATTTATTACCAGGTTGTGAGACCTCGCCGCAGAGGTTTTTTGGAATACAATGGGCAAAGAACCAGTGTAGCAAAATAACACAGCGTGAACAAAGGAGGGTTAAACATTGCATAATCACTTTATCTTCGGATTCTCGTAATAATAAAATATTTTTAGCACGGTCAACCATCGCCTAATGGTCTATTGGTGATTCTTGACGCCAACGCACTGCCAGAGTTGCTGAAGCAGATTCATTTTTTGGCTGTGATTTGATGTCAGCATTAATCAAACATGCTTCTGTATTAACCGATGCATTGCAGTTGAAATAAGAGCCATCATCTTGAAGGAAAAACATACACTGAGAAAAAATTTTTATGCATGCAGGTGTTTCACAGAGAAGCATCAGGATGCACGTAATTGTTTCATGGAGTAGTTTGGTGTGTCATCGCAGCAGACAGAAAAATATATTTCAGTCAGAAAAACATATTTCCACAAAAAGAAAGTGAACAAAAGCTTCGTAGTTTTGTTACACATGCGAAATGCGACGCGGTTACTTAGCTTTGTCACAAAACCGAAACACATACGTGCATCAACGTGACCAAGTGCATCATAGGACTCTGAATGCATAATCACGCTGCACCTCCTCTTTATGATGCACTTGCGTGTTTCGGTGTTAGGACAAAAATGCATGTAATTTTGATGCACTTATAGGTACATCAAATTTTCACTCAGTGTACTAGAAAAAGTATATACTTAATAACCAGTTTTTTATTGCATACCCCGGCCTGTGGCAACTACAGAGCTGTGTACGGCTATGACGGCTGACGAGCGCCAACTGTGCGGATGCGACGGCCACCTTGAGCAGGTAAACTATTTTAAAATATGAATTAATTTAACACGTTTAAGGTAATATTATCTGCACACATAGTTGTTATTTTTGTATTATCACCAAAGTTTAAACAGCTGTTATTCATGACATTCCAAACAGTTCATGTAATTTTCGTGATTGATGCATCAATAACTTTTTTGGTTATGTAGGTAACAGACGGAAAGATAGGCCAAGTGAGATATGAACTGACGGATTACCATCAAAATTTAATCTACTGCTCCTTGTGACATTGAACAACATTTTCCGTAAATTTCATACAGATCCGGAGGCACATAAGTTTTTGAGTTATGTTGACAACATACAGATAGATAAGTAGAATAATAGACCCCAACAAAAATGCAATCTCCTTCGCAGAGTTAATAAACGTTCTTTACATTGCAAAAGTAACGGCGAGTAACTATGTGCAGGCCAGCACGCTTAGAATGATCATTATTCATGAGGTGAGCCTTAAGCCCTGTAAAAGTAGCAGCCATTGGCGCTGTTCAAGTCGGATAGTGTCTACAAAGGCAAGCCATATTAATAATAAACAACCATTTCACTGCAAAAGTAACAGCGAATAGCGATACGCAGGTCAATATATATCTATTTACAAAGATGAAACAATCGATATTGTAACGTTGTTTACACAGTAAAATTAACGGCGAATGACCCTGCGCAGGTCAGCATCTGTTTACAAAGGTCAAACAATAAACTGTGCACAGCCAGTTTACGGCTGTTCAGACTTGCACCAAAGCAAACACTGATCAGCATCGCTGGACTAAAAAAAAGCTTTTGAGGAGCGTGCAGTTTTAATGCGCCACATCAAGCCCTGCCCAGAAAATATACCCGAGAAGAGCAGCAAAACGTCCGAGTCCCGGGGAAAGAAAATCCCTTTGAAATGCTATCGTATAATCGCAACTTGTGAATAGAAAGTCGCGCTGAATAGAGTTTTGGATCTCATTGGAAGCGACGGGTTTTTTTCTCTCCCGCCGCCATAAAATCGAGGCAAACGAATGCCTCTTCGTGGCAATGAATGCCGCGAGCTTTACAGTTTGTCCGAGGCTTCGGCACCGCGTCGACTAAACTAATTGAAACTAAACAAATGGAATGAATCCATTTGGTCTAAGCAACTCCTGTGAGGTTTTGATTAAATAAAAGAAAACAGAACGCGCAGATTGGGACGCGCAGTTTTACGAACGTGGGAATGATTTTCTTTTTCTACACGCGAAGCGAAATATATTTTTTGAAGCTGTTGAAGATTCAACGCTGGGCGGAAATAAACGAAGTGCACAACAGCTGCTTCGTTAATTGGCGACCTCTGCACACATTGCAAGTGAAACATAAAATAAAACGCAGGCAACTTTTATCCGTCCTGAATAGGTTATATATCAATTGGGGCGTTTGCTACGAGCAGGACACGCGTCAGTTTTTGTAAACAATGAAAAATATATTAATGCTACAGCCGGAACGAGAAGACAGCGGCATTCAAAATGCATTTATTGGTGAAGAATATTTCGTACGAACTACAGAGCTAATAAACAATTAGTGAACTCAGAGTAATTGATTGCACACGCATCGGATACAAAAGTTATATTATATTGGTGATTTCGATGTGACTACAAGTAAATTTAATGAAATGTCAAAAGCGATGAGCTAATTTATTCGTAATTCAGGACTACATATTTCGAAATGCAATAAAACTAGCGAATGCAATCTATAAAAACAAGACAGAGGCGCAGTGATGTATATAATTAGATCTGTTTTAGTTTCAACATCGCGACCGAATGTAATTTGCTATGCAAACACTGTCGATCGAAAGATAAAATATGAGGAAATTCATTTACATGCACGGCCACTATTATTGCTACACGGGGGATTGAAATTGCCACATCAGCTTCATAGGGAACGGCAGGAAATAGATTTTGAGCTCCGTCCACTAACTTTGGCATAGCATAAAATTCAAAGAATATTTAATGGGATTGCACTCGAAATTCTAACTCGATTTGACGAGAAACTGAAGTTCAACTTTCTAGAGACTATCCGGACATGCTGCTGCAGGATATTGTAATCTACAATTACTTAAAAATGTCCATAGAAATATACCATTGCGCGTATGCGTGTCATAAATCTAAATAGACTGTACATGAGCTGGTTACTTTACGTAGGCAGTAGCTATATTTTCAGCTCCATGCATCTATTATTGGCTCCATCTAAAGGTGCTGTTGTGTGTTTTTTTTTCTTTTCTGAAGAATTTTTTCTTTTATAAAGAATTTTTTTCCTTTTATGAAAAATTGTTCCTTTTATGAAGAATATGTTTTAAGAAATTTTTACCGGTTCAGAAGAATTTATTATGAAGAATTTTATTCTTTTATGAAGTTTATATATGAGCACTGTAAAAATGACAAGTTCCTACAGCCATGGATGCTGCCCAGTATCAATGGTTGCTTGTAAATATAAATGTACTTTTACAGAATTAAAATTGCTCCAAACTTGCTCCTGTAATAATATTCAGTAATATTTGACAGAAATTTTCAAAGAATATCATATTTGAAAAAGGCGCGTTTATCCCGAGAGAGAGCAACAGCGCACTTTCGCTTATCTTAGCAGTAAGGCTTGATGCCATTTTTTTTAAATAAGAACGTGTTTTCTGAAAAAAAGGCTGCCGAATCAGCTTGTTTAAATTTAACTGCACTATATAACAGATTTATAGTGTTTCGGGGAACGCATTTTCGCTACTAGAAACTAACAGTAGAACGACTAGACAGCTTATCTTACAAAAAATATACTTTTATAGAAAAAACTACAGCATTAAGTCGTTGATGTCAACAGTAGTCGCTTGACAAAAGATTTTTTTGTAAGAGGGGGGCTTTAAAGAGGGGACATTTTCTCCCAGAGAAAAACTACAGCACCATCTCGTTGCACCAGCGGCCCAGTCGTCCTGCAGCACATGAACAACAATACAACAAAACTTCTTCCCATTTACGCGTTATGGGAGCCAAGGAAAAAGTTACATCGTTTGCCATTTTAAAGAAGATGGCAATAAAGGAATGAAGCTTGCGAAACTTTGGTGATATACATGACAGAGAGGAAACAATGGGTGTATGCAATGGATGACCTTCAATTAAAACGGTCGGTACACTCGTTTGCTGAGAAAGTGAGGGAGAATATCTGAATAACTGAGCCAAACTAATTCTTAACCCTATTTTGCACGGGTCACTTTCTTTCGGAGACACATGGGCCTATAGTTCCGAGTACTGCCAGATGGAAAGACGCTGTTGTTTAATTAACAAGTTAATGCTCCTACAAGAAAGTCTCATCAGTTTTTTAAAAATTAAGTTGCTTTTAATTAATTACATAATACTCATACAAATAAGTTTTGCACACTAAAAAGAATATTATTTTTCTTTCGTCCTCTAAACTCATTACTTAATGCTGATACTAGCCACCCTCACCTGCCTTTCACATTGAGAAATCACATTAATTTACTTTTGACTTTCCACGCATAAAATACCTGCTTGTGTGGGAAACGGGATAAGAAGTAATGCGCTACGTTGTCAAAAATAACGGCAAAGAATTTGCATTGGCAGAAATCCACCGTTCACGCTAGTGATTCTACCGTGAGGAAACGTGTCATTCATCTGCTTGATCTTCCACTTGCTGCGGGAGGTGAGCTTGCGTCGAGCACTACCATCCTCCTTTCCGAGGTGCTCAAAATGATTGCAAAAGTTATTATTTAAAACTGGCTGAAAAAGTTTATGTACGCCCTGTGCACCAGAAGTAACGTAGTCACAAAATCAGCAAATCATTATATAATAAAACGCTTCGTGTTTATATTTATTTATTTACTTATTTCGTGTCCGCTCTTAAGGAAATAGGCGAAAAATAGGCCAGGTTGCAGATTTTGTAAATCGATAACCAGCTTGCAGAAGATGGCGAAGGCTGATCCTTATCCCTGTATCTGAAGACACTTCTTGCTTGAAACACTTCTTGAAAATTGGAACAATGCGTATGCAGCTTTTGGAGTCCGATTTTATAACTTTCTTCTCTCAGATCACGAGGTATAAATTCGGTAGATGGCAAACGGAGCAGTCACGAGATGATGATTCTTCACGGCTAGTAGACAACTATTTCTTCTAGCTTGCTGTCTTTCTCTTCTTCTACAACAGTATCCCGTTCAATGGGGGGTCGCTGAAGCAGATCTTGCTATTCCACGTATTTCTGTCTATTACCATGTGCTCCTCCAGCTCCACCCCACCCATATCATCACTCACACTGTCGTTTTCTGAAGGTGCGAATTTTGTTCATAGCCTAAAATTTCAGCATTTCAGTGAAGCAGATATTTAGGTTCGCAAGACCGTATTTTACCTACGGAGCGCTGACATGCATACAAGCTGGCTGGAGTTACATTCAAGTTTATTGCAGTGTTTTACTCAATATATATTTCTGCCTCTCACTATTGAAGACTCACGCCTAATGAAGAAGGAAGATGGGGAACGTATAAGTAGTACGAGACTACTACAGTCTCAAGATCGAAGACATACTACGAATGAATGGAGATAGATGAATCGTCTATGCGATAAAGTCAAGAAAGACTTGAAGCAGAAAGGTTACAGAAGTGAATGAAAGCTGCTGATAAGCGTGAGCGGGAAACGGCAAGTCAGAGAAAAAAGCCCTAAGGTTGAAAGCACGAGAAAGGAACAATGAAGAAAATAAAGCAAGTCAGAGAAGAGAAGATTCCGTAACGGCCTACCTATATTAATAAAAAATATCGATTACTGTGTGAATTTTTTAATAATAAGAAACTCCTATGCAAGACCATAACATTAAGTGTGACAGAAATTACGCAGAAAAACATCAAGAGAGCTTGATCATTACTACAGTGTATAGTTGAGTATAACAACTAATGAACGCTTCGCACTTTTGATTACGATTACTTGAAACTCAGAAAGACAGAAGATGTGTACATTGTGTTCGTACTTTTTAACTTCGTTAAGTTGCACTTCTCTTTTTTTCAGACCTTTAGCTGATGATTAGCAGAAGCCATTGTTTCATTTACTCAAATGTGGTGGAAAGACTCGAGCTGTTTCTTAACAGACTGGAATGAGGATTATGTATGAGGTTAGAGACTAAGTTCTTGCAGGTCTTAAAATTCCAAAATGTTAAAAACCGGCAAGAAGTTAATTTCAGCATAATAATATGCCAAATCTCCGTATAAAAGAGTAATTGGTGTAAAAAATTAGGTTAATTCACCGAAAACTTTTTCACAGCTGAAAAAAATGGTCATTTGCATATCATTATACGCTCTACAAAAAAATTAATTAGCTAGCTAATGGACTTAAAAGATATCTAGCGGATAGCTACCTAACAAACCTGTGACGAGAGAGACGGCATCGCTTTGTTGAGAGTTTCTGTAGCCGAGATCGCACTAATTTTATTTATTAACTATTTTCGTGCCCGTCTCGAACATGAGCTTGCGTAGGAATAACACTATAAACACAACGGCAACAGCTCGGAGGGGGGCCGAAGCCGAGGTATCGGTTCCTCCCTGGAAATGGGTCTGTTGGTTCGTCTCTTGCCTGCAAGCTAATCTAGCTGTAAGGTCTACATAGGAGTATGCCACAGCTAGGCACGATAGGGTTAAACTACATTGTAGCAAATATTATGTCTTCAATTATTTAGACGAAAAACATAGGCAAATAGCTGATATCTATAGGAGATAGTAGCGGATATTAGCCGAAAATACAATAGCAATATAGTGAATGATTCAATCCTCCTTAGACGGAGTAATGAACGATTCAGATGGAAGCGGAAAGAACATACACAGGAAGAAGCGATCAAAGCCTCATGGTTAGGAATATGGAATTGGAAGGAAACAAAGTGGGAACGCAAAATGTGTCCCAAAAGCTTAGCCGAGGTTGAGATAGGTACCCACCTCTTGGGTTCTTTGCAGGCGTCGCTTCCAATAACATGGAATGTGTGGGCCCAATAACCCGGCAGCCTAGCTAAAGTGCCTATTGGGTCATCCTGGGGACGCGACTCCCCATCACATGAGATAAGCGCAGTTTACATAAAACTTTCCGTTTGTGATACAGCACAACATGAACGCGCGCAAGAAACAGTAATATCTCAGCCTTGCGTCTTGATAAGGAAAAAGAAAAACAGAGCATCGTAGGATTTCTTTAAGAGCGTGAAGGAAGATTAACCGTGAGCCAAGTTCGAAAACGCTTCATTAAGACCAGATTTTTTACGTATGCACAGAGTGGCGAAGTTCATTTGAGGAGGAGGCCATTGCGTAAAGCAGGCTTCCAAAATTGAGCATGAATAATGGCACAAGTATACGCATAAATCATGAGGGTCTTGAGGGGGCAGCCGCACTGCGTTTACCTCAGGTCGGGGGGACGGGCGACCTGCGGCAGCGGCCACGGTTGGAGGGGGGGGGGGGGGGCTGCTCAAAGGCCTCATACCTACAATTGCAACATTCATGTCATCATTTTAACTTACCATAACTATTTATATTAATATTCTATCATCAGTATTATAATCAAATTCACTAACAA
>LQNS02276620.1:4937865-4954963 GCA_001587735.2 Parhyale hawaiensis
GGGGGGGGGGGGGGGGGGTGCTGCTCAAAGGCCTCATACCTACAATTGCAACATTCATGTCATCATTTTAACTTACCATAACTATTTATATTAATATTCTATCATCAGTATTATAATCAAATTCACTAACAACACATAGTGATAATTATTACTAACACTATAAACAAGATTATTTATGTTATTATATAACTATTATTATAAATATTCTTATTATCACTAAGGTTATGAAATATATTAGTTCAGGGATCCTTAGTCACGGCATTGGCGATTCAAAAGAAATTACTTGAAAGAAATCATAGGCGGCGCAGCCAAAAAATAAAACAGGGAACAAAAGCACGGAGACCACATCGCATGCACCTCATTCTTTGGATTGCCTGCCGTGGCACCGCTTCAGGGGATCACCTCACTTAAGAAGCCATCCATCAAGGCAGTTTGGAAATCATTCATCACGAGAGTGCAGAGGACGAGAGAGCAGCTAGCGGCCTCGTGAGCTCATGTCCAAAGAAGAGAGATTTAGAGCCGAGCGTCCACCCCTTTCATTGAACACGAGCGCAGGTGTTAGTTTCGGACAATTTACGAGAGCTACAGACCGGGTGTAATCAAAAGGAAGGATTGCAAGTGCGCTGCGGCGCAATACATCTCACCGTCCGGATCATATTCGCACTACTACAGATATGAAGCGTTTGTCATTTTCAGGCAAAACTGTAGATGGACGTAGTCCGGAGAGAATGCACCGTTCCAGATACTGCGTTACACATATGAAGTTATTAATCAAACTCTATAAACCAGACCGTCAGATAAGAATCTGTAGCCAGCTGGAAGCGTGTCTGTATTATATAGTGTGGGGGCTGTTGTGTGTCCGTGTTTCTGCAGCTGTCTGCCCGACATCGCTGAACGCTCAGTGTGTGGCTGACTTTTGTAATGGGAGGATGCGTTGTGCAAAACCGACGACTTGTCACTCCGGGTGATGGCGCATTTTCTGGCGGGCTGCATGTGTCCGAACGGACTCTGTTTACACAACTATTTGTATAGTTTCACTTTTATCTGTTTTCGAAACGTTTAAACCGCTGGCATAAATTGAAATTTTAGCTAGTGTAACCATATCTTACACACAATCAAGGCACAGGACATTTAATGACAATTGTTAACCAATAGGATGATTGATATTTACATGCGCTATACGTTCTGGCGGTACTGAACGACAGATTACAATGCTCTGACGAAGAGGCATTGACGAAGGAGATCTCGTTTGACATTTAAAATCGAAGATCAACTGGAAAGTGCGCGACAGCCGCAGAGCATACCAGAATCACGATTACAGACGTAACGATGATAACAATGGTTTTTTTCAATGCACGTTTTGCGGTGGGATACTAGTACTATAGAGACATGTTACTTTGATCTTGCCTATAGCTACGGTATTACAGGGGTGTTTCCAGAGGAGTCGCTTACAGCATTTGTATAAACAGTAGAGTAACAACAATCCATTTGCACACTTTTGTACCCCGGCTCTAACTTCGCCCAATGCCGGTTTCCTGGACTCGCCCACTTTCGGTTGTCTCACTTCTATACGGTTACAAACCGGTTGGGTCGCGCGCGGCGCCAGGGTAAAAAGTATGCAAATGGGTTGGTTATACCCTACTTTAGACTGCGTTTTTCACTGGATAAGGCCAGGGTCTTACTGTGATAGTGAAAAAACTGACCCATTTTGTAAAAAAAAATACGAATTCAGAGTCGGTAGGAGTCTGATATTTTTGGGGTCAAAGGTGTCGGAGTCGGAAACTGGCTGGACCAGGAGTCAAAGTTAAACTGTCCATCCGACGCCACAAACCTGCAATGTTCGATCGCGACGTAGCGGAATACTTCATTTTTCTAAAAAAAAAATGCATTTCCATACATACATATTTACGGTTTGAAACTTCTACTTGAAAAAAAAAAGACAAAAGCAAACACAATAGAAAATCACTAGAATGTAAACACTTGCAATCTTTATGTCCGCTTCACACTTACGTTTTTAAACGCGGCCACAAAAATAACGCGTGGCAATATGTGTTCACACTTGCGTTTTTAAACCCCACGGCAAAAACTTGTCAATAGGGTATATGTATTTATAAAATAAACTTACAACATCAATATCTGTCTTATTATCAGTACTTAATAATTCTGAAT
Source organism: Parhyale hawaiensis (assembly GCA_001587735.2). Classification (NCBI taxonomy): domain Eukaryota; kingdom Metazoa; phylum Arthropoda; class Malacostraca; order Amphipoda; family Hyalidae; genus Parhyale; species Parhyale hawaiensis. Next base: position 4,940,035 of record LQNS02276620.1, read on the forward strand.
CCACTGACTAATAGCATTAATCAGGAATAATTACCAATCAATCATTTGGAATTAATTAATAAATTCTTTAGCAGGAGCGTGAGCCAAGTTGCGGGGATACAATTCTACGCTAAACTTAATTGCGACGCATTTTCTGTGCCGCGGCGTTTAAAAACGTAAGTGTGAAGCGGCCTTTACATTTATATTTGCTGCCGCTGCTATTTCATGCATCACAGAAAATGGGATAACAATGCGACAGGAACCACGGCAGTTCAGGCGCGTTGCAGTAAGCAAACAAGGGCGAGTCGAAGGGAAACCGTTAAAAATGGCTCACGACAATCTCCAATGGAATATTTAGCAGCCATAAATCTCAGGATCAATACGGTATTAAATCTCAGCTATTTGACTTCGGTCCTTTTGTAGCATTTATATCCGGGAGATCTCAAAGGATCATGAATTTTTCGGCAAAAGCTCCGACAAATTTCAATAGGATTAAGAGGCTGAAGAGGAAAGCACGTCGAGAGGTCCAAATCTTAGGAGCGGGACAGTGCGGCAACTCATCGTCATTCCGGTGGCTGCGCGCAAGAATATTCCAGTCCTATTGGAGGCTAAGAAAAAACGGCCAGTGAGTGCCTCTTAATATTCCCTAGGAATCGCAGCTGGAGTTAAATGCAATGCGAAATGAAAGAGCTTCTTGATGCAGGGTCTCGCGCAGTCATGGCGTGCGCATGGCAGGCATGGTGTGACCTGAACGGACGTGCGAAATGCCCAAAACGCCTAAACGGGTGAGGGACTGTGCCCCGGAGTCGTGTACAGACCTAAGCAATTCCCAAGACACTTAACGGGAGAGGGTATATTCCCATGACAATTGAATGGGTTCGGAAAATTTTAAAAACACCTACATGGGCGAGAGAAAATTCCCATGACATGCGAGCGGTCGAAATATTCCGAAGAAGCTTGAAAGGGTGAGGAACTATTCTTAACCGGCGATGAATATATTCCTAACTAGAGAACCCAGCCGTCATAAATGACGGCAAAGACTTGGTGCTTCACGAAACCTACCGTTGTCTCCTGTGCTTTTTACTTCTCATTTCAAAACTTCTTAAATGGAAATTCAGCAGTCTGCCTAGAAAACTAACATCTTCAGTAGCACCTTTGAACACGTCCGAACAGAGTGAGCTCAGATTCCTCAGCTGGAGTTCCCTCTAGTTTCTCAATATCTTATTCCCATAGAGAGTGAAAATAAGTACTTAAGAGAAACCCCTGTTGTTGAAAGGTCCCGCCAAGCTATGAAGTTTTCATTGGTTCGCTACGCCCTTAAATTTCTCCCTATTTTATTCCCATTCATCGTATCGCTACGCCCTTGAATTTCTTATTTCTTCCAATCTTACTCCCATACAGCGTGACGGAGAGACGGAACAAGCAAGCGACCAACAACTGTGTTTTTTTATATAGTGGATAATAATAAGAATGCTTGGAATTTAAATAGTTTCAGAATTTTTCAGTGCGGGAACTTTCTTTCAAGAACAGGGAAGTGTCGCCAATATATCTTCGGTAATAAATTGGTTTAATATATTTCTACTTTGCACGAAAAACAATGGCTCCGAGACTGCCCAGCTCAATTTAAACCAATTTAATACCGAAGATACATTGACGACACTGTCCTGCTCTTCAAAAAAGTTCCCACATTGGAAAATTCTCAAACAATGTAAATTCTAATAAAATAATAATCATTATATGTACAAGTTTAAGACTCCCCTTCTACAACAAATGCGATGTCACAGAGGAAGAAAGAAGGGACATGCAGTATGACGAAAGACACGTGGAATCAGGCACGAGGGAGTCCCACACAGGATCATCGCGCATAGGAACAGCAAGTGAAGAAAGAAGATTAAGAACAAATGAAAGAAAGTAAGATCAGAAGTATGAAATCGGAAGGAAGCAAAGTGGGCACGAAAGACAGACGTCCAGAAGGCTTAGCTAACGGCTAAAGTAACCTAGAAGGTTCCCTGGGGGCGCTGCTCCCCGTAACCTAGGATGGGCGAACCAACTAATCTAACCCTATGGCCAATCCTATGCCGCTGAGGAGAATATATTGATTCCTAATGAATGCACCGGGACGGGTGAGAAAATATTTTCAACACACCTGAACAGGGAGAAGATTAATATTAGAAATCTCATTGCCGGCTATCACATAGCGACGGTGTGGCGAACATGTCGAAAAAAGAAATCACTAGGAACAGTTGTGCAATATCTCCCAGTGATATAATAAATGATGGAATCAGTAAATTTCTCGTGAACCTATCTGTCGAACGAATCGCATCTGCCATAAAAATCTTTCCCACGTAAGTCTAAAGAAATCAGATAGGAAACCCACGTCGATGCGATCTTCTCTCTTTCTCTCGTGGGCGATAGAATCTCTTTTTTTTTTCTCGATGAACATTTGCAATCGGCAGATCTTCGTCTGACACATAATGCACGATTTTCCGTCCACGGCAAGACGCCCTTTCCTATGCTCCGATAAGACCATCTTGCCGGTCTGGTGACGCACGAAATATATCGATTAGTCAATCAACTATAAAACATATTGTGTTCAGTATCGGTGTATCTGACCTAAAAGAGAGAGTATTTCAAGGGCGATTTGTAAAGAGCCATAAAAGTTGAGCGAATTTCTCGGTATGTAACACGAATTTCTACAAATTTTCGATAACTATTATTTCCATGCGTCTATCTACAAGAAGAAGGTATATACTGGTTTTGAAATTACGCAAGAAAATAATATCCTTTTTTGTAGCCTAGCAACGTCTCGCAAGTATGAGGACGGATAACCATGAGTTTCATGAAATAATGGCAATATATTGTGCCTTCTATAAGAATATTTAATGCACACGTCACGTTGTGTTGTGGTACTCTTCATGGTGAAGCATGAATTTACAGCAGTCATGGCGCCCATAATTACAGTACTCCAACTTAAAGGAAAAATATTTGAAAAACAAATTAATAAAATGCTAAAAAGAAACCTGGGGAAAACTATTTTGCGTGAAATTTCAGTACGTCAAAGTTAAAAAAAAAGTATTTCAAAGTTAAATTTGTAAATATACCGTACTGTAAACGTTAGAGTAAAGCGCTCTGTATTACTACGTAGAACTTCAGTGCACGTATTTGAAAGGGAAGCCACTTTCAAGCCGAATTGGCATGGATGCTACATAAATGGGGCTAAAGTAATCTCTATAACGGAATTTTAACATATCATACATGGAATTTAAAGTAATATCGAAGTCAAATGAGCAACGAAGCTACATAACTTGGGACAAAACATTCTCCAGCTTTGTCAACGATTTCAGTGCAAGTAAGCTGAAAGGAAAAAGTGTTTCGAGTCAAATGCACAACGACGCTACAAAATTTGGGATAATGTATTCCCTGAAAGCACAATTTAAGCGCACAACACTTGCAAGGGAAAGTATACTTTGAAGCCAAATTCGCAAAGCTACGGTAAAAGTTTAGAGCAGAGGTCGGTTAACGCCATGAACTTTCAGCGGTGCCTTCAACCGCGACGACAAATTCTGTGGAGCCAATTCCGGCCGAAACGCATCGTTTGCAAGGTCTCCAGACCGCCAATCTGACCACAGTAAAGGCTTTTAAATTCCTCTCTTTACCTACAAGCTCCGCATTGATCTTACAAGAGCCGCACATTAAGAGTAAATGGAGTCGATTCATACATAAAGCCTCGTACATTAGACGTTAAGCTCCACCCATTTAGGACATTCATTTTCTTAAGAAGAGGACTCCCTCAGGAAAGCCACGACTTGTTTCCCATTACAGGAAAAAAGCAGCAGATGCTTGCTAAATAAATGCGGAGACCTCATTCAAAAGTTTCCGAAGAGCTATGCAAAATAAAGGAAAGGTTAGACCCTGTCAACAGGAAAACCACAATTTTCTTCCTATAAAAAACAGATGGCGTATGAAAAAAAATCCAAAGACTTATCTCTAAAATATCCAAAATTGCAATCTACTGTAACATAGAGGTGACGTCACAGAATTGGTCCGAAAAAAATGTAGGCAATAGGGTACGATGGCGATGTAGGGTTTTTTTGAAAACAAGTTTTTATTAGTTATATATAACACCTTATCAAGAGTTGCCGATTTTGGATCTTGCTGGTGCCACGTGCACAATTTTCAACCCGGTTGATGGTCCGAAACGAAAAGCCGATAAACGTAGAGAAGACAAAAAATCTGTCATACACTGAGTATGCAGACCAACTGCCACGCACTGAAGTGAAACATAAGATTTCTCATTGCCGGTAAAGCAAGAATTAATAGTGAACTCGCGACTTGACCTTGAAAGTTTGTACAGTTTACAGGATTTTTTAAGGTCATTACGATTAAGTGAATTACCAACGCAGCCACAAGCATGTTGAAAACAAACGATAGGGATTGCTTAAGATCCAGGTCAGTAATTTTGCATACATTGGTGAAGGGAAGAGAGGCTTCCCGGAGTTTTACTGTTCCCTTTATAGACTTCTACTGAGCAACGGTGACTTGTTAGTAATCCGAAAGGCTAATTTCAACAGCGACAGTGACCGTGCTGGCATTTCTTTTTATCCGTAGAATTAGATTTACAGGATATATGCCTAAAACCAGAAGAATTTTAGCCATACTCACCACTACTGTTGCTCGACAACTCACCGAGACGATCATCTCATCAACACTCACCTAGAACGAAAAATCAGAAAGAGTTAACATAAATATTCAAGGCATGAGACGTGCAGTACATAGAAATTCTAGTAGCAATAATCAAGTAGGAAACCATATAATTTTTAGTGATATGCTCAAGTTCGTTTAGCCCTAATTTAACGAGGTCGCGTTACTTGCTGCAAGGGTTCTTTGTCGAAAAAAAAGCTTTGTAGCGATGTAATAGAACCTGGACTAAAACAAATCTTTTAGTGCCACACATAACTGTGTTGGCAAGGATACGACTGATCATATGGATGTTTTGAAGTGAGTATTTTTATATAAGCACATTCGGAAGAAACAACTGCGGTGAAATGACCATCCTATTGGCCACAACTTACGTCTGACTGAACACTTCCAGGGGCACGTACAGCAATTCGCTCGACCTCGGCAAATGATCAACAAACTAATTACACTGTACACTTCTTGGGTGACTACTAAGTATAAGATATGTGACTTTATCGGTGTCAATGCTGAACGTCTTACTTTCGTCGCTTAGGTTTAATGTACATGTACACAGTTTTGAAAGTAATAACCAATAGAGTATGCTAGCTTCGTTCTCGCAAAATGAAAGTATAGTTTTTGAGGCCCGCTAAAATGGGAGAGGTAAGAACCAGGTCATCATCGTAGCTAAGCGCAGTCACTGCTTCACCGTTAATATGGCACCCTACTCTGGCTGCGTTCAGTTCGGTGTGGATATTGTCAGTCTTGGAATCCACAGTTCGATAACTGTTGTTGACTGTAACCGCGCACTCCTGTGGATTTGATCTGCAGCACCAATGAAAACATGTATGTAGTTGTCCTAGCAAGAGGTGAGATAAAAACGACTTTTTTTACCTTCAAAGCTTTACCAGCAATGCCTGTGGTGGTCCAAAGAGAGAAAAGCGCAAGGAACATTTAGCATGTTGGTGACAATAGAACGCACGCTAGGTACACTTTAAATACGGCAATATTGCCCTTTCTACGGCAATAGAGATCCAAAGAGAGAATAAAATAAGGGCCTGCAGCACGCCAATACAATACACAATTTCAGCACAAAAAGGGTGCAGGCACCAAGTGACGCTGGAGTGCGGAGGACAACACACGCACGGCGATACCATTACTTTTACGGCTCAACAAAACTCGCTTTATCACCAAGGAACAGCAGCGGCAACAGCGGGTCAATTCACGACAGCAGCTTGCTTCTCTAAGCGCAAACGATGAAGAACATTGCGGGCGCCATTGAAGTCTTGAGAGCAATTGAGTGGCCGCCAATTATGTAGCGGTTGTCTTGTGCTTAGGCTAAGATAACTCTTATTATACGTCAATGCACGATGCTTTGCCTATAAATAAAGTATGTCTGCCATGAGTGGCTATACCAAGTATGTACACTTCTCTGGAGCTGGGCGTGACGACATCCGTCACAAGTAGTACAGATCGAAAATTTTACTATATAAACAATATAACAACTTTCACCGAAGCTGGTAGGGTATCGGGGTGGCAGCCAATTATGAAGCAGCAGTTCTAGCTGTGTTTGGGGTTGGGATTCCCGTTACGCATGTAGTCCACCACGCCAAGACAATATTCTTGATGAATAAATCGTGCAAAAGTACCACTGAATTCTTTTAGTATACAAGTTCCAAGCGACTATGGGCACATTCAATTGAACGCCAAAATTAAACCTTCGAGGCTTGAGTTTTTCAAATTTTCAGGTAGGTGCGATGGCTTCGATCTGTTTAATTGAGTTTCAGTCGTTGACCTGATATCGCTTACCTTCGAGACTTCCATAAATTGAAGCATACTCTGAAAAATGCAAGTTTCAGCCGCCCCAACGTAATTTGGTGGCGTCTAACACTTGAAGCACAGATTCAAAGTTGCAAAGCCAAAGCTTTTGTCTGAAATGTCGGAGAAGTCAAGCCCCGAAAGCTTAATTTCGGCTCCCAATCGAACGTGTCCCAACTCTGCATTGTAGGAACTTAAGCTGAGAAACATGACAGAGCCATCGTCCTTGCACGTATAAATTTATCGAGTTCGCCGAAGAGCACAGCCGTGGATGGGCAATGCTAACTACATCTTGTACCTCTGGCAAACACATTAAAATTCGACGTGTTTTGCTAATCACTAACTTTTGCAATGAGACATCAGCAACTAGCACAGGAAAGTCGGTTACGTTGCGGACAAACGACGCTAGAGCAAAGCACGCACTAAAATGGCAGTTACGACTGAAGACCTTCAAAGTTTTCAGATAAAACTCTGATGCGCCAGGCAGCACCTTGATCTCCTCTAACAGCACCGGGCTTAAGTTTAAGCAATACGGACCAAATTCCATTGAGCTTTTCTCTGGCGTTGGCTCCGTCTCAGCTCGATACTGCCGACGTGAAACAACCTCCAAAATGAACAACGATTCGGCGCTTCTTTAGAGGAACGACAATAAAACCTTAACTTGCCGATCCGAGATCGTAAAACATCTACAATAAACAACTTTCCAAAACGTAATGAGCTTCAAAATTATCAAGTAATTATAGTTTTATATAGCGCACGCGTCGTTACAATCTCCACTCGTTAACGTTATGAGCGTCTTGGAAGGTTGATGTGTCATTTCTTGGAAACGATGAGCAGCTTAATGGTATTTTGAAGATCTACTCGCCGTTTAAAACAGATTAAGTGCAGCAATTATGACACTGAAAAAATGGGCTTTGCCCGCTATAGAAATTTACAACTGGCTCCAGGCTTCTGAAGCGCAAAAAAATCTGAAGAAAATGAACGATTTGGGGGGCAAATCTAGCAATTACAGCGATTCGAGTAAAGAAACAGTGTTATATTGTTCTATGACCGAGCATACAACATCATTTTTGGGTTAAAACCTTGACAGTCAATAGGACAGCACCTTCGCTTTTACACATTATGCTACATTAAGATTGTGAAACAAGAGATTTCACGACATCCTGGCATATTTCGGAACTTCTCAAAAATTTACAAGAATTCCCTATCTCACTTAGATGTCAGGTTAGCCAGGTGCGTAATTATTGACGACATACGTTAGGTTAGATAAGGCACGTTAAGTTAGTATAGGATACGTTAGGAGACAGAGAAAGGGTTCATTCAAACCAGTGAAGCAGCAATCCAAGATATTCTTGAAACCTGACCACTTTGTGAAACAAGTGGCTGCACAAACTTATCCACACACAGGTGGCAGTTGGTGGGATGGCCAGATATTAGAAATCACTGCGTCTCCACACAGGAATAGGAGGCGCATTGCAGTGACTAAACAAAAAAAAAAAAAAAATGCAGTGACTAACTAAAGAAAAAAAAAAAATTGTGTGGCGCAAACGAAACAATATTACCAATGCAATTTTTAAAATCGGTACAAGATTCAGTCACGACGCACGATGTAGCAAGTCACCCCAAACAAACAGCGGCGACTAATGGTATGCACAAAAAATATATCATTTGTAAAGGAACACAGGGAGAGAATGACACGGAGAATTATTATTAATACATGTGATGTTCTAGATATACAGTGTAATCATTTCTCTACTCAGGCGAACAGCAACGAACAGTTTATTGCACTGGAAAGAACTGCACCTTCTATGGAGACACGGCTATTTAGTAATAACATCGGAGCTCAACACGCGGCGAAGGCTGTTATTTAGTATTGCAATTGGAGCTAGCTCAGTACGCGACGATCGCGAAGGCTGCTATTTAGTGTTGCATATGGAGTTCAATACGCGGCGAAGGCTGCTGCTTTTTAGTGATGTATTTGGAGTTCAGTACGCGGTGAAGGCTGCTATTTAGTGTTGCATATGGAGTTCAATACGCGGCGAAGGCTGCTGCTTTTTAGTGTTGTATTTGGAGTTCAATACGCGGCGAAGGCTGTTATTTAGTGTTGCATATGGAGTTCAATACGCGGCGAAGGCTGCTGCTTTTTAGTGATGTATTTGGAGTTCAATACGCGGCGAAGGCTGCTGCTTTTTAGTGATGTATTTGGAGTTCAATACGCGGCGAAGGCTGCTATTTAGTGTTGCATATGGAGTTCAATACGAGGCGAAGGCTGCTATTTAGTATTGCATATGGAGTTCAATACGCGGCGACTAGGCTGCTGCTATTTAGTGATGCATTTAGAGTTCAATACGCGGCGGAAGTTGCTATTTAATACTGAAGTCGCAACTGAGCACGTATAGCAGAGGCTGCCATTTAGTTACGTATGAAAACCAAGCCCAGTACCCAGTAGACGCTGTAATTAGTGGAGCTCACTGTAGCTCTCACGTCGAGTGCCGCATCTGCGGCGACTGAGAACAGACACATCGTGGCAGTTTGTGTATCGCAGGGAGCATCCGAAGGCAGCCCAGGAGACCCCCAATCGCTGCGACTGGCCGATCAACAATCATGGCTCTGTTCCTGACAACACGGCCGAACAACGATCGCTTTATGTTTGCGTAGGACGCACCTCTCTACAATGCCACAAAACTCCATGACAAGAGGATTTTCTCGACAACATCCAAAGCCATGTTCCGTCTCTCTCTCTGTCACTGGCATGCATAGCACGAAGAACGCCGGCGTATTTTGCAGAAAAAAATACGCAGAAACTGTCGAGCTTCCAGCAAATAGCCGAAAGGTTTAAAGTCGCCGGTGCTGCACGGAAATCGCAAACAGACGCCGATTCGAAAAAGTGCGATCCAGTCTACTGGCGATACCTACTAGGCTATGCTACGATAAATTATAGAAGGTAGACGCAAACGAACAAGCGTTGGTTATCTTTTTGATTGCATTTAACAGCCATTTTGCAAACAGGATGAATTCCATTGCGTGCTGGTCGCTGGTCAGTAATTCAAGTAAAATTGAAAGCTGTCTCATAATAAATACGCAATACTAATCAACGCTGGTCAGTCTTTAAGTGAACTTCATAGCTGTCTTGCAGAAATATATAGTGTCATTAGCAAGCAGTCAATCTTCACGTGCAATTCGCAATCAGTAATAAATGGAATGCACAGTAAAGCACTCAAGTGCGAGCAGATTAGTTTCCGCTCAATGCAATAAGCCGAGATAGGCGCCAGGTTTATTATATAAATATCCAAGGCAGTGCAAGTAAAATTATAGAAAATGCATTGAGAATTGGCGAAAACTAATCGCAAAATCAGTGAGTGGCATCGACATTAATCTGAGAAAACATATGTATGTTCTTTAGAATGCCGCCAATAAAAATCAGATGAAAACAATATTTTCGAAGAGAACTAAAAGTTAAAATGGATACAAAAACTACGGTATATTTAAGCATTTGGGTAATTCAGTGTAAGTAGTAATATAAAATTCCATTACTTCAACATTAAGTGATCCAATAAATACTTTTGGCTGAACAGCTTGTTAGAGCTGAGATATGTTTTACAAAATAATTAGTGGTAAATTTTTTATAATAAAAAAAAGACGTGCTGGTTTGGATAATTAGCAGTTTGATGTATTACAGGCCATCAAACTGTTGCACGAATGAAACCAACCTGAGCTATATACATATCAAGAAGTAGGCCTACAAGCGTATATGACACAATAATGACGTATGTAAGCACAATAGAAACAGCTTATATATTCTGTATTTTTAATGGAATTGTAATGGTGTATGGTAGACAAACCCAATATGCAAATTACAGAAAAAGTATTCGGAAAAAAAAAAAACGTTATAAAACATTGAGATTAAAGAACAGAGTCTCGTAAGGCTACACAGAAAAAATCCAGTCAGCGATGCATGTTACTATGTTGTTCATGAAACCATCAATAAATGTTGCAATAACGCCTTTCTAAACGACTCACAATACTCATTTCTTATTTCATCACAAATGTAGCGCGTTTCTCACAGTCATTCTTTCCATTGTTGTAATTACAGTTCCAATATTACAGCATATAATGCAACTATATTATAGAACGCAGATGATTTATTTTGCCCTTTCAGTGATCATTAATGTTATATACTCGAATTACATGATAAAGTTGTCAAGATTAGAAAAAATATCATCTTAATTATTAAATCGAAAATAAACATTCACCAAATTTCTATTAGCAAAAAATAGTAGAAAAAAAACTGATGCTTCTACCAAATAGAGCGCTTCACGGTTTTCGCAAATTTAAAAACATAAAACGCGGTTCTTGGTTGTGGTGCTTCTTGGTAGGCGCAATGTACCAAAATGAAGGGTGTAGGCGTGTCACTCACAGCTGATTCACATCAACAATTACAGATAATGTACAAAGGCACCTATGTTTCATCACCATCACCATTCAAAAGTATCGTAATCCACTTACAGTTCCCGAACAACTTGGTTTGGAAACCCTACTGAATTGTACTGAGACTCATGTACACCCGAGATTAAATCAAGATTAGTGACAAGCTACTAATGACTACACCATATGCCAAAGGGAACGACTAAACGCAGCGCGCAACTCTCACCCAGCGGTAAATGAAAATACTGGACAACTTAATTTTCCTTACAGATGAGACTGGTCAACCATGATTGAACTTGGACGGGTTTGAATGAATATAAAACGATTAACCATGGACGAGAAAAGTTGACTAGTACAAGACGAAACAGTTGCGAGGTGAGTCCTTTATAGCCAGATGCAGAAGTGCGACACACCGCAGCCAGTAACGTCGTTAGCCACAATGAAATTGCGGCACACTTAACAAAAGTAAAACGAAGCGGTAACAAATGCCGAGGCGATGCAGGCAGTGTCCCGCCAAACACAGCAAGGTTACCCACTGAAAACTCAGTTAAGTGGATAATAAAATTAAGGCGCGCGTTTCAAAATCGAATGCGCAATTCGTAAAGCAGAAAAAGCATCACGTATTGCACACCAGTCTCGGCGCATGGCATGCTCTGGAGTCGGACGTCAGAGAAGGTGAATTGCCTTGCATAGAGATGGTGGTAGTTCCAGGCGATACAGACCCGGTACATAATACGTACTACAAGAAAAAGCGATACAAAAATTTAGCCACAAAAAAAGTGAAAACTGGAGTCCTCGCGGACACCTACAAACTGCAGGGCACTACAATGTCAGACATCGACATTTTGACACACAATAGGCCCTCATGATCTACAAGGGGAGTGAAAAAGAATATTGCATACCTTAAAGTGGGGTAAGTGCGCTCAGCCAGGGGCAAGTGCGCACATTTCACAAAAAGGGTAAGAATTCCACTCATATATATTTTTTGTTTTTTCATGTTGCTATAAATAAAGAAAGCACATCTTATAAGCTAATTAATATCAAAAATTGAAGTCACTACCTGTCACTAGTGGGTATTTATACGTGTTTATCGAAATTGAGAATTTTTGAGTTTGTAAAAATTTTTAATTTAGATAAACACATAATTTTTATAAACAGGTAGTGACTTCGGCAACAGCTAGCACTTCTGCTATTAAGAAAGTGTGGTGAGACGAATCAAGTATAAATAATTTAAAAGAGTACGAGATTATGCAATAAAGTAGTACAACGAGCAAGCTTCACCAAACAAAGAGATGCAAATGATCACCTCAGGAGGGCAAGTGTGGTGAGAAGAGCCGAGTAAGGCGCCGGTAAAGTAGTTAAGTGATAAGGAAATTAGGCGGCACTTGTCAAAAGTAACGCATAAGAAGCGGGGCCGCGACAGCCGTAGTCAAACAAGCCACAGAAGATGGGAGAGCGGAGTGTTGTGTTAGTGAGGGGGGAGAGCGCCAGCTGCGGAGTTTGTTTAGCTGCTCTTGCTTACGGGGCTGGTTTCTCCTAGGACTGCCAATTAGGATAACCAATATTGCCCTTCAATGCCAAGTTCGCCCTTGAATTTACCTCACCCATTATGATATCCAATTCCGAACTCCAATGCAAGTACGTATAATAAAAACTATTGCCCATCAACGCTAACCAATCCTCCTCTCCAAAGCAAAGATCATCTTATTGATTTAAGATTTAGCATTGCCAACTATAGTGACCATCGCTGCCTTCCAATGCCAAGTTCGTCCTAACATTTCCAGCTAAGAAAACGATTCCAGCCGTTGCCTTACAATTAGTTCGCGATCGACACCTACTATTAATCATAAAATCATTATTTCTACATAAAATATCTCAGTAAGCCCGACCGAAATTTCAGAGGAAATATTGCCAAGTAAGTTGTTTTCCATACATCAAAGCTACAGTTGCCTCGTAAAAAAATCTTTTGCACTGTCGTTTTGTCAGTTTGGAAACCATGTGTTTATTTTTTCTCTCTTCGTGACTGATGCAGGGTTTCGAATGCCACGGTCAGGTGGGAGTTGCTCTTCACAACGGCTAGTCAAGGTCCAAATTCCGGGGTTCTTACCATTGAGGGATCCATCAAAAACCTTTACTTCGTTTCCTTACGACCAAAGTTGTACTTTTGTCTTTCTCTCCAACCACTGCAGCACGCTTTGGAGGAGAGTATCTTAACGACATCAGAGAAGCCAATAACGCGGCTACCCTATTACGATGCTGGACTTGGAGAAACAGCATTCCAGTGAAAGAAATTTCTAAATGGAGACAACCACATATGGGTGGGGCTGAAATTATCACAACTTTCATGATACGAATAAAACTTTAATGCACACTTGTCCCAGGCTGCGGGCCGATTGGTCGACCTTTCTTTGCACTAGTGGAGACAATCATTCATATCTCTTCTTTCCTTGTCATTAGTGATAAACTAATATGCTGAAAATCATCACTTCGTCTTGTCTTCTATCCTTCATGTTTTCCAAGTAGCATAATTTAGTAAACCTGCCGAAGCGTCAGTAGGAATTTGATTACGTTTCCGCAATATTTGGCATAGACGATTTTGATAACGAAACCTGCCCTCCCATGCCACGTTTAATTTCTTGATGCAGCACCGCCAGTTCGAACGATTCCTGTCCTCCTATGCTGAGTTCTTGAGACTCTATCACTCTTAGCCCTGTCTTACTCATACTGAGTTTTTTTACTACACGTGTTCTTACACCTACAGCAATAGACGAACGAAATAACATTGCGAAAGTAAAATGGGCTGAAGACACACACTCGGCTATACTCGGCAAGCATCCACGCCACAACGGGCGCCGATGGCCACAGGGGGCAGCGCGCCCGACCCACAGTTTGTTTAGCCATCTCTGCCTCCTGCGACTCGTCTCTCTTAATGCATCACGGGACGCCCCAGACAGAGGCCCAGGAGGCCTGCTCCCAACTTCGTGCGTCCTATGAAAGTTTAGCAAAGTAACGGCTGAGAAAATAATCGAAGAGAGACCGAGGTGAAGTCGACAAGCGGAAGAGCAATTACGGCCGCTCAGTGGGTATTGGTCTAATGTATTACATCGCGCCACGGCAGTTGTGCAGAGAAAACTTGGAAATAATAATAGAATTGCTACCAAAACGATAACATTTGGACATCAAGGTGCAACAAACGGCGAGCAGTCAGCCGATGGAGAAACATTTCGTACAATTAAGAGCAGGTGTAGCGAAGAAAAGTTTGCAGGTTAGAAGAACATGATGCTACTAAAATGACAACACACAGATATTACGCTGATATTCCAGTTAAATCAATTAGGTACGCAAGCAATAATATATTGATGTACATTTGGATGCGGCATTCGAACTTTTCGGTGACAAAATAACTTACATGTACGGATCATATCAAGAAGTAATAAATATGTATATAGTCATTACCTGAAAAATATGAGTATCATTACTATGAAATTAGCTGATGTAATGATTCTTATAACTTATTATAATGATATTAAGGTGCACTAAATGGCGGCTATTCAGTGGGTATTGGTCTACTATAAGTATTATCCTAACCAGGATGGCAGTATATAAGAAAGTATGGCGGGTAAGAATACTCTGCTCACACGTATCACACGTGTAACCAAACTATGCGGTTTTGCGCTATCTCCCAAATAACAACCATAGAAAAAATGGGTTTGCAACATTAAGGATATTACACTATTAATAAGACTACCTGGAACCTGTGGAATTCCTACAGAACAAAAATAATGTTCTTGAGTGATATCTCAGATCCGGCACACTGCACATATATCACGGCACACAGCACATATATCACGGCACACAGGCGTGAGCTGATATATATATTTCTGTCTTCCTGTGCTGTACTATTTCCTTTTGACTGCTCGAGGTACGGTAGGACTATATGTGAGCCTGTTGGTATACTGGGGACTGAGCTCTGCGTGCAACTTGTATTATTATTATTGTTACAAGCCCCTTGGCCAGGCTAGCTATAATGAAA
>LQNS02276620.1:4959814-4983189 GCA_001587735.2 Parhyale hawaiensis
ACTACCGGGACCGACAGAAACCGTAATAACCCCAGTTAAGCATAGAGACAAAGCACTACCGGGACCGACAGAAACCGTAATAACCCCAGTTAAGCATAGAGACAAAGCGCTACCGGGACCGACAGAAACCGTAATAATCGAGTTAAGCATAGAGAGAAAGCGCTACCGGGACCGACAGAAACCGTAATAACCCGAGTTAAGCATAGAGACAAAGCGCTACCTGGACTGACACAAACATTAACTTTATACGGCTTCAACAATAAGTAAAAGAAGGAAAGGTTATTGAGCTAGGGGGCTGCATCAGAATAGGAAGATGGATAACACCATACTGTGCTTCGCAGACCGTACGTACCTCCCCCATGCTTTTTTACTGAAGCACTGCGTCATCTCCACCGAAAAATTACACCATACTCCACGGTATGGCACCAAACTACAGGTCACTTCACACAAGGGTGGCATCACACTTAATAGTATATATAGCATTCCACCATAACTAGCTACTTCAGATACGAAATGCATCACACTTCGTTCAAAGATACTTCAAACGACAGCACCAGACTCTACAGTAAGATTCCACCGAATGTAGTTTACCGAAGGATTGCACCACCGCGCTTCACAAAGGATGCCTCAGACGCACGGGCGGGCGGGCATTTTCTAAGGAAGCCAAACGGAGGCTCGGTGCCCATTATTTCTCTTCAGGCAATCAAGTCGGGCAGAAGAAAATTAATACGGGCGGACAGGAGTGCGCAGCGTCCGAGTGAGCGGACGGACTCCGGGGACCCGAGCGATGCCGGAAAAAATTGCCTGGTCAAGAAGAAAAGCCGACATTTCTTAATGGAGCAAAGAAATAAATGCCCCAAACCCGACTTACTTAGGGTGAAATTGCGCAGAAACTATCCAGGCTGCGCCCGTACGCAAAAGTGCCAATAAAACGGTAAACATCCATTGCAAGAAATATAAATCATTGTGGTTTGTATGTTCTTAAGTATATATTGAGGCACTTCAACGGCGTACTTTCGTTGCAGATAAGGTGGCGTAAGGAAAAATATATAACCGGAACTGGAAATTTTTCGGAACTGTCATGTGGTGCTCGTAAGCCCGAAATCGAATTGTACGCAAAAATGCAGTGATACCCGATACGGAATATCTCCTACTTGAACAAACAATCATACATAAGGCGTCCGAAAAGCAGCAGATCGTTTTCAACTGGTAATAATACTTAAACTTTATATTAACTTTGAACAAAAGGATCTTCACTCGAATAATACTTATGTTAAGACTCTTGTGCTGTAACAAACGCAAAACTATTAAATAAAAAAAGGGACAGTTACTTTTGCGGCACCCAGTTGAACAACTGCCAAAAGCGTATCAGCTTGTAAAAGTTATCAACGGAATCGAGACTACTATTGTAGTTCTCAATAAAACGAGGTCGTGGCAGCTATCATTTTAAGGACATTTTCACCTCGTGCATAATCACGGCGTTGCCGCTAACACCATATACCCTTTTTCTGTAACACCACGCCCTAGTGACTAACATTTCAAGGATTACGGTAGTTCTGCAAAACAACGGCGTTGCGGTAACACTTTAAGGACTTTTCTGTACTGCTTCAGTTTAATGCCGCACGCACACAAAAAAAACCTTCACACAACAAAACGGCGAGCGATTCCGTCGATTAGCACACCTTTAACAGCCAAACTTAGCGCATCGACGACGCGTTATACAAGCACATTTAAGTGTCGCACAAACATCCATTAATTGTATTACAAGCAAAGGAGGATCTACAACCCTTTGGGGATCCAGCAGAGGCGTTCGTTACATAGTTTACGGCACGCGGTATTAGCGACAACAACGCAAGAAGCTTGTAAGATGGTCCGAGGTACTCTACGTATCTAGAGTACCATCGCAAGCTCTATTCTCATGCTGGCGTTCTTTCACAAGTTACCTCTTGTACGAAACATGCGTTAAATGTTAGCATAGGACGAGCTAAACTAGCTCGAAAAGATAGGAAGTCGATAGCTTGAGTGCGTGAATGGCGACCGAGACGAGCGAGATCTTGGGAACAGGCGCTGAGAAAGATAGGAGGGTGGTCGTCGGGACTTGGCTGGCCTATATGGCGAAGCCTCGTCTCTGAGTTACAACTATACATCAAAACCATATGAAAATTGCCTTACCGACGAATTTAGTCATTTATATATTTCAATATTTCCTGACACGTTCTGATAAAAGGAATACCAATGTCCTTAATTTACTACCCAGTGACGACAACTCGCGCTGGGAATTTCCACACCAAACGAGAGCTGCGCCCCGAGAGCGCAAATCTCCGCCAAACAGCGCAATGCTGACAGAAATTTTAAAGTGATCCAGAATTTCTCCCGAATAATCACCAAAATTAAACTTCCTATTGCTCGTGTCATTTCTAACAGTTCCTCTAAATATCATGGAGATCCGTCCGTAACTTTCTGAGTTACGTTGCTAACAAACAAACAAACAAACAAACAAACAAACAGAACAACAGACCCAGGTAAAAACACATCCTCCTTGGCGGAGGCAGTAAATAGTATTAAACACGATAAATATAATGTCGATAAAATCTAACGTTACGGGAATATTTCCTATTATCATCGAATTAAATTTGTTAACCGATTTTGATACTGATTCATGAACTTTATTTATGGTAGCCCCGTGTGTCAGTACTCACAGCTACAGGCTGTCGCTGCTATCAACACAAAAGGGACTCGAACAATAGCGATTCAGCGCTCAAAAGATACACAAAATATATACTGAGCACGCTCCAGTTTGAGAACGTCTAGTGAAGCACATCTGATACATGAGCCCGATCAAGAAGGTTATTTGTATTATTTACGTGAATAAATAAGTGGGCTTGTGAGAAGCAATATCTGGCGACAGGAAAAAATAAGGAGGTTGAATGACCGTGTTGCAGAGGTGCAAGATGGCGGAATAGTTACCGATTAAGAGAATTCATGACAGTAACTGAAAGCAAAACCATCTGATAATGAAGGCTTCATGATGTAATAGAATAACTTGAAGGAAATTTCAAAATGTGGCAACAACAGTTAATATCTTAACACCCTCAGGGCACATTCGGGGAGGTTACAAATAGTATTATTCCTACGGAAACTCTAAATGAATTGCGAAAATCAAATGTATTGAATTCCAGGGTATGACAACTACCGTACTTGAGCTATAACCTCTGACTTATCACTATAGACACCAAATACGGACTCTGCCTGACGAAGTGCACCTTGCAGTTACACTTGCAGATGCTTGATACACTGGAAACAATCCAGCCGGTTTCAAAAGCTAACTGAGAAATGACAATAGCCATCGAACCATGCAAAGTATTTTCTTGGTGAAATTAATAGGGTACTGCTGATGTGAAATAACTATCCATTTGTTATGCTCATCCAGTTAACAGATTTCTATTTCACACCAGACGATTACCAACCTATTGTGGCAATCTTAATTTTAGAAATTAACTTTAATGTAATGCATTTTGCCAACTCATAACCATTTTATCCCATCTATGGGCCACCCATGACCATTTAGATCAGTTTTGAAAATAATAACTTTGTTGCATCGCGGGTAAAATTCGATCTAGGAAACACGGATCTAGTTCTGAGTCATGCCAAACGAAACAGTTTTCTTCAATAAATTAATCAATACTCAATAAATTGTCGCTTCTGATAGATGGAGCAGTTAGAAATTGAATATCGTAACGAGCTTCGGAGGAAGAATTAAGCTGAGGAGGGTGTTGCTCCCAGTAGTTATCCGGAGATCATTGAACGTGTTGACTGACTGGGCTCCGAAGGAAGTCTAATCAAAGTGATCACTATGAAGCAAAGGAGGAATATCCAACCCTGGTAGTTATTCAATGTTGATATTTGATGCCCGTTGCTTGGGAGGTGATCATCGTCGTCCCTGCCAATGTGTCCCACTGTTTGGAGTATTATTCAATCCGATCAGGTACTTGAACATGTCTCTTCAAGTTGAAGTTTGGGCCTTCTTTGTTCGTGGGAATGGAGTCCGGGCTCCTAGAGACGATGCCCACGTGGTTAGTTGCTCAACGGTGGTATTTACTTTGTTGCCTTGGGTTGGATTTTTCCATTTTGTTTTGAATACAAAAAATATGAGTAGCAGTATGAAAAGGGAAAGAACGAAAGTGGGCACCAACGAATGATGCCTCGTAGGTCTAACGAAGACGCAGATAGCTCAATGGCGCTCCTTGGGGGAATCGACTCCACAGAACATGGATGGACGAACCAAACGAAGGTAATCTTATGGCCAATTCTAAGCGCTTGGCAGTGCCAGAATCGAAATTACCTCAGTCGCTATCATATACGGTAGATTTTTTTGGCAATAATAAATTAAATAACACAATGTTTTATTCTATACACCCGATGGGAGCGAATTTCGGAACGAGGGTAAGATCCATCATCTTGTCCAGGGCGCTTGATGGACTTGCGCGCCGCCCATCGGCAAATAAAGACCCAAAAAGCTGGGATAATATCACGGCAAGGCGCTGGAACGACTTCAGCTTTCACCAAACGAGATGAAGAAAGCGATGCAAAATACGAGGCACAAAATTGAGCAACGTAAGAAAATACAGAAAATACAAGGGAACTAATAACACACATGTATAGCAACCTCCGAGTTCACCACTTTAATTCTAAAAGCTGTTGCATTAAAGGAAGCTTTATGTAGGTATTATTTTGATGGTTTAAGAAAAACGTCACTTCAGGTGCTGCACATTTTATATCGTAAAATTCCCAAACTCATTTCACGAATGATTTTAATACTAATTTTGTTACATTTCAATGTACATAATGTGTAATCTTTTAGGTGAAGGCTATGCTTATAAATTGACTGAAGAGTTGACCTGATAGGTTGGGTAACTCTTTAATTCAGCCCTTCAGTTAATTTAAAAACAGATGTATATAATTCACCGAAGAGATAAAAGATAATATACATTGAAGCAGAACAAAATTTAGTTTCAAAGTGATGCTGAAATGAGCTTAAAAATCATACCCTCGAAGAAATGTAACTCCTCGGGTGACAGCTGCAAAGAATGGCAGTAGATACCGATAACGCTACTGGATCTATAGTAATTAAAATAGAGGTATGATAGCAAAATGCTCTGTAGCAAATTGGTCGCCAAGTTTGAGCAATAAATATTACTAAATGAGCACTTTTCACACGAAAAGAAACATAATCCTGGACCACTGACAACACAGTAGCCACTGGATGCAACATGACAGTGATTAGTAATACTTCTTTGTTTGGGCACACAATCTTCTACATACCACACTAAAGTATTATTATTATTATTAGTTTAGTATTATTATTATTGCCATTACGATCTTCCTTGTTTAGGCCTCCTTACACACAACGTTTGCAGCCATCCAGAGGAAACAAAAAGAAAAAGAGGCATGAAGTAAGTATGACAAACGTAAAGGAGAAATCCTCTGATGGGAAAAGAACCCGTAAGAAAGAAGAGGAAGATCAGAAAAAAAAACAGCGGGATACGAACACCAAAAGGAAAAGAGCGGGCACGGCAAGAGATACGCACCAATCGAAGTTTTAACTCAGGTAAAAGCAACCTACGGGATTTCATGCATGGGGCCAGACTTCATCTATATGATCATTTCTCCCATAATGTTCACTGAAATAAAGTTGAAATAACTGCTGCACTGCCGGTACTAGATCCTATATGACAACAATTATCAAACTAAGTGCTTTACTAGCACCTCTGCGAAAACATGGCGTAACCAGTTCTAGGACCTTTAGGTTAGGTTAGGCTACTTTCCAGACAGCGTTCGAGTGTCTTGCCTCAACTACTGTAAGACCAGCTGTTGACGATCCTCACAATCCGTATAGGTACAGGAACCGATGTCGCAGCCCAAGGAGAGCGAAGACGCCGGTTGCAAGCCTCTGGTACTATGACAAGCTGCAGCCAATAGAATCTTTGATGCTCGGAATATCAGTTGGCCGAAGGTGGAAAGTTTAGCTATAAACTTCGGAATTTTTCAACTATAAATTAAATGCAGCCGCCCAAAAATAGCATTAGACTGCACTCCAAATAGCGTAATACATAGTGTTTAAAGTACTCTTAACACGTAAGTAGTTAGTTATGCTACGCAACTCTTCCCGGAGTGTAATGTGGTCACCATGAAGTTTTAGCAAGGAACTATTTTCGATGTTTAACCTGAACAGTAAGTAGTTACAGCACACAACTTCTAAGATAAGAAGTCCAAGCATTATAGAAATATATTTAACTCAACAGAAACACAATGATTTTTCGGTATGACAACTTGTTTAGTCTATGATAAACAATACTCGCTTTTTTATTGAAAAGTAAAAATATGTAATGACACAAAAATGAGATTTTGTGTAGAAAACATACGTCACAATTGTACGAATGAAAAACCTGAACATTAATTGACTGATGCCATATAAATAAAAATTTCAGTCAATGATGAATTGGATAAGGGGATGAATCGCAAAAAGGAAAGTTATGTTAACGTCTGCCTTTTATTTAGTTCAGTGATGTTAAATTTTTGTAAATTTACAGGGTTTCCAAGTGTTCCTCAGCATGTTACCTTCTATATTTTCGAAGTGCAGAAAACTTGTTTATCCCAAAACTCAGAAATTTGAGGGGAAAGTGAAGTGCC
Organism: Parhyale hawaiensis; assembly: GCA_001587735.2. Lineage (NCBI taxonomy): Eukaryota > Metazoa > Arthropoda > Malacostraca > Amphipoda > Hyalidae > Parhyale > Parhyale hawaiensis. Next base: position 4,966,505 of record LQNS02276620.1, read on the forward strand.
CAAAAGCATTCCAGAAAGGCGGAAAGAGGGTCTAGGATTTTCTTGATGGCTGCGCCTGGAATGGTGCGAGGACCAGTCTTCTTTGAGGAGAAAAGGAGCATTTCGCTCGTCCCCAGCGCAATCCATAACGAGTTAACTCGCTTGTGAAGCGGCCAGCTTGGCCACACACACAAAAAAAAACTTTCTACAATTTACAGTTTCCGGCTCGCTGGGCGAGTCCGACAGTTAGCAACGGCCCGATCTTCTCCATGGATAAATCAAAGGGCATCCGTTCCTCTTCCTGTCCATTGACCACGCAAACAAAAATATCCTCTGGCACAGAAATACCCTAAGAGCTCCCGCAGTACACAGATGCCAGACAAGGAAAGGATGCCGCCGACAGCGCTAAGAGAAAGAAAGGCAGGCAAAGGGTGGTGCTCAGGCAACAGATGAATCAAGCAACTTCAACATCCAAGGCAAGGCGTCCATGATGGAAGACAACGTTCAGTAAATGCTAAATCCTACAGAGATATATCAAACAAACTATTGTGTACTGAATATTTTGCCTGATGGAAGCAAAGAGACAGACTGGTAAAGTGTGATGCCGAAGCAATAGATGAATTGAACAACTTCAATTTAAGAGGCAGGGAATCCAAGATGGAGAGCAGGGAACTATTTAAGCTTGTAACGAAGTATCAAATGGAGAAATTTTTGCGCTTCTCACTTCTATGAGAAACAGAAAACGATGAAGTAAAAAGAGGCGTCACTGGACGAAACTAAATCAACACATGCAGGTAGAGTCAAAGTTGACGCAGCAATGACCACCGCAAGGAAACATTGAATCAGGAAAAGCGACACAGCACATGGAAACAGTAACTACTGTGGACAGTATGATATATTCTACGAAGGAACAAACCAATACAAAGCGAAGAGTAGCATTGTGCTAACTTAACTTACAGGGAAAATCAGTCTGAAGTAGCATGATTGAATTCGCAAATTAAAAAAAAAAAAATGAGAGGTAATACACTAACTAGAGAATACCTTGCAAACTATCTCTGAAAAATGTGTGCGAAGTACAGGGTCACAGCAGGGTAAATAAGGAAGAAATAGCAAGATCAAATTATATGAAAAGAAGCCAATATGATGGCAGTATGATGGCAGGTCGGCAATAGGAAACTGCTAAACTTTACATCGTCGTGATACCTAAAAGGACAAAGCTGTTCGATATCGGAAATTGAAAAAAAAAAAAATCAAATTAAGAAGCAGTAGCTAAACTACTGCAAAAGTAACCTATGAAATTCTATGAATGCGACTCCAATAAAAGGGGTTGCAAAAACCTTGCATTATTTTAAGGCCATCTAAGGTGTCTTCGACTGGTCCCTTAAAATTACAATTCAGCTTGAGATTATCTACGACTAGGCTAGACAGGGGGTATAACGATTTTCAAATATAAAATTCAAGGCTAATTCAAGGTTCTGAAGGCTCATCTAGGGAAAATTCAAGGCTCTGGTACGATTACCTTTTCAAGATATCAATCCGAAAAATGTGAAATATTACTATCTTATGTGAACAGCAAACAACAAATAAATGATTTTGATTGTATATTTTTACTATTCTGATCAATGGGGATAAAATATTGCTTGGCAGTAGCATTCATTAGTCTTCCCCTAACTTTGCCTGACCGGGCACAACCCTGTAACTATAGGTAATGACTGTGCAAATAAAATTCAAGGCACTTTCTCATTTTCTGGTACAAATTCAAGGCATTTTCAAGCTTTACAAGGCCGTTATACACTCTGACTATTCTAGTTGGGTGGTAGAGGTGACGTTATTTTTAACTTTAATCCGGATTTAGAGCTATTTTGGTGAGCGGTGAAGCAACGACGTGTTACTACAACTCAAATATAGCTTCATGAAAGCAATACGCTCTCCATGAGGATTGCAAATTTGTTTGTATAATGCAAATCCGGATCCCGCTAATACCACTCAAACCTTTCGTGATCTGGCAATTCAAAGGCACTCGGCGACGAACTGAAACCAAATCATAATTTAAAGTGGCAAAGCGAATATAATTTTAGCTGGTTGAAACCTTCCCAATGACGAGCACATAGTAATCGTGAATATCACAAAACTGGAATGTAAGAAAAAATCTGGACACGATTGTGTATGACTACTCGGCAACATACGAGCAAGCCACGCAGGTTTCTGCACATCGTACTAGGCGAAGAGCCACTAAATTTGCGCCACTGAGGGAGACGGATCAGTAGATTTTCTGCACGAACTCCCAAATAGAAGCCCGCCGCCCCCAAAACAGTGGCAGGCGACTCAGAACCATACGACTCGAGGCCTGGGCGTTTGATCCAATATGGCGGCGTAGCGCTCAGATACAAGGTGCATTGAAGCGAATATCAGCCGAGGATCAAGGGGAAAGTCTTATCGCGACCATATCGGGGCTCTGAAAAGCGGCACGAGATATCCACCTGAGACTGGTCAGGAGTTACTGCTGAGGGAGACAGTCTCCACTGTGTTACTTGACTGGCACTGTGCACCTGAGGGCGGTCAGCAGACAAAAATAAAGGGCAGTACAGAATCTCCTGATCAACAGTATCGAGAAATGCTATAAAGTCCTGCACTGCTGACTTGTACGCACAAAGCTGACTAGTTGCATTGCAACTGGATAAAAGTCCATAAAATTGTACAAATTTATTCAGAATTTTTGATCTCGAGTTGGAAATAGGTATAATGAAAGATATTTCAAATGGGGAGAAATGTTGTTTTTACTTAGCCCATGTGTTTCCTATTGACAGTGGAGTACTTAGATGCTCCAAGCAGAGTCTTGCCCAATGCTAACTACAGTAATTAAATTTTATATGCTACTTTGATAATTTCAGTCGCAAATAGTGCAAATAATACTGGATTCTACTGCAAATGACAGGAAAATATATTCTCAAGCTTAAGCTGGTGTATATTTTTGGTATTAATTACTTAGCCTGCATGATTTTTTGCGAATGATGATTATTAATAATAAATTATGAAAATGTAATGTCTCTAATGATACTAATGATGCCAAATATCATTGTAGTCCATCAGAACCTGCTGTGTATAAGCAGTAACGCCAAATTATTATTATTATATTCCCAGTTTAAGTCTCCCTACCCGCAGAGTACACTGTGATCCAAAGAGAAGAAGAAAGATGGGGCATACAGAATGTCAAGAGAAACATGGAACCCATGCACGAGTCAACGCGCATGGGAACAACAAGTCGGGAAAGAAGAGGAAGAACAGAATAAACCATGAGCAAGTAGGAGTATGAAATCGGGAAGGAAGCAAATTGGGCACGAAAGACAGACGTGACGAAGGCCTAGGTAATGGCTAAGGTAACCTACAGCAGTAACGCCAAAAGTAAATGCAATATACACAATTAACTTAACTCGTTACACCCTGAGACGTTTCACCCTCTATAGCTAAGAACAATGTGCGCCACTGAAATCTGTTATTAGCGTGTAATTTACCAGGCAACGCCCGTCAGAATTGATAAATTTTATACCCCTTTCGTAAACAGGACTTTCAATATCAACAAAAAACAGTTACGATTATCATATAAGTTATTTGTAGCTTCTCTGCCCACGACGATGTTCCAAGATAGGGAGAAGAAGGGACATGCAGTATATCAAGAGAAGCGCGGAACCCATGCACCAAGGTATTCGCACACAGCAAGCTGAGCGAGAAGATGCAGATCGTACCTCATACAGCATAACAACGGTAGGTGTATGGAAGGAGGCAAAGTGGGCACAAAAGAAAAATGTCCTTTGATTCCGCCAAGATGTTCAAGAACAAGATTCTAAGGTGGCGGATTCGTTACACGAGGGCATTCCGTGCACGTAGGTGTATATATATATAGCTATTGGAGGGTTTAACTGAAACAGTTTGGAACTAAATGCGACAATACGCGTATGAACCCTCAATAGGTGTAATGAGAGAAAATTACACTTAACGGCACAAGGTCATCTGGAAACTTTGCTGTGTCGTTTTCCGATATAAAATTGGAAATTCTGGCCTATGTAAGGTTAGGCGAGGCAAGGTCAGGTTCAGCTAAAGTTCAAATATTTTTTATTGGAAGATTTTTTACTTAGAACGTTAGGGGAACCGGTAGTTTCGGTTTAATTTTCTTTATATTTTTGGTTAGGTTAGGTTATGTTAGGAGAGGTCAGGTTAGGTTAGCTTATTATAAGTCTAATAGACTTAAACCCCTCAATAGCTATAAACAAATGCACACAAACCCCTCTACAGGCATATTACACCTAGATAAAAATACACCAAAACACTATTTAAAATCAATAACACCTAAATCCGCATATAGACCGATTACACTTAAACCCTTCATAAGCTGTACGAAAATACACTTGAAGCCTTCATCAGGTCAGTTACACCTAAACCCCTCGACCGCTGTATAGGTGTGTATATATATATATTATGTGTGTGTGACCACGTACCCCAGCAACACGAGCGCACGTCTCCGGCTCGTAAAAGCCTCATCGAGCGGCGGATAACACTCACCATTGCAAGATTTCTCTTCCTCACATGCAGGCAATTAATTTAATGATGCGATCCGTTTTATGAGTCAGTGAAGAGTCGTAACTGAGCAACTTCTCATGCAGTCCGTTAATTATTGAAATAAAAAACCGCAACATGCACAACCTACCTCCCGGGACGTGCAATACTGAACGCAATCCAAACACTGACCTATTTTACGTATTTCGGTTTCTCGAAAGATTAGCACCGTTTGCAACGTTCTCTACGGTATATGTGGAAGATGCTTGGTGGAATAAGGATCAACGCGATCAACTATAGGAAATCAATCGCATTTTCTTCGCACAATAACATGTGCATGGCGGAAATAATCCTTGTGAAATGCTGGCATCTGAGAAATTTGCCCGACGATACTACTCTCTTAGGGTACAAGTCTACTGACGTAGTAGCTACGTTCTACGTTCTTTTTGATGGGGCCACGACACACTCGCACAATCACCTTGTGAGTGGCCGTTCAGCTCGCAAACAGTGCCGATTACGCAGTGCAAGTCGGTATCCAGGACACCCCTCGAAAGTACTCAAGTTGCATGACGGGCAAGCTGAACATCCGCTCACAAGTTGAGCGTGCAGTCGCATTATGTGATCCAGGTAATAGAAGGTTGGAATAGAGAGGTGCCTGATGCAGATTTTTAACCCTGTAACAACCAACTAATTCGTATATTTCTCGAGCTAATTACGCACAGTAACACTTCGTTGCTCCAACTTCATGCACTGGACAGCGGCACCTCGTTACTTCAACTTCATTCGTTGATGAAAAAAGTTCGCTTTTTGGAAAGTTTGAATAACGAATGAAACGAAGCACGGGGTGAACTGAGTCGTAGTAGGATGAATGCTCAAACATATATATATATATACACACGATTAACAAGTCATTTATTATCTCCTAAACACTGAATACAATTAGGTATCAATAACAATAAATTATTATCTACTAGACGATGAATGCTGATACGTATTAATAAGTCATGCATTATCCCCCACACTGAATGAAATTACGCATTAATAATAACAGTGATTTATTATATCGCAAACAGTGAATGCACTTGCGAGATATTAATTTTTGCCTTGAGCCCAAAATTTGGATGACTTGGTACAGAGTGCGACGAAAAGGAGAATTAAGTACCTCGGTACCGAAGGCCAAGTTGGGAATCCCTTGTCGAGCAACCACTCACCTGACGATACAGCAACGAGGCATGAAGTAAAATTCACGACGTCTCGAACGTTCGAGTAACGGAATCTGGCTCGACTAACGAGTCCCAATGTATCATATGTATATCTTGATTTATTTTAGTTTAAGTAATAGGGATGCGTGAGTAGGCTAATTAGATTATTAACATCATGATGAGTTATATGATCTTTTTAAAAGTAAAGGGGCATTTTAGCAGGAAAAAAGACTATCAGTAGCAGTCTTGCCAGAGTAAAAATTTTCTCAGAGATACAGTGTCTTCGAGCTCGTTAAAAGTGGGCTTTAAAAAATAAACAGGTCGCCTGCACCAAAGGAAATTACAATATATCGATGCCATTTCTGACCAAGTAAAAATATTCAGGCCGAGCAAAGGCTTCCTTCGACTTCGGAAGGTACTCAAGACCTAACGAGACCGATTGAAGAGGTTGAAAAAGCGGAGCAAAGGCGCTTCAAACGTCTGGCTTGAGGCTAAATTTCATGAATTTCTCCCACAAGGACTGCCAACACACTTTAGTTAAAACAGGACACACGAGTCTGATTTACTCGGTCTTTACCCCCCTTTCACTCTTTTACACTTAAAAATATGAACTTCGCAACAAATTTACTACACTCACTTGGAATACCTTTCAACAGACTTTCCTTGGCAATAGGCATAAAAAATAAAAGAGGATTCTTTTCTGGTTGAGTTCAGAGCTGTTTGGGAAGCGTCTATCGTAAGCATCAGACATTTCTGTACTCCAAACTTCCTCAATATTATTCCCTAACCGGTCAGTGAACAACTAATGCTGGGGTTGGCGTTACTTACTAACTCCTCCTAATTCTGAACTCTAGTAAACAAGAATTTCGTTTTCCTTGCACAGGTCACACTTGTGTTAAAGTATACAAACCTTATGAGAAGGATTTCTAAAGGGTTAAACAACTGAGGTAGAGGACTTAGTTATTATATGGACAGCACGTCAGGCGAAAATATTCTCACAAGTGATGCTCTACCACATCCGTTCAAGACATTGAATCTTGGGCTGAAAGACGCCAAAACATTGACATTTGCGAAAGTAGAGGTCAAAGACACAGAAAAGATAACCTAAAACAAGGAAGAGCAGATGGGCGAGCGCAATGAGCCAACAGACGTGTATGAGGAGCATGAAGGAGATGAACCACAACTTAATTAGCGGATGAGCAACTCGCATGTTAAAGTCGGTGTATAGATACGGTAGCATGAACGATGTGCGAGTTGCATGGTGCGGGACCAGCGTTAGAAGAGTGCAAAATGTGCTGAAAGCAACACACAACACAAGGAAGAACAGCTCAAATATAAAAGAAAAAAAAAACGATTCGACAGATTTAAGAGAAACAAGGTTAGACACAAAACGTACACGTGAACCGTGTAATTTTAAGGTATTTTAATTTTGTACCACACAGTCCGGCTACCATAACATGTTCCAAGTATCCAAAGCCGCTCTCAAATGAAAGTTTGCACCATGTCGGTACTCACGGTAGATGTAGATACCCGCAGCGCTTTTTCATTTCGAAACCATGCAGAGTACCTATGTAGCTACCTCTCAAAAGTTTAGCAGTAACCATGCAGAGTACCTATGTACCTCTCAAAAGCTTAGCAGTAACAATGCAGAGTACCTATGTACCTCTCAAAAGTCTAGCAGTAACAATGCAGAGTACCTATGTACCTGTCGAACGTTTAGCAGCATTTTCGACAGTCCTTCCAAAAGGTTTGCCAGCTTTCGTAGATCCTCTAAAATCAATACAATGATGAGTTACTGTAACCAATAAAAAGTATTTTCAGTGAGCACTAGAAAATAAAGTCCTACAGCAGTAGAGTTTCCGTAGTGAAAGGGTTAAGCATTTGCTGGGCAGGGCACGACTGCCCCTAAGTTCCGCTTCCTCTTCAAGTGCTCAAGTGCGTCTGCGCGTCTGCACACAATTACTTTTTCGTTGCACCTTTTCAAGCGAGTGTTCTCTCAATTTAGCACGATCACCCCTTTAACTCTCGCTAACACTGCACTTCCTCAAGTGAATCTCCCCCAAACGCCGGTATCATGTGGCAGCTGTGTACACATATTCCCTATTCAATAACGTTATACCCCAGTCCCGTAGGCAATCATAGTCTAAAGTGCGATTACATCCACAACGCTGTTTTGATTCCCTAGTTTATTCGGGTTCTACCTCAGTATTGCATAATTCAACTTAATTCCAACAAACGAACATGGACTTCGTCCGTTCGTTCAAGAGGGTCAGCCTCCCAACGTTGCTTGCATATCAAAGCTCCAGCGACATTTTCTTCCAGTCGTGCAAGGCAGCGCCTTCACTTGTTTAAGGAGGTTAGCAATTTACCACACAAGCGTAGCTTTCATTTCACAGTTCTCATTCGTTTTCTGTTAATATTATTGTTACGTTACACCTAAGTCCCACCGCCACTTCACACTTTCTTTAATGGGTTTGCAGCTAACCGCCGCTATACTGCACAGTTTCATACGCATTTATCCGAAACCATTGCAGCGCAGCAGTGCTACCTACACCTAGGCTTGGCCCCCCACTATCACTTCGTATGATCAGGTGCGTTCTATTTCCGTACCGACCCAGACAATTAATACCAATAGTGTGTCATCAGCAGCACTCGGTCCGCGCTTTTTAATCAGCTAACAGCCCAAGTCTGCTCCCTGGCATAAAACGCAAAGCTCTGCAAAAAAGAAAGAAACAGGGACCAAGAGAATAGTTCATCATATGAAGTGTCAAGGCACCGAGCATAATCTCATCAAGCTAGCAAGAGAAAATGAAAACCGCGTTGCTATCCGCCGAAGTGGAAACGGGGAAAGCGCTTTTTGCTTTTATGGCTCCGGGAACAGCCATGCCCAAGCCACCCACTTGAGGCAGCAGGTACAAATCGCGTGAGGCAATGTCGGGAATGCGCACACGATCTTATCATGGGGATTCTGGGGACCCCAAACCAAGTGAAATTAAATGGAATTAAATGCGCAGACAATGTTATCTTCGGGAACAGGTAGCTGCAACCACGTGAACTTAAATGCGCAGAGAATGTTATCATGGGGATTACAGTTAGCTGAAACGATGTGAAATTATATGCATAAACTATTTATCATGGAGATGTCGAGCATCCAAATACATGAGAAATTTAATTATGGGAGTGGAGACTACACTGGTGAGCTTCTAGGGACATGCAACGCGCGAAGTTATAATGCTAAACATCTAACCTCACCGACAATAGGCTTTCAAAAATCAATGTACGCCGAAATGAGAATCACTTTCGACAGATGTTCGTCAGCGACTTAAAGAGTTACATGTAAGATAAGGCTTGAGTTTTGAACTGTGAATGAGATTTACAACCAAGAGCTCTACTATTAAGCTGATTAGATATATGGTAGCTGAAGCAATCAAAGCTGCTGCATGCACCGCCCCTCCCCCTTCATGAAAAAAAGGAACACGTAAACAACTGGTACGCCTAATGCGTAGAATAACATCGTACACGGAGAAGTAGAGGATTAAAAACCGAAGATTGTCTGTGCAGAAGAAAAAAAGCAAAGTGGACGAAATATGTCCCTAAAGTGTGACTAATCGAAAAGGTGAGACTTGTGGAGTACTCACCTGAAAACTTAACTTTTCAGCGCTCCTTCGTAGCAGACATGACCACTCTCTCGCCTCTTATACACCAGCTTCATTCAACTTATATTCCATATCTCAAAACCCAACAACTTTAATATGTTATCGCACCCATTCCAGACAAAAAAGTGAATTCACAGTAAAAACAATGCACAAATATGCAACTAAAATGTTATCTCACAGTATTGGCTAAAATGCATCAACTTGCTTACACCGAGGCGGAGTATCACCTAAACAACGATAAAATAAATAAATAAATAAAAATACTCACGAACTAAAATGTTATCCGGCAGCCCTCGTCATGAATCACTGCCGAACCTCATTCAGTGTGCACTCAGGACAAAAAAAAAGGTGAATGTACACTTGAACAACTCATAAATACACTAAAACTGTTATCCGGCGGCCCGTTTAAGAAGCACTGCCATACACCACCCTGTGTGGTCTCCCAGGCAGGGTGATGGATAGCGCCTGCCCCGTTCGAAAAACGTCAAAGGCGACAACTTAACTAATGAAAAGAGTGGGAGCGGATCCCAAGGAAAAGCAGTTGAAGGAAACAGGATCTCGTCTAGGTAAAAAAAGTTTATGCATTCGTAGAAATATGTATGAGAGCAAACGCAAGGTAATAAACACTATATTATTTCTAAAATGTTTGTAGACATGAGAGTCTGGGCAGGCAAATGTAATGTATGGCAAAGTATTCTAAATTAAGCTCAGAAATGAGTACTAGGGGAAGGAAAACTAAACCTAATGTTTATTAATTATTCGTAGAAGTCGGTGCGCGGTCATGTACGTGCAGGGAAAAACGTGAAAAATATGATTAAAACATTCGTACAAATGCTGTTAGAATTCTGTAATAGGAAAATAAAATGAAGATATTCATTCTCATGTTATACGCAGGAATGAATTTGAGGTTATGGCCAGGGGAAATAAACACCAAATATTTTTTGTTATTATAGAGCAACGTCTTTGAGGTTAGGCGAAAGCACAAATTTATACAAAACTATTATTAAAAATTGTAGAAACGAATTTGAGGTTATTGAAGTTCACCAAGCTCAGAAAACATTAACTAAATACTGATATGCATAACACTGCGTTAATTAGTTTTCCATTAGACGTGGCAAACACCACTTTAGTTATAGTCAGAAAGTTTAAGCCTCCGTTTCCGAGCAGAACGGTATCACAGAGGAAATAGCAAGGGCCACATACAGTAGTATGCCAAGAGAAACGGGGAACCCATGCACGAAGGTGTTCCCACCACACAGGATCAACGCGCATGGGAACAGCAATTCGGGAAAAAAAGAGGAAGAACAGATAAAGCATGTGCAAGTAGGAGTATGAAATCGGGAATGCAAACATCACTTTAAATTCAAACTCATGCACAACCATGCAATCCACACTATTACTATGACCCTTTCAGGTCCGAACAAAACTAGTATATACTCTCATATAAAATTAGTACTCTCGTTTAGTATGATCGTTGCAGGTCCACGCAAGACTAGCATGTATATGATTATTATTTATGCACTTAGTATGACGCTTGCAAGTTCACATAATGCCTGCAAGCATATAATCGTAAATCATACTCAATCACTGAAAAACTAAAACTATGTTTTCTAACACAGTTACCCGGTTCTCTACAGCGACCAATTTTCAGTAAGAACAGTCATAGACGAGTCGCATATATCCAAGCCGTACCATCCCTATAGCAAATGACTAAATTCACAGTTAACTCTTCGCATACAAGGGAAAAAAATATATGAAAGCTCCCAGAGAGCGATCTAACAGAGTCATTATTTTACTCCCAACACGAGACTGACATACGAAAGAGAGAGCATCAATCTCCTGCAACGAATATATCGCGATAGCTATAAAATAAGTGCCTGAGTAAAAACCGTTTCGATTGCATCCTTGATTACTTTCACCGATACCAACGACAAGTTCTCTCTTCGCACTACGACGGCTAACATAAATTGGAGACGCTTGCTCAGTTATCAGACGGTATCGCTCGAACAAGAACTTCGTTAGAGGTTACACGGCAGGCGGGTGGTGGGGTAGAGCGTAGCTTGGATACTTCGAAATTGGGATGCTATGTCATCCGCGCGGATTTACAGAAAGGTTTAATCGACATCCGTTAAAGGGAAGCTTTGATAAAACACATTAAGGCCGGTTCAAACGATGGTCAAATGAACGACTTTCCTCGGCTAATCGAATGTTTTGTTGCGCTCTCGTAAATCAACAAGAGTACCTAACTGTAAAGTTTTGAATATATTTTCGAATTTAAAGAATAAAGAGAACTTAAGGGGCTTTACAATTTTGAGGTTTAAACGAAGGCAGCAACGCAGTCAGAGGCGGAGCTAAGCAAACTTGTTCGCTTGACTATCGTGTGGAGCCGCTTTTAGTGAGGCAACGTCGGATACCGTGCACTGCAAGACAGGAACAGGAGCAGTAACGCGAAATTCCTCGTCATGAGTTACTAGAGTACGGTTTCCGCTACAAAACGACGTCACATATGCGTGGCATTACGTCACTCTACCGTATTTTCTTTTTCCATTGGAACGAGAGGCTGAGCTATGAGGAATAACTTTACTTTTGTTTACTGCTCGGTTCTCTTTTATCCTCTATACGCCTCGATTAAAAACAATTTTCGTAAGAAGAGGGTCGTGAACCTGGTCGGGTTCGCAAGATGCAGTGGCCAATACGCTGAAGAAATGTAGCTTGAAAAATCTGAAGGATTGAAAAAAGAAGCAGAAACATGCTCTTCTGTATATTTTCGTATCACAGGGCACAGACAAGGAGACGAAAATGGCTGGGTCTCGGACAGTAGGTATCGCAGTCGGGTCGCAACAGGCACGCCACCGCCTAGTAGCGGACATAAAAATAATTTTACATACAAAAATTTTTCTCCAGAATATAAAAGGAATTTTAAATACATAAATTTCTCTCCGGAATATATACGTACTTTTTTCGTTGTATGAACTTTCTCACGAAGTCCAACTTCCTTCGAGGGTAAAGTAACCGTTATTACACCCTCATCTTCCCAAGGTTCACTTATTTTTACAGTAGCTATAGTGATACGCCCCAGACACTGGGAACGGAGAAGAGCCCCAGTTACACATAGAAATATTATTATATTGAGCCAATCTGTCAAGTGTCAAAACGCTCACACAACAGTTTGCTCCTTCAGGAGAAGCGTTAGCTTGAATTCATTGACACAATACTCTAAATTATTATTAGTGAGGGGATTTCAAAACCCAAGTTTTGGATTGGTTGAGCGATGTCTAACTCTACGCTCTAGCGCCGGGTCGCATCCCCCAACCTATGGCTCAGAGCACTTTGCGAATGATATACGCTGTTCCAAGCAGAGCGCTCTTCTTGAGGGTTCCTGGATGGTGATGGCCGCACTTCAGCTCTCGCAGGGCAGTCTTGAGATTCTTGGACATTGCCCCCAGAGCTCCGATGATTACTGGAACGACGTCGACCTTCATCTGCCACAGTCGCCGAAGTTCGATGGCATAATTATTATATTCCTGGTTTTATCACAGCACCCACGTCATATGACGTGATCCAAGCAGAGTGACTCGGTTTATTATGTCGTATCAGTATATGAATGTTTATCACGGCATTCCTGCCAGCAAGTTTCAGTTGGCCGAGCGCGCTACTACTGGCGGAAAAAGGCGCAACGACGAATAGCAAAAGACACTCGAGTGGACGGCCCCCTTTCGTGGCCTTCCACACGAGAGAGAGTAAAGGTGTCCCACGGATTAGGTCGGCCATCTCGATCGACTGCCTACCTCGCGGAACAAAAAGGGAAATACAGAGTTCCTACCTAACTTTACAAAACTAACCTCTTCAGCAGGAACTGCGTGCGGTCAGCTGCAACATCTCCTGCGGAAAAATTACTCAGTTTTGCCCCTGGGTTCCCAATACTCTAAATAAACAAAACATATTTATAAGGCGTTACAATCAATCGGCGAGTGGAGAGGCACGTAATTTTCCATAATCATGCAACACACACATCAAACTGAACAAAGCCAAATAAGATTCTTCCGCATGCCAAACACTAAAAATATACATTGAGTTGCTAATCAGGTGGTAAAAGCGAACAATTGTTTTATAAGACTAAACCAATCACTGAAAAATACTGCTAACATTCTGAACAAAAGTATTTACAAAAAGGGAAAGCGACAAAATAAAACAACAACGTGAGACAAATAGAAGGCGGTAAATAAAGCTAATCATCCAATGCCTACAGACGGCATCGCATAATATCTTCTGTTCGCCCAGAAAGTTGCGATTGCTGGCGGCAGCAGCAAGTGCCGTTGCTTCATAATTCTCAGGACTGACAACTACATATCAATAAATATCAAAATTCGCTAATGATGCTGTTCAATGCTAATAGAAAACTTTTTGCCTTCCAAGAAACTAATATCGTAAAACAGCTTCAGGGGCGACTAAAAATATTGTTTGGGAAATGATCCGTCAACAAAATGTATTAAAATAAAGCGCAATTTAGAAGACCAGTTTGGGGTCTTCTCAGAGGTTGTTGCTTCATAATCAATTAGAATGCCTAACACAATGATACTTAATTTATAAAGATGGAATAAGTTTCTTCACATTTAGCACGAACCAAAATGATTACTTTGATATTAGCCAAGTTATTGTGATGCTGCGCAACTTATTAGACTCGCCGGAGAAGCTCTTTGTCTTGGCAAGTGATGCTGCCCGATATATTTTAGCGGAATCGGAATGGACGGTCCATACATAATAGTAAATCAACAATTAACAGTCACTGTTCATTCCATAAGCAATGCAAAAATACCACAAAAAATTGTAAAGAGAGAATTTATAAAGCGAAAATTTATAAAAAAAAAACTGGCGCACTCTGAGAGCGCAAACCTCCGCCAAGTTGGCAAAAATTCAAACTGGTCATAAAATTAAGGTTTCTTCTTTATCATCGCCAAAATTTGATCTTTAATTATTTCTCCCAACAGCTCCTGTAAATTTCTTGTAAGACCCGTCGGTAACTTTTTGAGTTATGTTCTGACAAACATTTTGACAGAATCTGCAAGGTTGTAATACCGGAATATAGAAAATTTCAAGGCTCTATATAGAACATCTAGGTTTGAGAGTGTATAGTACAGAACCTTCCTTTTATATTTTAGTATATACCTTTGTGACTTGACATAACTGTATATACTGATGACACACACCGATCTCTTCATCATGACGTGCAGTTACATCCACGAACAGAACAGAAGAGGCCATATCATCTAGCAGCAAACAAGGGTAGGGCTGTAATGGGCTGTTATCCACAGCTTCTAAAGTTTTTTTTTTTAATTGGTAGAAAATGGAAGAACATCCCTCACAAAATTGTTCAGCGGAAATGTTGGATTATATTCCTATTTTTGCTGGAAGAAAAACGTAACTAGGACTTAATGTCCTTCAGGGTAGGCACAGCTAACTTTACAATGTGGCAAGTGCCTCATGCATAATCATATACATTATATACCCATCTGTATTACTATTTGTATGCAAGTTAATAGTACCATAAAAACTTATCTCTTTAGGCGCTCCACTACTCCCTTCACTCTTTGAGTAAAGTAATTTGAAAAAGGAACCAAAGATAGGTCTCAAGACTCAGCCTGAAAGACTTTTCTGAAGGGAATACTGAACATATTTTGTACAGAGCATATCATGACTTAATACTGGCACGACTCGAGTTATGAAAGGGGACTGTGTCGCTCTTTATCTGGAGGTTAGGCATTCTATTCCCAGCCAAAGGAGCGAAAAGTTGATGTCTTGGGAACGTAGCGTCAGCGTTTCTGTTGTTCACTGTGAGGGTACTGATCAAACCAGCAATGAGAATGATTAAGAAGTCGCAGCTGTACAAGTCTTCCGTCTATGACAATATAGCTCTGCCAATCTTCGATCGACTGCAGCCGTGCAGTCCATTGGTGACTAGCGGGGGTGGATCTGCAATATAAACAAGTGTATGAAGATTTCCTCGTTGAAGCCTGATATCAAGGCGACTTTATCTTTACCTTGATTAATTAATGAACTATGTACTTGTGAGATGCTAGAATTTGAAAGGTCATCCCTCCAGCAAATGAGCTATATCGACAAGCTCAATACTTTGGACACATGTTGACAGACACAGGGACAAATCTGCAAGCCAGAAGTAACTTGCAGATGACAGCGGCTTGAGGCTGACTACTCAATAAGCTTGAAACTTACAGTGCGGTTTAACAAGCAGCAGTAGGCAACAAGGGACTTCCAACTGACTGTCCAAAACATCAATGCTCGAACATATCAAGAACTCTGTATGTATCTATTGACCTGCAACAACAAACGACATTCCAGGTTAGATCAAAATTGATCTTTTCCTTTGCTCAGTGTATATACTGGAGCACCGTACCTCGGTGTAGACAGAGTGGAAAGGGCTTACAGCCATAAAACCGATCAATCATCGAAGCAATAACCAAGGGCTAAACCCCATCAATATTGAGTTTCCATTAGCCCCGGACAATGGCACGATGGACGTCTATTGCCTTTGATCTCATGGTAAGTCGAAAAATCCTCCGGCAGGTCAGTCAGTGCTCTGGGGCTCGAGAAAGGCTTTGCTTAGTCTTCGAGGCGCGGTCATCGTCTTCAGCGCTTGGCCGTGGCAGAAACATGGACAGCATTTTGGCTCAGCGATGCTGCAGAACTTGGACAGCATACTAGAGCAAAGATGGACAGGGACGGTCGAGAGCCAAAATTCGTCACGACAAGCTTCCACTGCAATAGGTACGAGAAGCGTCTGCGGCGATGAGGAGAGACGGAAGCAAGAGAGATACCATTCGCCTGACAAGCATGCACTTGAGCTGGTAAGACGTCCAAAGACGCTGACGACGAGCGCAGCCTGGGACTGACAAGACATCAGTCGTCATGACGAGCATCTGCCTGAGCTGATGCTACTGACCACCAAAGGCGCTTCTGATGGTGAGCACAGACCAGGACGGCGGAGACAACATTCGTCATGACAAACATCATTGCAGCTGCTGAGGCAAGTCCAAAAGCGCCACTGCCCATGAACAGAAATAAGAGCTTAGCAGTGGGTGTGGAGAGGCAACATTCGCCATGACAAACATCTTTGCAGCAGCTGAGGCAAGTCAAAAAGCGCCACTAACGATGAACAGAAATAAGAGCTTAGCAGTGGATGTGGAGAAGCAACATTCGCCATGACAAACATCTTTGCAGCTGCTGAGGCAAGTCCAAAAGCGTCACTGACAATGAGCAGAGCCAGGGACTGTGGAGACAA
>LQNS02276620.1:5001891-5034251 GCA_001587735.2 Parhyale hawaiensis
CATCAGGAACGATTACCCAATAAATACTAGGAAACACGTGGATAGCAGCAAAGGCCAAATCAATTAAATTATTCTCCGAATTATATGCTATTATTATTATAATAGTCATAGTTTTACCACTGCATCCTCTATATGAGTGATCGGTACAGTGCAGACTCGGTCGTTCTACAATGTTCGATTGGAATATTTCATCTCGGCATTCCTGCCGGAAAATCGCGGTTAGCTCAGTGCGCTACTACTGGCGGCAAAAAAAAAAGCGCAACGAACAGAAGAAAGACACGCAGGTGGACGGCCCCTTTCGAGGCCTCCACACGAGAGAGTAGAGCAGTCCCGCGCACTAGGTCTCGATCGACAGCCCACCTCGCGGAACAGAGATGGAAATCTAGAGAAGCTACCCAACCTACCAAACTAACATTCTCAGCAGGAACTCAGCAGCAGCAACATCCCCAGCGGAGAAGGCACTCGGGACAGCCCTTGGGTTTGTGAGGCCCATATATATTTTGGTTAGGGAAAGGGCCCGTCAGAATATACGTGTCATGAGGGTTCCGAATTATAGGAGGATCACAGATTTAATTAGGCGCGTATGGAACGGAACACCTCGTGAATATACTTAAAAATCCCCAGGAAAGTCTAATAAAAGTTGTGGTATCAGTGCGCCACCACAATTTTATTAAGTACTACAATCAATAGATAATGCCAATAATGATCGGTGTAGCGAAGCGAAACTACAGGGGGACGGTGCGTGGTTCTACATGTGAGTCCGGGTGTTGAGCTACCGTAAGGACTACGTTATTGTATTGTACCAGCTGTCAGAAAAGGCAGATAGGAATTTGCAAAAGATTCGTTATTATATCTCCAGTGAAAAGGAAAGGACAGACAGCAGTTTGTAAATGCAATATTTTATATTACTTTAAACCTCCTTACACGCAGCAACGGTAACGATGTTTCTAGCGAGAAAAAGGCAACTATGTAGCATACGACGAGGGAGGGATTTCAGCCGCGAGGAGGCAACAGTAGATAAGGATAAAGGAAGGAAGAACAACAAAACATGGATTGCCAGTAAAAGTGGCACCAAGAAGCGGAAGGGAGTACACCCGACACGAAAAAAAACGATACCCCGAAAGAAATTCAAAGTTTCTCCGCGGGAGGTGTTCTTCAAAACATAGGATGGTCGAACAGAACTCTATCGCCTATTGCGTACTCGGGAGATACAAACAAAAATCATTTAACAATCTAGGTATAGAAGCAAAATTCATTTTAGTTATAGGAACCAAAATTGAAGCTTGAACACATTTTCGTTCCTATTTGATGGCTAAAATCAGCTTGTTAGCGAGAAAACATATACATTTAAACTTGAAGATCAACGTTTGACTAAAAGTTGAGGGAAAACAACATAGAAATATATAACATCGGCAAGCAGAAAACAATATCTATTATACAGATTAAAATAAAATTGTTCAATGCAGCAGATATATGTATAGTATTGATTATGAAAACATCTATTTCATTATACTGTATTCAACTTTACCAAGCACTTTCGGTAACAGCAAAATCTCAAATACTGGCAAATTTTCTCTGTTCACAGAGGAAGTACGAAAACAATTTCCTGAAAGAGTACTCACAAAAATTATTTACATCACTTAGTATCTGAATTAATCATCATAGTCCAGCTCTAGGGGGGTGTCTGTGTACATTTATGTTTTAATTTTACATTTATTTTCTCTTTCACGGCTCTACCATGCATTTTCCTATTCCACATGATGAGTATATTACAAAAATGTTGGGTAGAACTTTCGCAAATGGTACATTTTTGAGGGGGAGGGGGACACAAAATTATCAATTGTGGACTGATTGTTCTGAAACTTGCTTAGAATATGGTAAACATGTTTAGTACCCGTCCGCCATGCTAGTAGGCGTACACTTGGCACTAAAAAACTTCCTGTGTGAAAACTAGCAGTGCTAGAAAGCCGTAAATAGGCTCACACTGTAGGCTAAGTAGTGCCGTACCATCCCTGAAAATGACGGGCGGAAAAAATAATACAATAAAAAATGGTTGTGGTTTCCAAATTTTTCATGTTTTTAGTGAAAAAATATGAAAACCACCTTAATTTTTCGCCCGTCATTTTCAAGGATGGTGCGTCACTACTTAATTAGCCTGGTTTTCTAGCACTGCTAGTTTTCACGCAGAAGTTTCTTAGTGCCAAGTGGACGGCTACTAGTATGATGGACGGGTACTAGACACGTTACCCTATGTATTTTTGAAAAAATGTTTATTTCGTTCCAACAACTTTTTTATTTAGGCCTTTGTACTTAAGATAATGGGGTTTATACATCAATAGTTAAGCATATTTTGGAAATTTCAAACGAATAGAAATCCATGAGTTTTCATGCTAAAAGAAAAACAATGACAGTCTTGGAATCATTGAAAGATTCTTAACAAAACTATAGAAAAGGATTCTTCATTTTGCCTACATAATACTTTTTTATCACAGGTGGATTCTCCATTTTCTATTTCGTTGCGATCGCTAACTAAAATATACGGAAAAAACAATTAGGGGATTCAGTTTTGAGCTGTGATAAAACATTATATGAGCAAAAATGAAAAATCCAGCTCTATAGTTTTCTTAGTAGTGTTCCAAGGATTCCAAAACTGTCATTGTTTTTATTCTAGCATGAAAACTCATTGAGTTCTATTCGTTTGAAATTTTCAAAATATACATATATATCTATAAATCCCATTACATAAAAAACTAAGGCCTAAATCATAAAACATGTGGGAATAAAATATGTTTCTTTTTCAAAAATCCATAATCTGAGCAAGCTTCAGAACAATCAGTCCACAACTGATAACTTTGGGCCCCCCCCCAATGCCCCCCTCAAAAATGTACCAGTTGCGAAACTTCTAGCCAACTTTTTTAATGTCATCATATGGAATAGGAAAATACATGGTAGAGCCGTGAAAGAGAAATGTACACAGACACCTCCTTAGAGCCTGGACTATCACTCTTCATAGGAATATCACTATTGTAACGGGTACAAAACATGTCCAAGAGCTTACTAAAAGCGCAATGCGAAGTTCGCACAAGTCTCGGCATTACCTTCTTCTTTAAATACGAGTTAGAATAAGTTAAACTGTTAGCACAATGTACATACCATACAGTAAAATGCATTTTCTGAAATACACAAGGGGAATTTATTAGTTTCAGTAACAGAAGCAAGAATTCGCAATTTTTCAAGTAGAACAGAAACAATACGAATTTCTTGAAAAATTTCCAACAAAATTGACCACTTTTCCAGGTCTAAGAATTAATTTAAACACATAACGGGAAAAATAGAATTTTCAAGGTTCACACAACAATGAAACTACATTTTTTAAAATACTCGTATGTACCTGCAACATTTCAATATTATTGAGTTTAAAACCCACCACCAACTTCATTTCTTGAATTATAAATTAGAACAAGGCCACCAAACTGACAAAATTAGTAAGTACATAAAAACGCAACATTTTCGTTCTCATTACTCAGAATACGTTTTCATATTATCCATCTTTTTCGAGTTTTCGACTTTATTAAGAGACTGCAATAAAGTTTTCTATTAAGAAAAATTTCTAGTACATCAAAAGCTCGGATGTATTAATATTGGATCTATAATAGGCAACAAAATTCTGCAACAACGTCGGTGAGAGAAATTGAAATGTATTCTTTCAGAAACCTGAAATTGAGCGACGACTTGTGCTTCAGTATACGTGGGTGCGTTGCACTGTCCAACGCCAGTATATATATGCAATTCCCTCACGAGCTCCAGAATTACACCCATGAATTATAGCGCAAGTATTAAAAAAATGGGCGGCTATAATAGCACAATTGCAGTAAACTTTGGAATAAGACGGAAAAATCTCAGCATTTCTGCAACTGTGATATTCCATTTTTCAATGGAAAAGTAATATTGTAATATCTGGTGAGTTAAGCAGTTCAACAGCTGCCCCTGCACTGGCTGCTACTCAATTGAATTTATTTTAATTAAAGGAACTGTATTCAGGGAGATTAAAAAATAACGTAACTTAGTGCCGTAAATTTTGCAAGAGCTGGCCAATTTCGCAAGTGCTGGCCAGTTTTGGAATAGCTAGCCAATTTGGCAAGAATGCGCAGTTTTACAAGAGCAGGCTAGTTTTGAAATAGCTGACCAATTTCGCAAAACACTCCGGTGGTTCCGCAGCGCACGCACGGGCAAATGAGAACCACACGGGCGGCTACGGGCAGCAGAGCACGTGCCGCTGACAGTTCTGAGAGCACCAGACGTCATCGAGTAAATTTACTGCCCGTCGGATTACGCCGACGCTGCGCCGCGCATTGCGATGTGCGCTGATGAGGGATGGACGGCGGCGCCTTCGTCTGACGCGCGCCCTACGGACAACGTACGAGAGAACGACGGCCGTGAGAAAGTAATAATTCACGAACGTAGGTAACTGCCGACCGCAAGCGGCACGAAAGGAAGACTGAAGGAAAACAGAAATAAGATGAGATTCGAAACTTTAGCGAGGGCAGGAACGATCGAAAAGAGAAAGGATGCGAAAACCAAGAACGTATGGCATCGACTCAGTTATGTGAATCGAAAGCGCCCCAAGTGACTTTACGCCTGGTAAAGTAAGTTAATTCATGCGTCAGCGACCGCCGTTCAGTTGACATGTGCCAGACTGCTTGAAGGACCATTTTAAAATTCAGGCAGTGCAGTGAAACTAAAAACATTGTAACCAAGATACGGACAAAATAATTCCTATATAAAAAATGGCTAAATTTGTTTAATTTCCAATCTACTCCTAGTATTAGATTACCGTCTCGATGTGGCCAACCAATAAAACCTTAATTAGTACCTTGGGTCTCACAGACAGAAAGATCCTCGGCCAAGAAGTCTCGGGGAAACCAAGTTTTTTGTTTTTTTTTAGTTACAGGGCAACAATATACATTTTTCATTGTTCTTTAACAGCTAAAATAACATGTAAGGGCTGCGTAAACAATGAAGCTGTTTGACATCAACGAAGTTTTCCACGGCTCTTATAGGTCTAGCGGTTAGAAGAAAAGTAGTAAAATAAACATCTTTACCTTTATCCAGCATATTTCCCAGCCATGTACTTTTGTAAAAATATGTATTTATGGCTTAGTAGGCATTCAGCTATTGAGTTACAGTTCTTAAACAATCGTAAACATTACATCAGTCGGTCTCGTGAAACCATTCAAAGAAAATGTGAAAGCATTCCTATGGAAGGAAATTACCGAGGAAGATTCTTTAAAGGCAGAGCAAGTTCGCTCGGTCGCGGTGGCGGCTGGTCGCTTGGCCTCCTAAATATGAACTCCTAATTTTGACGTGGCCCAACCAACCACTTGGGAATCTTTTCTTCTCACGCACGAGCGACGAATTGAACGAAGGTGGCCGTAAAAGCGACGAGCAATGTCCATTATAGCGCAAAATAAGAGGTTATAGGGGGGCGAAAGCCCCCTGGTTAGAGGGTCGCCTGTTGGCGTGATGGGTAGCTATAGCCCCAGGGGCCCCCCCGCAAGCACAGGAGAAGCTCTCGAGTGCAAAAAGTGATCGATGTCAGCGGGGAGGCTCCGGGAATGCGCAGCCCAGCTTGCAATTACCGATATTGTAGCAATTTTCCAATGGCATCAACTTAAGAGCTACTTAGCCCATGCGCAGCATTAGCGGCGTGTCAATAATTTGAGTACACCGCTGAGTTGTGTACACGCGCAATACAGGAAGTGCTGAGATACTTGGGTAAACAGCAAGTATCCAGAACAACTTTCCAGGATATGAAACCTAAAAGCTATTCTATAACAACTCGCGGTAAATAAGCGTATCAATTGAACTCGAGCGCAAATAATCATAAACAAGCAGAATTGTGGACAAATTGAGAGCCTGTTTCATGCGTATTGTTAAAATAAAGATATGATCAAGAATAATATAGTATATAATCTATCATTTTACTCCGTCTACGGCGAGAAATGAACAAACTAAAACGTACAAATCAACGAGCTATATAGAACTACACAGACCTTCAATATACACAACTCCGAAAGCAAAGACTATTATTGATGTGTACTAAAAAAAAATCGGCAAAAAGGAAACAAAACTGCCCAATTTCATCAAGTTATTATTGAAAGCTTTCTCTTGAGCGAATCTTTCATATAAAGTTCGCAAAATAACACGAACTCGACTAATGCAATCCTAATGAAATTTTAGCACTTCAAAGCTCAGCCATATCAGCTAGTGATCTATCGATAAAAGCACTACTTTGGACAGACATTCACTGGTGAGTATAGAGTAATGAATATTTAAAAGAAGATTGGAGCTGCACAGCGCTCTTTATACGGGCCGTTACAACAATATATTCTTCCGAGAAATCTGATTTTAATTCAGGTAGTTATAAGGTCTAATATAGCTTTGCTTACCCACCGACGTGTCAATATTCTGAAAACACGTTTTTTTTTTTGTTTGTTGGTTTTTTGTTTTCTTTTCTAGCGCAAGAACTCTGAAGTACGAAGATACTCAGCCAAAAAAAAAAAAAGCTTTAAAGGTTCTATTGGCGTCTCAACATGGGAGCAAATGGGGCCGTTATAGCCAAGAGTNTACCCACCGACGTGTCAATATTCTGAAAACACGGTTTTTTTTTGTTTGTTGGTTTTTTGTTTTCTTTTCTAGCGCAAGAACTCTGAAGTACGAAGATACTCAGCCAAAAAAAAAAAAGCTTTAAAGGTTCTATTGGCGTCTCAACATGGGAGCAAATGGGGCCGTTATAGCCAAGAGTAAAAAATTTTTTTGACTAGTGTGGAAATTAGGAAAAAAACTAATATTGAAACATATTAAGCGATTATACGATCTTATCTAACGCCGCTCCATGCAGATATCAAATAAAATAAATGGCCGTAACTTTCTAACGGGGAATACTGATGAAGAAAATCATAGTCCTCGCGGAAATTCACAGCCCGCAGCATGGACACCATTACGCAGCAGCACTCTGACATGTAATTAGAAGCCCTCAGCCCTCTGAACAGACACTAGCCTCAGGGGTGCGGAGCTCGGGCACACACAATACTGTCACCGATACAGCCTCTTTCTCATATCACAGGCTGTATAAATTAGAAATTCGAAATATACCACGTTGATTAAGCCGTGCTTAACCAATGTGCAACGCGAATGGTGCATGAACTGTATGAGCAATGGCATCAATATATAAACGTCGACTTAAAGAGCCTTGGCTAATGCAGTGGTGTTGCAGTAGTAGTAGTAGTAGTAGTAGTACCGTACTTCTAGATGGTTTAAGCCTCCCTAATTTAGCACTAAGCTGTTCCACGAGAGAAAAAGGAAGGGGCATATAGTATGTCAATAGGCACGTGGAACCCATGAAAGAAGGTGTTCGTAAGCAGAAACAACGCGCAAAGGAACAGGAAGTTGAAAAGAAGACGAAGAACAGAGGAAAGTGAGATCAGTAGGAGTATGAAATCAGAAGGAAGCAAAGTGGGCACCAAAAACAGCCGTCCCGAAGGCCCAGCTAACTGCTAAGGTCCCCCTGGAGGCGCTCCTCTCCATAGCATAAGATAGGCGAACCTAAACTAACATAACCCTTTGGCCCATCCTAAGCCCCTGAGGGAAGTGGTCTTGCAACAGAGGGAAAGCAGAGGAGTACAGGTAGTCCTAGATATGTACGCATATTGGCTCTCTTTCTATTATATAGTTTTGTTATTTATCCCTCTTTGCTTTATGTAGTTTCTGTTACATAATCTTCTCTGTTTTATGCAGTTTTTATTATCTATCCCTTTTTGTTCTATGTAGTTTTATCATTTATGCACCAAATTTTTTACTTCTTGGCCTCGATTTTTTGTCCTTTTGCAGCAGAGGTACTTACTCGTATACTGAATTACTAAACCATAAAATTAATAAAAACAGGAGGCTCCATGGATGTCTAGCTACACTTGAAAGTCATTAACACGAAGCCGTACATGGGGTAGCAAGTCTTGGAAGAAAGAATAAACAAGATGAAGAGTAGATCACACTTTAGTTCAAGCCTCCCTGCACAAAATGAGTTTTTCTTAAGAGAGGAAGAGGAAAGAATATATAGGATGTTGGTAGAAATTAGGAACCCACGTACAAGGGTGTTCCGACACAGGATGAATGTGCATGAGTAGGAAGTGAGGCTGGAATGAAAAGTAAGAATAGAACACGCAAAGCAACTTGGCCAAATCTCACTTAAGCGCGTGGTATAACTTGTCTCAATTGATAAAATTATATTGATATTCGAATACTCAAAGTGGATTAGTCAATAGATTAGATTTGGCACAGCTGCCTTCAATTCAGCCGCGCCCCTAAAGGACTGCTTACGCTGGTTTGACTATAGCAGGAATATGAAAAGGAGTAAAGTGGGGAATGTGGAGAAAAGAAAGACGTAGTTACTTGAAGTTATCATGAAGGCGTAATTAAGAATACGATATGAGGTTGTCCTAGAGGTGCGACTCAACATAAGGACGAACCTAAAAACCAAGCCTTAGACCAATATGGTCTATCCTATTTCTCCTAATGGGAGAACAAGACGTAGAGGGCAAAAGTTAGATTAGATAGGAGGCAGTAGATGAACCAATAGGCCCATTCCCAAAATTGTTACAAGGTGTGAGAACAAGTAGAGATGAAATGAACAACGACTCGAAGGCTTGGCTAAACCTGATGCTCCGCAATGAAGCAGTGTCAATAGAAATAAATAATAGCTGAAAAATTCAGTTACACCAAATTAAATACGCATCTAAGAAGCATGACGTGTTATATGCGAGGAAAAATATGGAATCAAAATACAAACAATCACTGTGGATGAGAACAGGTGGTATACAATAAGTTAAGATACACGTTGGTTCAGTTAAAAAAAAAAAAAACAGTGCGTACGGACACGCAAAGGCTGCTAGCGCACACACCTTTACAAGGAAAGAACCTAGCATTCCCGCACTGCTGCTCGCTGGCAACTCACCCGAAAAGACAGATGCGGACACACAGGCTCACGCAAAAACGAGCAGACTGTTCCCAATAGAGCCAGTTTTTGCTTACGCCAGGGCAAACTGTAATAAATATACTTGGAACAGCGGACATGCTGTCAAATCGACTGGTGCCAAAATGGCGGTGCCCCAAAAATATTGAACCCTCTCTGAACTTCCCTAAGAACACACTACAACAAACATACTTACTTTGGTATGAATCGAACACCACTGCTCAATAAAATTTCTTTTAGGGCACAACACGTGTGTTACCCTAGCTTCGATCAACTTATGGCTGCGTTGTAGCTTTTAGCCAAAACGCTAGTAGCTGTAATAAAGCCCAGAGATGGCACTCGATGCATGACTTCGTACAACGTATCATCACGGAACTTTTTCCAGCAACTTTGCTGAGGAGGGCGGTCGTTTATGAGACGTAGAGCGCGTATGTCACGGGGGCCCGACCCCCCGAACGACAGAGTGCGTCCGTTGCCGTCATAGGCGTCGGAACAACCAGCGAAGGCCTAACACGAAAGTGGGGTAGTCTCCTGAATTTTTCTGAAGAACTTATATGATTCTTCAACAGAGCTGCTGCACTTCTGCGATTAGCCCTTCAATTAGGTCTATTGTTAATAACAACAGCAAGGCAGTAACGGCCAATCTCTCGATGCTAGTCAAGCCTTTCGTTGCGTAAAAGGCCGATCTCTTTATCCCGGTCAAACTTTTGCCGTAAAAAAGCTGATAGCGCATTCCTAGAGTCGAACCTATGGTTGCAAGCACAGCAGATCTGTTGATTGTTTTCAGATATTTCACTCCGAAAAAGGATGTTTTCTCGATTGTAGTTGTAGTTACAACTTTTCCTATGAAATTAACAGTTCGATCGAGTCCAGCACAGTCCTTCACTGTATGAGCTTCATTTGAACCGTTGGCTCGACAAGAGACAGACCGCTTGTTTCAAGTGAAGTAATGCGTTACATAACAAATTATTCGTTCAGTTTTCGTTTATATTTATTTGTCTTTCATAACAGCCTGATCACTTTATTTACTTCAGATATTTTACGGTATAACAGACTACCAGGTGATAGTAATAGGGCATTGTACATTTTACGCTTATTTTCTATAAGTACTTAGCACAATATGTTCAGTGAATACTAGAACTACTCGCAATACTGCACATTAAAATCGAAAGAAACAGTTCTGTGCTGAATAGACTACATAGACTATATATGAATACAAACACTTTCCCATCGTCAGCTCCCACAGTGAAAAATGGAAGCACTTTCACCTAATTTTCTATAAGACGCCTCAGTACTTTTGCACTAAGACTAGTATCCACTTGCGTAACTCAGTCTTCAGGCAGAGATCAACATCACAAGTACCGTTGCGTGTAGAGTGTCACAGTAGAATGCCGTTAGATTGAAAACAATGTTCTACATATTTGTCCACTTTGATCAAGTTAATCAATCCGATAAGTCTCACCTCGTCCGCATTTTCAGTCTATAAAGCGTTCAATTAGGAAACTCAAGCGTGACTTGTTAGCAAAAATGCCTGCAAACTTTATCTAAAGTGGCAAATCGAACGCTCACGATTGAAGTTAACACAAGTTGACGCTCATCGGACTTGATAATTGGGTAAGTCGAAGACTTGCCAAACGATTTCAGCTAAGAGACGAGTGGGGCTATTTCATCTGAGGCAAATCATTACCGTTCTCCTTACCGAGCAGCCAAAAATGATGAGAGAGATAGATTTTGTAGGCTGCTCTAATCACTGCGACTTTAGCATCTGACTTTCTTATTTGCAGGAAACTTTATCAAGCGATCCAGGACCGTGTTCACGATCAGGCTGCTAGATCCAACCAAAGCAAAATATTCACATTTCACTGAAAATGATGTAACTTACAAAAGCAACGGTACCTTACGTTAGATACAAGTAAAAAATATAGAAACAAACGCACCATGTGTCTTCATCTAAGTAACCTTTCCAGAAAAACTTTTCTCATATGTGACAGTCAGGTAAGTCAGTATGGTATATGTATAAATAGAACTGGTTGTTCAGCCCACACTAGCACTTATGAAGATCCGCACCGGGAAGCTCAACAGATCAAAATAAAGACTATTATGGCGTGGCTTCGATTTCCCAATGCTTAAAAAATACTACTAAGTTGCCGTTTTTTCAATGTCTGTTGGTTCCTTTCGTTGTAGGGTCTGAGGGTTAGCTCTACGGCTCTTAACATTCTTTTTAAGCAGACCTAAGAGACTTTAAGCCTCCTGTAACACACTCAGACAAAGATTATACCGTCGTACCAAAATTCCCCCAAGAAAAATGGCTATTCTTGATCCGCAAAGACTCGAGCAAGAAACTCCGAGACAAACAGAACATTGCAGTGAATGTTTTCATTCTTGGGTGAAGTCCTTGATGAAGGGACGAGTGAGCGGCCGGCCGCGCAGCCCTAGAAGACACAGGCTTTGTAGCACGCGGGGGAAGAGAAAGAAACACAGCAAAAAATTAGAGTAATGAAACGGACACAAATTTACATGTTTCACAAATGTATGATAAAAATTTGTGTCAATTTTTGATTAAGCCTCAACCCTTGTGTACCAGACCGTGATATTTCGCCCCAACGCCTCCTAAGCTTGTCCAATAATTTGACCATTTTATCAAGGCAGTTCGGTCGTGGTCCAATTCCGTTATTGCGGTGCTAATTCTGTGGGCATTTCTTAGATTTCTATTTATACAGCTAGTGTGCGGGGCTAAGATATGGGCCGAAAAAAATCTGAAAAATACCCAAAGAATTGGCAATGGTATAGAGGAATTTGACAACGGCCGAACTGCCTTGATAAAATGGTCAGTCTATACTGTATTCCTACAGGATAAAAACGACATATAATACCGGGCTTTGCAAAAGTCCTGACCTGTTTTAATAGTTTGCCATCCGAAAGTCGTAAAAGCTTTGTTTATAATGAAATAAAACAAGATTTGTAATGTATCAGATTATTATGATCTGAACAATATTATTATTCAATAGGACCTCCATTGGCAGCAATGACACGCCCTAATCGTGGTCGGAAGTCCTTACACACATTATGGACGTACTCCTTCCTCATCTGGGCCCAAATGCGGTTCACAGACGCTTTCAGCTCCTCAAACTTGTTGTGGCAATTTTTGCATGCTTTACTCTCAATATGCGGCCACACGCTGTAGTCCAGAGGATTGAGATCAGGCGACTGTGGGGGCCAGAAGTCTTTGGGCCAAAAAATTATGTTTTGGCTCATCCAGTTTTGGACGGTTTTCGACGTGTGCGCTGGTGCACCATCTTGCTGATACACGTAATCTCCATCTTTGACGATTTTTCTGATCCAAGGAAGAACTTTTGTGGCCATGGTATCCCTGTATTCAACCCCTGTCAACCTGTAACCGCCCTTGAACCACACTGGAGGCATCTGCTCTTCATTGGAGGCCACAACGACAAGCATCATCACAGAGGCCGGATGCTTTGTTGTGGAGACATAACGAGCATCAGAGATGTCTTGGCCTAAGCTCACAACTCGATCAATCTGTTTGTTGAAGACAGGATCCACGGTGAAAGTCTTCTCATCTAAGAAAATGATGACTCCATTTTTATGACTTTTCAAGTCGTTAAGAGGTGGGAACATCGCTCTTGGCGCTTTTTAACCATGTCAGCAGTTAGCAGCGGTCCATTCTGACGATTTAAGCCTTTTCCACCTTCACTCTTTACAGCTCTTGACACGTTTGACACTGAAATCTTCTTCTTCTTCGCAAATTCAGTCATTTTGAGTTTCGGATCATTTTCAGAGGCTCTTCGAACATTCTTCCGTTGAATAAGTTGTGGTCTGCCTGACCGTGGGCGATCTTTGAGGCGGTTTTCGACCCGTTTCACCGTTGATAAACTGACATTTTGCAACTAACAATGTCCGCCTTCAGGTGACCCGTGCGAAGGAGCTGCTATCTTTATCCTTTTTGTTTCCATTACCAACAATGTATAAAAATGAGCACTGTTACCAGTTTTTATATTATCTGAAACAGTTTCGGGATGAGTCATTGTCAATAAATTTCATCAAGTCTTTGAAATGAGTTTCACACTTTGAAAATACAAAACAGGTCAGAACTTTTGCCAGGCCCGGTACAGTGATGGAAAAAAAAAACAGCCTTTGGAGCGAGGAAGCATAGCTAGGTTAAAATTGGGGCATAGGATACCCTTTAAAGTTCATCTTAAAATTGTTTTAGTAGAAACAATATTGTTGGATGAGCCAAAACGAGGCTTTCGCGCCTCACAGGTTACGGAGATAAGGAAATAACGCAAGACAAAGGGAAGCAAAAAGTGAAGAGTTTAAGAGCATCTACACAGAACTTGGAAAAATAGCGTTCTCGCGCTAAAGAGAAACAAAAGCAAATGCCAATAATTTTTTTTACACGGATAATAGAAAAATGAGTAAACTATAACTAAAAGAAATGTTTGCGTGCGGTAAACATAAAGAAACGAATTATTATCATACGCTTGCTGGGCTCCCTTATAGGTCTTAGATGCTTTAAAAGTAATTACTCACCAACACCTAACATATCTTGGACATTTGTATTATGGTGAAGTAACTATATACAACAAACCCCTTGTTAACCATTCCGTGGAATACCAAAAGATACGTCCTGCTAGTAAACACCTAATAAGAAGAGAGCCTATATCCTGTGGAAAGTCAGGATGAGATATCGCTCTGTTTCCTCGACGATTCTAAAGCTGCGTGGAAAGATTAAAGTTTCAGTAACACGCAGATACTGTGAAATGAAAACGCTGTGCTCTACAGATATCTTGAAACGTTTCTTTATATTAAAGGAACGTTTCAAGATATCTGTTACCCATGAAGTACAATAATAAAAAATTGGCATCATCTATTTTTTCCAAAGGAAAGCTTTTCAAATGTATTTTATCCGTATTGTAATAATATGTAAGGGAGTCTCTCATTAAGAGCACGTCAGAGGTGCTGAGGAAGATAATTGATTAGCAGCGCTTTTTTTACGCTCGTATTTACTATAATCAGAGAAGTTTTATTCGGCTCGACTGCATTCAGTTATTAAATAAGCTATCGCCTGCCAGAAACGAATGACCGCTTTATCTTAAAATACATTAGCCTCTAAAGGAACGTTTCAAGGTATCTGTTACCCATCAAGTACAATAATAAAAAAAATTCGCATGACACCACACCCACCTCTTGAATAAAATAGGCAATCATGCACATTCCGTCGCAGCTCTTGGTTATACCGTAATAACGTCAGTCGATAAGAAGCAAAAGGCTGATGATGTTCGTTAACTCTTTAACGATCAATACGAGGACTCTGGTGTCCCATTTACAGATAGTGGTGTAACTACGATAATATATGTTTGATTGAGGAGGGTTAAAGATCAGACAAACTCGCTTTTCGGCGTGACCAGTGACATCTCTGACTACAGTGCTATATTGTTATGTATTAAACTAAAAAAAACTATGACTGATTTAATATAAAGTCAGAAAACATATCTTATCAAAAAGTACTGCCCCGCTACAACACTCGCCTGCCACGTCTGAGGCCGATTACCTGTAGTGTAGATTCAAAGCGGATTCACACAAAAGTCAAAGGTTGAGCAAGTAGTGAGAATGCGAGAAACATCCTTACAAACATTCGATGTGATCACAAGCGTAAAATTTTGATGTCCTGTTTACGAGTGCAAAATTTTGATGCCCTGTTTACAAGTGCAAAATTTTGATGCCCTGTTGACAAGAGCAAAATTGTGATGCCCTGTTCACGAGTGCAAAATTGTGATGCCCTGTTCACAAGTGCAAAATTTTGATGTCCTGTTCACAAGTGCAAAATTGTGATGCCCTGTTCACAAGTGCAAAATTGTGATGCCCTGTTCACGAGTGCAAAATTGTGATGCCCTGTTCACAAGTGCAAAATTTTGATGTCCTGTTCACAAGTGAAAAAATTTTGATGTCCTGTTCACAAGTGCAAAATTGTGATGCTCTGTTCACGAGTGCAAAATTGTGATGCCCTGTTCACAAGTGCAAAATTGTGATGCCCTGTTCACAAGTGCAAAATTGTGATGTCCTGTTCACAAGTGCAAAATTGTGATGCCCTGTTCACAAGTGCAAAATTGTGATGTCCTGTTCACAAGTGCAAAATTGTGATGCCCTGTTCACATGTGCAAAATTGTGATGCCTTGTTCACAAGTGCAAAATTGTGATGCCCTGTTCACGAGTGCAAAATTGTGATGCCCTGTTCACAAGTGCAAAATGGTGATGCCCTGTTCACGAGTGCAAAATTGTGATGCCCTGTTCACAAGTGCAAAATTGTGATGCCCTGTTCACAAGTGCAAAATTGTGATGCCCTGTTCACAAGTGCAAAATGGTGATGCCCTGTTCACGAGTGCAAAATTGTGATGCCCTGTTCACAAGTGCAAAATTGTGATGCCCTGTTCACAAGTGCAAAATTGTGATGCCCTATTCACAAGTGCAAAATTGTGATGCCCTGTTCACAAGTGCAAAATTGTGATGTCCTGTTCACAAGTGCAAAATTGTGATGCCCTGTTCACAAGTGTAAAATTTTGATGTCCTGTTCACAAGTGTAAAATTTTGATGTCCTGTTCACAAGTGCAAAATTTTGATGTCCTGTTCACAAGTGCAAAATTTTGATGCCCTGTTCACAAGTATAAAATCTTGATGTCCTGTTCACAAGTGTAAAATTTTGATGTCCTGTTCACAAGAGCAAGATTTTGATGTCCTGTTCACAAGGGAGTAGTCTGTTTGTCAAACGCCCGACCAAAGTTGAGAAGCCGGTCGCTGCCGTGGCTGCAGGCCCAGCAGCACGACAAAAACCAGAGTAATGACATTCATTCCCTTCATAACTGATATTAATTAGCTAGATGTTTAAGATAAAATAACTCAAGAATAATAAGACG
Organism: Parhyale hawaiensis; assembly: GCA_001587735.2. Taxonomy (NCBI): domain Eukaryota; kingdom Metazoa; phylum Arthropoda; class Malacostraca; order Amphipoda; family Hyalidae; genus Parhyale; species Parhyale hawaiensis. The sequence continues at coordinate 5,017,849 of LQNS02276620.1, forward strand.
TCGCAACTTAGTTACAACTGTGATACTATACTGACGGTTTGCTTACAAAACCCCAGCAGTTGTCCAGCCAATCTCGCGGGGAAAATTTTTCCTCGTAACGAGGTAGGAGTTTTAAGGCGCGTTCACGCTCTCAAATGGTGGAAAGACTGAGGGCAAGCGATCAGTTTTATGGATTTGAGCAAGCACATTGATAACACACTTAGGCGGAATTCTTTAGTATGACCGATGTGTAACGAAAACGTACCGAACGTGTCGTCCTCAAGCAACACTTACATGCGTGAAGTCTAATGCCGGCGGGGTGGATTAAGACATCAGGCAATTATTACTTGCATGTCAGACATGTAATATATCATACCTTAGTGGCCCTTGCTCGCATACACCTTATATAAAGGGTTGTATTGATTACGACATCAGATACCCTGGCATGTCGAACATCAAGTATCGCCGTTCCTCAGTAGCACTTGGTACGCCGCAGCCATACCGTCAGTCAACACGGGACCAAAAACCGACGGTGCCGAAAGAAACTGCATGAACGGGGCAACTTCCTCACAAGAACAACTAGAACAACAACAACAAAGGGAACTTTTGAGGAGGAACAGGCGAGACCCAACAGCCCAGAAACAATCTCCGTTTCTCGACCAAGTTAAGAGGAAGTTGAGAGAAGGTCACGACTTGGCAGAATCAGTGTCTGTAAGTTAGGTCGGAGTGCCCTTGCGTTGCAACAGGAGTCTCGTGAGAAAAGGATAGCATGCAGCACCACCGGACTGCAGAAAGAAATAATGCTTTGATATATTTTTTCCTCTTGAAGGGAGGTGTTTCAGTTCCTATTGCTCAAGCTTTTCCCCTCTACGACAATGGTAATCCACAGTGAGGAAGGAACAGAGGACATGTAGGGATGCTAAGGAACGATAGAACCTCAGCTTGGAGGAACATCACTGTCAACACGCACGTTGATCAGGTAAGGTATTTTCCATTAGTATCTTGGCTACAGACTTTTACTGTGCGTCGTGACGACGTACAAGCTGAGCGTCCGCTCATATTGAGTGTCCGACAGCATACAGGAGTGTGGCACCTGCATAATGACGCAAAGGTTGAACGAAACTTGCTGGGCGGACGGTATGACAATACAATCGAAAACAGCAGTCAGCAGATTACGAGGGCAAGTTCTGTTTGCTTATTCCTTTTCCGACCAAATGGATCAAAACGTTCACATTTCAGAGTTGTTTTTACGAAATTTCACATTCAATTCAGATGGTAAAGGGACAACTCATACAGGCACACCTGCACAGAAAAAAAATCCGTAAGCTTTACGGGAAAATCACAGGCAGTAATAATGCCTAGAAAATTCCATGAGAAGTACGGAATTCCGTATTTTTTCCGTAGTTTGCCCATAAGTCGGGAAAGAAGCAGACTTGGTGCCTGCTTTCTTCCCAGACTGCTAGGCAAATTACAGAAAAATTTTTGAATTCCGTAAATCTTACGGAATTTTCTTGGCATTATTGCTACCAGTGATTTTTTCGTAAAGTTTACGGAATTTTTTTTACAGTGTGTGTGAGGCCCAATACGTTCCATTGACTCCTTGTATCGCAAAATGAATCAGAGCACTCTGAGAGCGCATGCCTCCGCCAAGTGAGCCAACGGTAGCAAAAATTCAAATTGGCGCTGAAACCATAATTTTCTTTGCATAAACTCCAGAATCTAATCATTTCTGCCTTTTTATATTAATAACAGCTTGTTCATTTTTTTTAAGATCCCTTCATAACTTTTTGAGTTATACTGTTAACAAACGTTACGACAAATATAAGTCAAACATACAAACGAACCAACCGATCTGCACCAAAATTTGATCATTTATGTCTTTTACCATTGCTAACGACTCCTATAAATTTCATAAAGATCCATTCATTATTTTTTGAGTTATTGTGCAAACAAGCATAAAATTAAAAACAGTGACAAACGAACGAACGAACAACGGACCATTACCAAAATTTGGTCATCTACTCTTTGTTATATACCTAACAACACATGTTAATTTCATCAAAATCCATCCATAACTTTTGGAGTTATAGCATCGAAAAAAATGACGCAGACAAACAAACAAACAAACAAACGGATGGACATATCTTCACCAAAAGTTAATTATCTGCATGTTCCTCCTAACATACCTAACAATCCCTGTAAATTTCATCCAAATCGGTTCATAAATTTTTGAGTTATCTTGGCGCCAGACAAAGAGACAGACAGACAAGCACGACGAAAACATAACCTCCTTGGCTTAGGTAAACATTCAAGANGTTCCTCCTAACATACCTAACAATCCCTGTAAATTTCATCCAAATCGGTTCATAAATTTTTGAGTTATCTTGGCGCCAGACAAAGAGACAGACAGACAAGCACGACGAAAACATAACCTCCTTGGCTTAGGTAAACATTCAAGAGTCAACTTTTCTTGATTTTCAAGCGAAGCAGTTCCTACGAGAAAAATATATATAGTTCTTCACGTCAAGGTTAACCGACACTAATGATCAATGGTTTACTTACGTTTCAGTACTAGCCCATGGACGCCAAGTATGTTGTAGTTTTAATTATAATAACAAGCAGTTTTATCGAGAAATTTTCCATAGAAACATTAAGGATATAAAGGTCAGTTTAATCTACTAGCGAGGATATAACCTTTACATCAGGTTAAGAAACTAGACGTTGATTGAATATAACAACATTGAGAATACACCTTCGTACATTCCCCCTTCATTTCACCTTACGTGCCAGTTTGATCACAACCTAAAGTAACTTTCGATACATGCATTGTAAACACTGTATACGAAGGGCACGAATAGAGTATTTCCAAGGCTGAAATATTATGCGAACTGCTATGTTATTTCATTAAGTGAACAACCGCTCGGAAACTCAATTACTTGTAATGTCGAAACCGCATATACATTCGCACGAGCTACTGTAAGCGAGGATCAGCAATGCACTCGCTTTTTTTTAAATATATTTAAACTCGGTAGCATAGATACGGTGGCATGAACGACATGCGTGCTGCATATCCTGGCATCATATTATTCCTATGAAAGTCTAGTGTGGTCCCGGCACAAATGGGCGTCACACAGCGCGTCGCGAGTCCTTGGTGTATTAGTGGCAGCACGCCTAATTGAGCAGAAAAAATAGTTACGAAACAGATTGTGCAAGCCTAAGTTTGCCAACAAATTACAACAGCAATAAGCCCATGTTTGCCGACAAAAGTCACATGAACCAACAAGTCCAAGTCGGGCAACAAATCAAAACAACAGCAAGCCCACATTTGCCACGAAAGTCCCAACAGCACGGCCATGTTTACGAACAAAAATTACAACAACAACAACCCATGTTTGTCATCAACAGCCAAAACAAGTCTAATGTTGCCAACAAACGACACAATTACAAGGGCACAAATGCCAACAAAATGTACCATAAAGCAGCTTGTGCAAGTCCACGTGTGCCAATAAAATCCACAAGAAGCCCATACGCACCAACAAAGGATGACACAGAGCAGCTTGTTGAACCCTCCAGAAGAGGCACCAAGAAGGAAGCCCGGGGGGCAAATCACTTACGCTGGCCCAAGGAACCACAATTACAGAATACAAGCCTGAACTACGAGGCGTAATTGACCCTCCGTGCCATACACCCTCCCGTTACCAACATACTTACGGTCGTCTACAAACCATATCACCTAAGGAAAGCAAATACCCGGAAAAAAGAAAAGCCACGGTAAGCGTGCCATTAAACTTCTCGAATCCGGCATAAGGAGCGATAGCACAGCGCTGAATATCTTCTATGAGACTTGGATCCTCGGGGGCAATGCCAGGAGCGATAGGAGCTAGTCCCGGAGCACAGTTTACAGCGATGGCAGGGCTATACCTCAGAACCAAATAGCCGACTTCCACACTAATTTGAGCTCTACAACATCGCCTCAAATCGAGTCGAAGAGAAGCAATCTCGCATCCGATATATGGAGCAACAATGTATCGGTGCGCGCAACACGAACAGGCTCTCAAATGGATCGGGGGCACATCGTACGTAGTGAGCAGCACCGGTAGAATTCCCGGTGATTACTGAAGAAGACAACACAACCTGCAGCTCATGGGCATCCTTGCAACGCTGGCAGGTCTGGCGTAAAATAAGCATCGTAGACAGCTGGTGCTGCTGCTCTTCATGTGTATGCAGTTCTGGAACGCTAAGAGAACTGATGCAAACGCCACCGCGATATGGACTACCATTGCGGTAATTACTGAAATAAACTAGAAATACTGCTGCACGGGCATCCTCGGAATAGTGATAATAGGTAAGTGGCACTGAAGGAAATGTGACGCAACCTTGATCGTACACCTCAGCAAGGAATCTTACATGCACAGACTTGTGGTGAAGATAAATCCCCTCTATAGGGCCCATAGGTGTGTACGGCTGCACTTACAGATTGTACGAGCTATGGCGTCACAAACGGAAGGCTGATATAACAATTGCACCCCAACCGTAATGGCAGATATGCTGACGCTGTGTGACCGAACGCCGAAACTTTCCTATGTGGGTTGGGAATAGAACGTCTGATGTCGGGATAACAAGCGAGGAGGCATCCCTAATCTCTGCGCAACTATGGGTATAGGCTCTGTACAAATCACAATGGAACAACTGGACAGCAGTCACCTACTTCAACCGGCAACGATGGGCAGTAAGCCCATTACATAATGTGAAAACGGAAACAATCATTTTGCGATCACAAAAGCTGGCATCGGCAACAATGAATTACCAACAGTAAAAAAGTAAGAACATGTAAGACCAAGAAGCAACCCATATACGCCCTGTAACAGCCGGAAACAATCTGGGTTGGACAACAAATCGAGTGGTGCCTGAACTGAACAAAAATATTCATAAGATAGCACTGTCTTTACTTTCCAGAACCACGTACAGAAGGGAGTAAAGGGTTAATTCAATCTCAACCACATTGTGGTACTTCATTGCGAAGACTACTTTTCCAAAGGAATGGAATAGGACAAAAAACCTTTGTAGCATACAAACTCAACCTGGCTAAGATAGGGTTAAGGCAAGAAGTTATATATTCAATAGTTACCAACAAAGTGACAAAGCCATCTGATAGAGACGACAAACATATAGGGCTACGGGTCAGGCAGCGGCAGTGACCTCTCTAATGCACGACATAACTCGCCTTTCCGCTAGGAACAGTACTATTTTGTGCGCGTAATATATATATATATATATAGATGGTACACTATGCACGAGAGGTACGGCATAAAGCGAGAGTTCCAACTAATCAAACGTGAGTCACGTGTTCGACCGCCACGAACAATGTGAAATTGAAAAAAAAAAAAAACAATGAACTTTCTGCCCTACGATCTGCCATTACTTTACTTAATCGCATAAACGACCATTACAGTGGCCAGCCTGCAGCCGTGAAAATAAAAGCAACATTTTACCCATGCGCGCATTTTGTCCATTTTTCAGGCCGGTATTAATAGCCCCAGTCTCGCAGGAAATGAAGGTTTGCCTAAGGAGTTAATGGGCAGAAACAAACCAAAATACGGCCACATAATCAGCTGCCAAGTGCAATATCCCATTCAAAACTAATAAACTTATCGTCACGAAACCAGCACTACAAACATTATACAACACATAGGGATGCCAACATACGACACAGCCGTCAACACATTACTTAACCTTCCAGTTCCGTAGGAATAACACTATTTACCGTACTAGGGGTACCCTACACAATGGAGGGCGAGAAGCATGGAACAACCGCTACATTTCATCAAAATAGAGTAACATGCTCGCCATGATGTAACATTCAGTACCAATCAACTTACTGTCACAAAGGTCGTCACCTCGGCACTGTGTAGCAGTGGGCAGAGCAATCAAGGAAGAGCTTCCAATACTCGCCGACAGTCCAGAGACGAACGGTGCGGAAGGTCCTTAGGAGCACAGAAATTCTAAACCTTCGGTCGCCGCCTCTGTCATCGGAAATTAATGCCTGGGTCGCGGCTTCCCATTTGCGTCTGTGCAAACTCGACCTCGGAGCTAACAGCCAATTCCCTCGTCCGGGATTTAATATAGAGGGAACAATCAAGTCGTACAATCGTATTCCCATCACGGTCATATTCCAGTCGTCACCGGGAGCTTACGGAACCACTCGGCACAAGTGCAAGCCCCACATATAATGAAGGAGATTCCCATTAGTGCATTCAGAATACTGGATTACTAAGCTTGAACTCCGGCCCTCGGACCAACTATATTGGAATAATTATACATACTCTCGGGATTACCTCGAACACCAGAGGGAAGTCCCTCACAGATCCAGGCAAATTGCCGGCATAATGGACATGGAAGGCCTGGCCAAACATGCATGCAAGCACACAAAATGAATTATGCATTTAGCATACATCGCCTCTTGAGGTCATAGTTCGCAAGATACTAATGACTCCAGCTTGAACATATCGTACTCTAATGACCGGGAATATTTATAAGTTAAAAATGAACGCATCAGATCATTCTGCGCTAATTAAAGCCAATATACGCAGACACAACGCGGTGTCTCAACGGAGGAAAACGTCGGATATAGAGAACGTAGAGAGACACAAGGAACCCGTGCACAATGGTGTTCCTACACAGGATCAATACAAATCGGTACAAGTAATAAGTCAAAAGAAATAAGAAAAGAGACATAGACAAAAGTATCGCAAGTAGGAGTATGAAAATGAAAGCAAGCAAACCAGACACAACAGAAGGATTCCCTGAAGGCAGTATACGGCGAGTTTGCCAAAACAATTCGACTAAATTAGTTCACAAATCTGATGAACTATTTCCATACTAGGATGGACTATAGGCTACGTAGGCCAGTTTAGGGTAGGGTAGTCCTCGCTAGGTTAGGTCAGTCGAAGTGAACTTTGATCGAAATGTGTTTTGGTCGAATTGTATCTAAAAACTTTTCTTCATAGTTAAATTTTCGTAAACCCTCTGAATGCTTAACAAAGCTTGCCTAAGAAAATCTATATGGGGTTTCTGGGGGAGGAGGTGACTCGCCTAAACATAGGATGAGCAAACTTAACATACTTGCAGAACCCTTAAAATATTACTACCAAGCCCCCTGAAGGGGCAGAAAATTTACTATCCAATGAAAAGTGCTCAAAAATGTTTGAGTGGAGAGACACTAAACCTTTTACTCTTTTCGCTGCGGCAACTCCATTCTTGCAAGAGTTTGTTTCAAGCGCCGATGGAAACTACCAGCGTAATAATAACAACAACCCAACTACCGCATATTTCAACTTTGAAAAGCAAATAAGAATTATGGAAACTTTCTCACCAGCTATTGGCTACACAGTCAGCGAATTTCTGAGTAAGGGAAAGTTGAGGATGCATCTCTGGACCCTATGATCCAGTCATAGGCTCGTATAGCGCACGCGTCAAAAATGAGCATTGACGCCGTTCGTACCAGGTGTTGTAGTAGTAGTAGTAGTCTCCTAATTTAAGCCTGCCTCCTTCCCCACAGAGTACATTGGGATTAAAAGAGAGGAAGGGACATAAAGAATGTCGAGAGAAACGAGGAACCTCCGCATGAGTCAACGCGAATGGGAACAGCAAGTCGGGAAAGAAGAGGAAGAGCAGAACAAAGCATCATCAGTAGCAGTATGAAGGTGGATGAAAGCATAGTGGGTATGAAAGACAGACATCCCGAAGGTCTAGCTAATGCCTAAGGTAACCTATACAGTCCCCTGGGGCTGCTGCTCCACATAACTTAGGATGGGCGAACCTAACTATACCAACCCTAAGGCCTCTTTGACCCATCCCACGCCCACTGAGGGGTCGTACTCACGGTTCCAGAGATACCAATGCTTCAAGTTATATTCTATGAAACAGCCGCGATTAAAAATTTACAGGTCAGGTGAAAAACTATTTCGTAGGGACAGCGGTATGGAAAAAGCCAGACACGGTAGTCTGGGTGGAGGGTAAACACGAGTTCTTTTGAAGTAAAATGCATCACTTCTACATAAAATGTTCGACAAAATAAGCTAGCAGGCTCAACACAAGTATTTACGGGAAACTGTTCCCAACGATTTGGTTTTCAAAAACACAGGCTAAAACTACCTCGCTGGATATTCTACTTTTCTTTTTTTCTTTCTTTAGAAAATATGTACAGTTCCTTTCGAGCTGGCCACGTTGCGTAGCATTATTTGGCACTGCATATATGACAAGCAAGAAACAATTGGCAATCACCTAAAACAGCTTATACGAATAATTTGCAAAGAAGTCTCACCAATTCTCGTTTCAATCAAAAGTCATCTCTAAGAAATATACAGACAGCTGTCAACGCTAACCCTGTACTCTAATAAATATTGGCCAAATGTTTTACTTCATCAATACCAGTCTGTCAGAAGTTATGTTGATGCAGGCGCAGCTAAATTCCCGAAGGGCTGAAATAATTACAGCTAGAATGACATCAATATTCAATTTAGTTAGTCAAAATGAACCACAACAGAGCAACACTACACAGCCACACCACTAGGAACGCAAGAACAAGACCACAGCTAGTGCGGCGCATGACAATGGTACGTATGTTTTAGATCGACCAAGCTAGCCTAACTCAACGAAACTCAGGCACGGAGGGTCACTGAATAATGGAAACCGTGCATCTTCTTAATTGATTCCTAACAAAGGATAACAACGGAGTTAGGCAAAGCAGCCGCCACCGGCACTCAACACCATACAAGAGATGCAATGCACATGCACTCACGGTACGAAGACAGGCGTGGGGGACCCGGAGTACACATGTACTAGAGAACATGTAAAAAGTAAGATTTAATATGGGTAACAGATGGGGATGAAGTTTACTTTGAATTAGATTCGGTGACATTATCGTTGCGGCACCATGGATAGGTTTGCTTTGAATAATAGATCGAGTGATGTGGGTGGGCGAAAGGATTGTTTAGACACTTGCCGTTGCGAATGTTGGGATAGGCTTGTTATGAATTACATTGGGGGATGCGAGTGAAGGAGAGCTGTGTACAGTGCAATAGGTAAGCTCTGAGAACACTCTTAAGGCGAGTGACATGAGGGAATGGGCGACAAACGAGGTATCGCCGCTTGCCAAAGGTATGGCTGGGAATATATTTTGAAATACATTTCATTTGGAAATATAATTATGTGAAATGAGCGACAGGTGAGGTTAGACAGATTCCAATAGGTATGGGTAGATATCCTTCCAATGAAATTTGGAGACATGGGTGAAATGAGAGACCGGTGTTGCAGGGAAGATTGAGAGAGGTGAAGTATCATGCTTTGATTTACATTGCGCCAAATGGGTCATAGATCACGAATAATATAGTAATAATATAGTACGACTAGCGGGACCCGTGGAAATTCCATGGTTGATAAATGCCTTTACTTTTTAAAATGTCCCAGACCCACGTTACTCTATGATAATTCAAATTGGTTTTGATTTAATGCAGCTCTTCGAACGGAACCCACACCGTCTAAGTTAACGCTAGTCACTTAAGCCTGACGAACTCTGTCTAACTCAACAACGTCCGTTTACCTTAATATATATCGTCTAAGCTAGCACCAGTCATACATCCGATGTTCCATGTGAATGTTAAAGCATACCGCACCACCAATTCCCCACATCTCCCCAACCAACTCTATTTAACGTAACGGTGCACCTTACCTAACCCAACACACCTTATCTATCTCGAGCAGCACTCACCATTTTACCACTGTTCTATCTAAATTAACGTACCTCGTCCAACTTAACGCTTCTGATCTAACCTAACGTTCCTCATAAAAAATAACGCTCTTCATTTAACCTATCGCTTCTCAGCCAACCTAACGCTCGTCGTGTTACACACTGCCCACTTAAGCTATTAAAGTTAACGCTCTTCATCCAACCAAAGGCCTCTCATCCGACCAAACGCTTCTCATCCAAACTAACACTCATCACTCAACATAGCGCTTTTCTTTCATTCTAACGCTTCTCAATTAATCCAACTCCCCTCAGGGGGCATAGGATTGGCCATAGGCTATAGAGTTATGTAGGTTAGTTAGGATCTCCTATCTTGTGTTATGGGGAGCAGAGCCCCAGGGGGTTTGTGTAGGTTACCTTAGCCATTAGCTGACCTTTGGGACAACTGTCTTTCGTACCTACTAAGCGTCCTTCCTGAGTTCGTACTGCTACTGATCTTACTTTCATCTGTTCTTCTTCTTTCCCGACTTGCTGTTCCTATGCGAGTCAGTCCACCTTCGTGCATGGGTGCCGTCCGTCCGTCAGCCTGTCCGTTAATCGATGTTTGTTCTTATGTTCACAAGAAAATAACTTTAAAAGTTGTGCACGGATCTTTATTAAATTCTAAGGATTTGTTTAAAATGTTAGAGGGTACAAATGACTAACTTATGGTGATGATCAGTTTCTTGGTATCTGTGTTTGATTTTATGTTTCAGTATTTGCTAGAACTCAACTCGAAAAGTTACCAACGGTTCTTCAATGAAATTACACGAACTGTCATCACGTAAAAAGGTACAAATGACCAGATTTTGGTACTGATCAAAAAGAAATATGGTTTCAGGACCAACGTAACTTTTCCATTATCATTACAATGCTTGGCGGAGGTATGAGAGCTCAGAATCTGCTATTTTTTTTTTCATTGTTTATGTATGCGTTAAATAGGCAGTAAACACTAACGCACACACCTGACCAGTTTATCAGTAGCTGGCTTCTGTTGAGCTTTGCAGGTTCTCTCTTACTTGATATTTTCCCGCTACTTTCCTTCGATATAGCTGTCTCATCTCGCAATTTCTTTGTAAATAGGCAGCTAACAACTAACTACCGACATAGCCAGGCATTTCATTAGTATTTTTGCAAGAAAATTTGCAAGTTAGTTGGCACGGTTTCGTTTCAATATATGTTCGTAGACAGGACACAGGCAGCTACTGTAAGTAGGTATAGCTCGGGCCGTTAAAACATCGATGATTTTGTACGGCGAAGTCTGAAGACCTGGAAGAAAGCTACAAGGAGCTGGAGCGTGCGGAAATTCAACAGAATGAAAACACTGGTCTTCATTGATACCCTAGACCTTAGCATGCATACCAAGCACGGTGATAGGAAGTGTGAAACAAGGTGTGAAACAAAATCAACGTCTGACAGCAGATCTATCTATGACCCGTGAGAAAGAGCAGCTTAATGAAAGAAAGCTTGGCTACGGTTCTTCCCTATTGAGATGGCATCTAAAATACCGTAATTTTCTCCTTATCTAATTGTGAAAGCGAAACGGTCGTACTAACTAAGGAAGGTACGTAGGGAGGAACAAGCACGTTATTATTATAGATATAGATATTTCTTAGAGGTTTTCAAAACGTTGACTGGATTTTTATTAGTTAAATTGGTCGAGCTGTCGACGATATTTCAAGCCTAGAAAACGACTTTCGTTGAGATCGTCGAAAGCTCGGCCAATTAAACTAATAAAAATCCAGTCGAAGTTTAGAAAACCTCTAAGAAATATGGAAGCTGGATGTCCTCTATTCCAACGAATAAGATATAGATATTCCATGATGTTAAATAAAAACTTCTTCAGGACGTCCACTATTCTAAGATATAGATATGTCGGCATACATTAGTTACGAATTACATTACCATAGACGCGAGCAACAGAAAATCTACCAATACTATTCCCAGAGTTAGGTCTACTTTGGTAAACTAACCCCAGAAAATTTTATGATACGAAGTAAAGACCATGCAGGGGTAATGTAGTCGGGCTTGGCATAGAAGTGAATCAAAACAAACAGGGAAAGAAGAGGAAGAATAAGATAACAGCCGTGCACTCGCTCTATGAGAGAGAAAGAAAAAGGTGAACACCAAAACAGAAACTGCAGGTCACTATTACAACATCACTAAGGCATGATCAATCGAATAATCGAGTAGAATTCACTCTTATAGAAATGTCACATGCAGCAACTGGTAAAAAACACGTGTCGAATTAAACGAATGTATAATAATAAGTAGTAGCTGCACTCGTGGAAATTTCACGGTTAGGGAATGTTTTCACGTACATTATTTAACTTAAGGGAGCGCTCATATCTTAATCCAATCCATCTGAACTAACGTCCGACGCTTAACCTATCCTATCGTTAAGCAGTCCGTTTACCTTACATCTCGACTCACCTTTCCCAGTATTTTGATTGCACCACTGAAACACGCAATTGTTCAGTCACCAAGGAATTCGCACTTGTGTTTTGATAAAGACATACATAGAACTACGACGTAACATCTTGCAACATTTTCTTACAGTCTGTATTTGCAAGCCTTTTCTAAGCTCTTTTTCCCACAGCTTACAGATAATTTAGCCCTCCATCAAGTTACACGTGATAATTTTTTGTCGGTGTTTCTATTTTCTCTCACTATTTCGGAACCCATGGACACTGATCAGTAGCCCATAATTTTTTTGTTTTTTTTTTATTGTGATAGCTGTATAGTAGCTAAAAGAAAACAGATTCGGTTAATTTTTCCACTCGCAAGAGGGTCATCTTCTGTGCTCAAGATGTCATTGTGTTTGCTCAGGCATTACACTGTAGACTGGAGAGGCAGATGCTTTCGCGGCAGCGTAATCGCTTAAAAAAAAAAAAAGACTTCAGAGAAAAAAAACAACACTTCCCTTTCTGTTCACCCGTGCCGTATCACGGCTACACAAATGACCATATTGGAAATGTCATCCGCTAACTGCAAAGCGAATAATGTTGTGAAAAAATGAAACGCCGTAGGTAGATATGATAAGGATATTCACATTTGAATTCAAATCTTTAATTTCTCCTCTATTATTGAAGAGCGTGACACAAACGGTAGGTAGGTAGGTACATAGGTACGTACAAACGTATTAATGTATAGATGACAACGTATTATACAGTAAATTGACTGGAGTCGCATTATTACGTACACTGGTTGCAGGCCAACAAGAAAATAAAGTAGTTCACCATTCAATACAGAGCTCCAAATATTACGTTAAGCTTACAACAGGAATATTCACTGAATTACAAGATTCACGGGTAAATATGAAGTACCATTTTATAGCAGTACAACAGTATCCAATTCGGACCTAAGCCCAATTCTGAGCGACATTGCCAGCACAGAACTTATTCAGATCAACTAAAATATAGCTCAAGTTTTATAATGTTAGCTATTGAAAGCCAATAATTACTAATGACTTGATTTATTCTCGCGAACGCACGTAGGAAACAGCGCTTCTAGAGAGTAGAATGGCCTATAATAATTCATTGTAAGAGGGTGGGAGAGCCTCGCATTATGGTCCTCCAATTGGATCATTGGCAGAGTTCTGAGCGAGAGCAACTTCAGGAGGCGAGTAAAAGTTTTGATGATCAGTGTAATGAACAGCAGAGAGGGGACGAAGTGTTCTCTACTTACAGTAATACATCCGCTTTTGATACAAAAAACTTACGATTTTTCAAACAATCATCCACAGTTAGTTTGGAAAAAGGCCGCCCTCGCATAATTCTGAGCCGCCGCAGAAGTAAAAATCGTAAGTAGTTCAGCTATTGGGGCTACCATACATTCTGCTCGGGAGGTGAGACAAAGAATCCATGAATTTGCTGATTTGCAATCCATATTATTATTAAATCACACCAGGCTGGCGACGTAGGAACGGAGAAACTCCATGAGGTTAACAAACCCCCACGCAACCAACCCAGCGGGTGGAGAAAACAAAAGAATGAAGAAAAAAAAAAAAAAAAGATTATGCCCGAAAGCTAAAAAAGAAATTAGTGCGGCACGACCTGATGAGTATGCCTAGCAGAAACAGTCAAGCACCTACGATATAGTAAAGGATAGATATACAATTGAAATTAAATACACCATTTTTTTCTGCACTTCAGCAAAAACAACAAGACGTTTATGAGCATGTACGAGTACAATTCACATCGCATTTTATTAGTAACTCTTTTACCCAATTGAAATGCTTTTCACCACAGCCGATTTCTAAACGAAACTCGAGAATTTCATAATCATTTATTAGTCGAGCTAATTTTATTCTTTGAAATAATAAGAAGGGTTCTCTATGGAGGAAGTCTTTACACTAACCCTAATCCCTTTGCGCAGAATGCAGCAACAAAAACAGCTTTGCTAGATTATTCGTATCCACTGCCCTCCAAGAGACTGTGGCATCGTCACACTCCAGGATTTATTATTAAAAGCGCCCTTACGGGGACACGCAGACCGTCATTTATGAAACAAATTATGTAAGGAAGCTGCTGGAGATGCGGTGTTCATATCATAGCAAGAGAGAGTGGAACTCTGGGGGAATTGTGCGGGCGCTGTGGTATTCACTGCAGGGGATTACTGCTTGCTGAGTCGCCGTAAAAATTCAGAATGGATTTGCACATTCATTTCCGAGGATATTTAAACATTTTGCAGGACAATAAACGTTCATTACAATCCGATGCGCTTAGTGTTTTTATCGCATTATAAATGCACATAAATTTTCGATGAGCTTCGCCGGTAATAACCGAGACGATCTCAAACTACAACAGAGTAGGTAAAACTCTAAAGTCGAGATATCTGCAGTTGATGCATATGCTCCGCACAACAGCAACCCTGACTGAGGAGCAAAAACTGAACAGGTAGAAACTATAAAAATGAAGAAGAGTATGGAGCAAACCTGATGACAATGAGTATAACTGAACGCTAAGGCGTGGCACTTCAACACCCAACAGGGGCGGGTGTGGGCGAGAGTTTCACCCCCGAGGGCTCACACGGACTACCAGGGGACCCTCCGGCTCCCATCGGTGACGGATGGCACAACGTTGTGGTATCGACCGCACGCACACACGCGGCGGCTGAGGGTGCGGTCTGCTGGACATGAGGAGTCACTCTGTATAGCGCGAGACATGCTATGACCCCAGCAACATTTGAGGCCGCCGTGGCGCTGCCCGGAAGCTGAATCGAGGTTTTAGCCTCTGCAGCGACCTCATTTGTTAGTCAGGGAACTATGTGCGAACTGGAGCTATAAAAAGCCCGTGGGTTCAGGAGTATCAAGTAAGGGTAGAAGCAAAAATGAGTTTCTTCTGTCGAGGCGGAGGAGGACCTCGACCTGGTCCTTGACGAGCCGGAGCTGAAAGGTCCTGGGTTTTAGGAGTGTCGTGAATGGGTGTAGGGAAGAGCTGTTATCTGTACGTGAGAGGTAGGTAGGACCTCTAGGTGGTAGTTTATGATGAGGTGCATAAAAGTTCATTGTTCACGCAGAAAGTAAAAACTTACTTTTACAAGGATGATAGGATCCTTAATGTGATGAATCATAAAGTGGTGCTTGAAGATCCCCGGCGTAGGGAAAATAAAGGTTGATACTTTTGCACTGTAGTATAATTTTAAGTATATAGATGCTATTTGTTTAGAGACAGTGCCCATAAATAAATTTGAGTGAAATTCTGAAACGTAAAACTGCATGCGTGAGAGGGAAAAAACTTTAATGTGGATAGCCACACTCAAGTACTGCTCAATAAGAGTCATCCTAAAACAGCTTTCAATTCTTAAATTTCAATTTTATTGAAAATATTGATGGTAAATGTATGTTAAGAGTAATATCTTTATTGACGATTTACGTTTTTTACTACTGGGAGAACTGCTAACTTCTAGATTACCACAACGATAGCAATAGTCAGACTCGTACTAGTTGCGATAAAAATGTAAAGAATTCTTGTCAGAAGAATTAAGCCTCGGAGACTCGACTCTTAGCTCTCATCCATATAATTACGCGCAAGGGGATCCTGAATCTCAAACCGGGAATGTAAATTCAGCATAGTTTGGTAAACCACCCTGCCGATGTATTGTAAAACACAAAGCCCTGCACACGAGGTAGAGCGATATTCCGGTTCCATACTATGATCTCAGTTCCTGTGAGAACCCTCAGCGTACTAATATTAAAAGTTGCTACGGTACTTTGCGGAAGTGCTTCTTACAGAATAAAGCCCTCACAGTACGACAGAAATTATGCTAACTTACATCCCTGTAATAAGAGTACAGCTATGTTATCCCCACGGTAGGGGCGTGAGGCAAATAACCGGCCGCAAGACAATCATTAGTGGAAACCCCACGGAAGAAGCAAGAGCAATTTGTTACAATGGCATTAGTGAGGCGATACTGGGGGCATTGATAATAGATGGAAGGACAGGAGGTCGGAGAATGAATATGCAAAAAATACGAGAAAATAAATAATGAATAAAAGACTAAGGATTGGTCTGATCGCAATCATATCAGACCGCACACATGAGGAGTCACTCTATATGTCACTGTTGTCACAAACGAGCGGTACCTATATAAAGCATGTCACTTCAAACGAAAAAAAAAACATGGAGAGGAACAGTAA
>LQNS02276620.1:5037229-5054799 GCA_001587735.2 Parhyale hawaiensis
CTAACGGATAACAGAAAACGAGCCAATCCAACACAAATCCATTGAGCAAACTATCCTATAACACCGGCAGGTACTCCACGCAAGCAACCCCGGCTAAATTCCACATCAAATTCAAGCCAATGGCCAACTGTATTTACGGCAATAAGAGCAGGGGGCTCCTGTTTCTATAACAGGAGTTGAATTTATTTGGGCAGACAAATTTGGAGTCCGAATGTTGGTCATGCAGAGGTGGTCATCGAGGCGGAGTTTATCGAGGCCTCCACTAACAATAAAGTGGACAGGCTAATGTGACAGCCACGGGAGGGGGCTATGGAAAGACAATTCCCGTGCGGATATTGGCTCCGCTCGGCAGGGGAAACAAAGTGGTTACAATATGTAAACTGGAGCGACGCAATGCAAGTTCAATAGGCATACAAAACAGGTTATGTCTAAAGTGCAAGCAAGCAGAAGGTTTGCTGTCGTTCTGCATGAATATGAAACTGTTTCCAGAGGAATCAAAGTGGCTGCAATATGCAAACTGGAGGGGCACAATGCAGTTTCAATTGGCTTAAAAGGAAGGTTATGATGAAAGGGCAGACAAATATTTTACTCTTGCTCAGCAGGCATATAGTACGGTACTGGTACCTACTACAATTGAAAACAAAAGAGGCGGACAAAATAATTAACTTGGAACAGTGCAGTGAAAGTCATTACAGCAGGACATAGAAAGCAGGTTAAGCCAAGAGGGCGAACGGATGATTTTCTCTTGGCTTAAAAGTGTTCAGATTGAAAAAAAAGCTGAACAAAAGTTGCAAAAGGATGTACTATTTTGATAAATGTATCTTCAGCATATTCTAGGCAGATGAAAATATAAGTAGGAAAGGTAATCGCATCTTCAGAAAAAAAACATTGTCAAAAGATAAAGGTATCGCCAGAAGATGAAAGTTATACTTTGATCATTTATCGGGAAAAATCATCACAAATATGACTTTAGCGATAGCACAAGATAAAAACATAGAATCCATTATAGAACATTTTCAAACACTTTTGAAACATATACTTCAGTGTAAACTCAACCAAGTCCGTAACCAAGATATCACCGCAACACCACTCCATCAGTAGTACCTCCCATTATCTTGCAGATGCTCAAAACACCGGAATCACTGCAAACAACGCCAAACATATTCCATTATGTGAAAAATTACAACTTCCTTTTCCCCCAATTACATCACTGGAAAATTATAATCTTGTCAACACAGTTGAAACTACCAGATGCCAAATTACAGGACATCCCCAAAATACTGCTCCATTTTCACAAATTACAATAAAAATGATTCTTGGCAGCACAGCCGAAACTACAAGAAGCCTCAAGCAGCATAACTCCAAGCACTTCTTCTCCATTATCCCACAGCGATGCTGACGCCAGTGAAAGCAAACTACAACAACCAGCATCTTGCCAACACTTCTCGAAACACTACATACACAATAATCCGGAATATCCCCAACCACCGACTAATCTCCACCCCCGCCGAAGCTCACACTAATGAGAGCACGATACAAAGCCTAATGCATTCAGAACCCCAAAAATTCCCTCCAGACGCTGCTCGAAACACTATTCTTGGCCACCCAACTAATTAACACAATAATCCAGAACATCCCCAAAACACCGCTCTCCACTACACCCCCCTCCCCCCTGTCGATGGTCACATCAGTGGGAGCATCGCTCACAACACGTGTCTGGGCATACGGCCATTAACTCCGTGCAGCTGCGGAGGTTCACCACCAGCCTGGGCACCGTGCGACCCCTCGTTGCCGTCACGCCGGCCCAAACCTAACAAAAGACTTCTTTGTTCAGAGCGTCGCGTAGCCTCACAACTTTTTGATTGATGCTCGCAAATGATTCCCGCAAGTCCTGGCACAGATTTTGGCCCGCGGTATCAAGAAGAGTTGGGAAGAGATTACGTCCTACATGTCGCAACAGCATTCGCAGGTTATCACGTCGATCATCTCATAAGGCATTTCATGGTCTATGAACTGTGCTTCCACGCTCTACAATCATTAGGTTATGAAAACATCATCGTCCGAGAAATTAAAGTTACTTCTATCTTACGTATGTATTTATTTCGTATGTTTAAGTTCGATGCAAGACGGTGTCCAGGGGTGTCAACTTTGAGAAAATAAAAACTCCTATTTGTCATAACGGCCTTGGTTAAACAATGGCCAACATGCGCATGGTGACGTACCGAAAGAAGGCCAATATATAGCGACATACTCCATCCCATGCTTATACGCCAGGTGCTTTCGGTGACTTCGAGGGGACTACACGCACGAGTGAAGAAGCATCTGCCTTTCCTTGAATCGACTCAGAGTTCTTGGCATAGGACACACCCAAACCGAAAGTAAGCAAACGTTTAGGTATTTCCTTGGAGTTGGAAAAAATTTCAATTTTATTTTAAATCCTCATTTAATGGGTCTGGCACGTTCCAACTTTGTTATTGGCTATCCTTATCGTATCAACGCGTCTAAAGGCGAAAATATGAGTTATAGGACATTACTTCACGGTGTAATTCACAAATCTTTATCAGTTCTTCTCGATGTCGGTAGCACTTTATTAGAGGCATATCGAACGACAGTAAAATACCATTGCTTATGAACCAAAAAAAATAAAATCATGCTAAAGTAATTACTAAATAAATGGGCGTACAGTGAGACCGGAGTTTCAAATTGTCTTTCGGAAGACATAGGCCTAGACCTAACAGAGGCAATAACGAGTTGCATAAGCGAAACTCAAAAATAACTATATTAGGTAAGCATATTACTTGAGCAGTGCTTGACTAAAAAGCTATAAGCTAGAGAAGTTAATATCCTACAGGGAAATCCTGACAGTACTTCAGGACATCATTTACATAGTATTAAAAAGTTGAATATTAAACATCTAATTACTAGGTTGAATTTTGGCTACTTTGTTTGTACTTGTAAGCATATTTTGTGAACCCATTGTGTTCTTAATAAAAGCTAATTATTTATACATTAGGAGAAAAGCTTATCTTCATAGATGAAAGTTCACACCCTGATTTCCCTTCAGTGAATAGCTATATGTAGAGTAAATGCATGTGTCGAGTAAATGCATATGTAGAGTAAAAGTATATGGAGAGTAAATGATACAATTAATGTAGGTTGAAAATTTTAGTTTACTCGATCAGACTCAAAAATTGAACAGCACTGATAACATTTACCTCTGAAAAGAAATTCTCCTTTTGTCATTTTAAGTTATTACATTGTGAACATACTCCAGTTTTTAGCCTTTTTATCTACACGGCGATATCTCGCCCCAAAGGTGAAGAAGTGTCGTACTATTATCTCATCCTAAGAGAATACGCGAACAAAACCCATGAGTGTGATACACATAGCTGAATCTTGAAAATAAAGTATTTAATATGCGCATATTGGTACACGATTCCCATACTCAGAAACAAACACTTCGGTTTGGCCAGCAAGGGAATATGATATAAGTTTACGAAATACACATCTAAGCGCATGAACTTATGCGAGAGAACTTCCTGTTATCCCTTGCCGCTGGACAACCAGACGTTTTAAATTAAATTGCGGAGAAGGGAATATGAAAATCGAGAATGAAATAAAGTTTTCCAAGCAACAACAATATTATATAATACTTAATAGAACTATGAGTACAAAATAAATAATTCTATCAAAAATATAAACAAAAACACATTGAATGAAGTTCCAACCGGAAGTTAAATCAAAATCCAGAGTTTGAACACAAAGAAAGTGGGGCACAGCCGAGAGAACGGCGTCAGTGGCCCAACTTTCATGAATGAAAAGCCGAGGAGCTCCTATCCTTGAAAGGCATTTGCGAAAGGCTAAGGAAAAAACCAACACCGTTTTCTTACTTTTCTCAAACAAGCCCAGCGGCAACCAGTTAACTCGGGAACATTCCACTCACGGTGCCCGTTTAGAATTCTTCTCTTTCAAACATTGCGATAACTTGGCGCTCAAGACTCGCCGTGTGAATTGAAATCTCAGAAAGCGTTTTGGTTCTCCTGTCATAATAAGTGCCTCGCTAATGAATGGAGCAGGAGTTTTTTTTCTCTTCTCTCTCCCGTTCCCATACTGCGTTACCCTTCCTTTGTGAGGCAGCTGGGGCGGCGCACACAAGCGCGCCTTGCCAGGCTCTGTAGACACAAGCATAGTCAACTGCGACACAACGGGGACGGCCAGGCGTTCGCACACACCCAGTGAAGGGATCGAGACCGAAAACCAACGTAACTTTGCAAACTTTACGAGAGAATGAAATTAAGGGGGAAAAGATACAATATTAAAAAGTAAGATAAATTGTAGCGAAAAGTGAAGGGAAATGAGAATGTAACTTGCAAGCTTCATATCGTGTTAAAATTATGGGGGGGGGAGGGAGATGCAAGATAATGACAAAACAGACAGAAAATATAACTAGAACGCCTCGTGGCGTAAGACCATGACCCGCGGCGGGAGCAAATTCAACGAAGTGATTTTTGATGGCTAGCTAATCCTAGTTTCTCATGTGGATGCTGTGTTCAAAAAGGCTAGAGCCGCTCTGACCACCCCGTTCAAATCTCTTAATAATAATAATAATATAGGAAAAATGGGATGCCTCGTGGCGTGAGACGATCTGCACGGTGGAGGCTAAATGAAACGCCGTTATTTTTATGCCCACCTAGGACAATTTTTTTTGCATGGATCACATCTAGGTCAACATACCGAACTCCCAAGAAAAAATTATGAAGATTACTCAACTGCTTCGACCACTTATTGGGCAGAAAGACAAAAATATATACATATGCAAATATACTTAAATCTTCAACGAAAACAGTATCACCTCTCCCACTTTGTTGGCCGGTGATAAAAAGCCGTAACAGGAAAACATACGAAAATATTGGAATTCGAGTAAAAAGTGAGGTAAAATTGATACATACTAAGATCCGGAGAAGAAGACAGGCTATAATTATCACATAAAGGAACATGGAGCCGATGATGCGGAGCAACGTAGAATAAGTTATGCCATAAAAAAAAGCACTGGAACTGAACAACGCTTATCAGATAATGAAATTACGGCGAAAAGATAATGCTATAAAAATTTGGAATGTAGCAACACAAAAAGGAAACCATAAGTTGTTTCAGAATATAAATGCCTACCGTATATAAAAAAGGCTACAGTACAATGTAGGTACAATGTAATCACGTTTAATCATTCTACGATATTGAAATTAACTACCTGGGCCAGTGCTGCTTCCACATTACTGTCGCAGTTTTGTATTTACTGTACATGGCTAAGAAACGACGAGAGACGTCCTTCTGAGCCTCTGTTTCTTTTGAGCTACTACTGATCCTCCTCCCAGCATAGGTGTAGAGATTATGCCGGAGCCACACTATACAACCGCACGCTCAACTTACGAGTGGATGTTCAGCTTACACGCGTCTTACAACTGAAGTACGTTCCGGTGGTATCCGGGGATTCCCGGCGGTATCCGGGGATTCCCGGCATCCGAATTTCTCGACAAACGTCAAGGAGCTCCAAGGAATAATTCCCACGTTAATTGACAGGGTTATAAAGAGACGGCTCGGCACGACAATGTTGTGCTTTAAAAAAAAAATAAAAATACCCATCAGAGAGAACTTACGGTACCTTGTGTATCAATAAACAAAGAGTCACAGCAAATATTTCAACACGTTATTGCACAGCACTACGAATAAAATGTGACTTTGCACGACGACGTTATGATTATGAAAAATACCCGTCAGTGACAAGTAGTTACCTTCTGCAGTCAATACACGAAGAGTTATTTCAAGGAATAATTCAACAGGGTTCACACTTGCACAGCGTTGCAGGCAATGCGAACGGAGCACAGCCGAGGCATCAGGTATATAGAGAGTACAGGTAAAATATTCAGGAGCAATTCGAGCGTCACAATCAGAGGCGGCCATTAGATAAGACCTGCCTTGATAAAATATTCCTGTCAATGGAGGAACAGAGGCGGTAAATATTGTGTGGGTTTGGGCGGGTAAGAAAGAAACTATTACGATGCACAATGGTATATACTACAATGCATGTAGGTATGATTATTTAGATTATTTGGTTAAGATTCCATAGTAGTAAATGTGGATGCGGAAGAATGTCCATAGTCTCATTCCATCCCACTGGTTGCAAAGCTTTTAGTCCTGGCGGCGCACCTCCGAAGAATTATAATCTTTCGGCGTTCTTTGTACCAAAATAGTAGACTTTAACTCAAGGGTTCCACACATTTATTAATTACCACAAATGCATAGTAGCTACCTTAGAATACTGCCATATAAGTGTCAGTCAGTTTTCACTTGAGTTCCTCGCGCTGCAACGTACGGTAACTATAGTGCTCTAGTCTGAGGCTGATGTCAGTAGCCATACGGCCGTCCATGAAAAACTTACAAATACCGTACCTACGCTTTTACAGAATGTGTAGTACCCCCATTTCAGTAGGCACGTGTTGCCACTACTCCAGTTACTACTCGGCGTTTCAAGAAAGGAAAAGAAAGAGACAAGTAGCGCAACAAAAAATTATTGAAGAAGAAACAGCGGCGTCAAGATAGAATAGAATGAAACGTCCAAATCGCCTGAAAGAAATTCTCGCTTCCTATAGCAATAACGTTCTTGTAAGATAAAAGGTAGATTTTGAAGTCCACCTACACGGGGCACGACTTTCATGATACAAAACAGGAAAATACAATTTAAACCAACACGTACACCCCCTACGCCCAATTGTTCATCCCACGTCATCTCGAGACGCAAATAGAATTAAACCTCGAGCTTCAGGAACTAACTGCCACACCTCACAGATTACATAAATAAAAAATAAATCTCTTAAGACGCTGATAACTTGCATAGCGCTGACAGTAGCTTAAACTTTCAGAACAATTAAGATAATCGACACGCGATCATTGCGTCAGATGAACTCTTTAAGAGTTTCGATACTCAAAGACTAATCATTACCAAGTGGACACTGTGATAATGGAAAAAGTTTCTAACAGTGCCAGTGTTCAATGAATTTGTAAGCAATTTAACTATATTTAAATATAAAGTTCGACTACAACGAGATTTAACCAAAATGAGACGACAATAAAACTCTTACAGGTGATATACGATGACGACGTGCAGATGTTATATACAGGACGAACACAGCGCAGAACCTGTACGTGTGTTTCACAAAGTTGTAACTAAGTTCAAATATTTTACAGGTAGCTACTCGTTATATGCACTCTTTATCGAGTACCTGGAAAGTTTAATTTTGGAACCTAAATTATAAAACTACTTAANCGCTTGATATGATCGGTCAGCGTCTGATCTGCATGCTGCTGCGGGTTACTGACCTTCCCCAGCAATGGGAAGGGTTGGGGGGGTCGCAGATATTGTCGCATGGAGTCTTCCGCCACTGGTGCCATAGCTCTAGACATCTTTGGTCGACTGCAGCCGTATACTCCTCTGGGGCCTGTTGGTCTATATCTGCAGCACAAACCAGTGCATGCGGGTTTCCCAGTAGGGGGTACGGTCAAGTTGACTGTATCTTTACCTTTACTTTAAACAGCACCTAGGGCCTAATTTGGAAAAAGGTGACAGAAAAGGGGCGACAATCGAAGAATTTCGCCGACGATATGAACAGCAGGAGTGATGGGCAATTGAAGCGAAAACAATAAATCCAATATAGTGGCACAGATGTACAGTAACCTTGCAGCACAAAAATCTCTAAAAGGTACAACACAGTAACAAAATTTTCAAATCTCAACTCCATATTGCCAAATCCCATATGGTATATTGTCCAAATCCAAATCTTTATGTTGTCTGTCAAGAATGCCCAACAACCCAATCAATATCTTGCAGCAACTTTGCTTCATGTGCTGGGAAGAGCTTACTCTCAAAAACGTAAAACATCATTGTAACAAAAATCCTACACGTCTGCTGGACGCATGTCCTAGAACTGGTGTAAGTTGCGGCCAAAACCGTAAATCTTTGTGCACACATATATGGAAACAACTGCATCCTTTCAGTAAAAAATCTCAACAAGGTAGAACATTGCAACAAAAATTTCAAATCTTTGCTCCATACTATTATTAATATTATTAATATTATTATATGTATAGTTTAAGCCTCCCTACCCACAGAGTACACTGTGATCCAAAGAGAGGAAGAAAGAAGGCACACAAAGAAGTCAAGAGAAACGTGGAACCCATGCATGAGTCGACGCGCATGGGAACAGCAAGTCGGGAAAGAAGAGGAAGAACAGAATAAAGCATGAGCAAGTAGGAGTTTCAATTCGGGAAGGAAGCAAAGTGGGCACGAAAGACAGACGTCCCGAACGCCTAGCTAATGGCTGAGGTAACCTACTCGAGCCCCCTGGGGTCGCCGGGCCCTATACCAGCTGTGTTCCATATTGAGAAGAGCGCAACATCGCAATGAATATTCTAAGGCACTGCTCCTTTGTATTGGCAAGAGTTTAGCCTAAGAACATAAAGCACTATAAAAAAATCCTAAATCTTATGCCCTATTCATGTCCTGAAATTGATGTGAAGTTGCAGCAAAAATCCTAAATCATTTCCCTCTACGCAACAAAAAAATCCGTCACTCCAACGAAACCCTAAAATCTTTGACCCCAGACAGTAAATCTTAGCCCCCCTCCCATGCACTGCATAGTTTCACCAATACAACATAACCCTAAAGACTTTAGCTATCCTTCTCTTACTGCTGCAGGAAAAATTCGTCATGCCGCACAAAATCTGAGTTCATTGCTTCATGGCAGCACGGAAATCAAATAGAGCTTCATAGGCATCACAGCGCGGGCTCAAGGTAAGCATAAATCTCAATTTGCTGGGAGCCTTGAAGCCAGTCACGGCATCACATTCAAGTTATGCCCAGTCAAGTAAAAGAGGTGCGAGCAAGTAATCAAAGTATACGGTGCGTCGGCAGTAACGGTATGGTGCGTTACTGGGAATGACGGTACAGCACGTAACGCTACTGGCAGTTTTGGTACGGTACAGAAAAGTTACTGCATTGGTAGTTACAGTACGGCAAGTTACCATCACGATGCGGTACCTTGAGTCCAATCATTGTATGACACAGTACACGATACTCAATAATTACAGTACGATACAAAACAGTAAGTGCAATTGCGGTACGTGGTACGTTAAGCCCAATTACATACGATACGTTAAATACAGCTACGATAGAGCACGTTGCGTCCAATTACGGTACGAGTTAAATGCAGTTACATAAACAATACGGTAATGTCAATGTCATATGCAAGCATAAAGAGTTGCCAGTGCGCGAAGTGATGGGCCATACATATTGAACAGGTCCGTTGATTACTGCGCGAGGTGTAGACAGACAATCGATATCCAATGAGAGAACTGCGCTATAGCAGCATGAAAAGACGTCACAATAGAGAACGCCACAAGCGAGTTCTTCCTGGCCATAACAGCCACAAAAAGCATATAAAATTTTGTTTTTATTATCAATATTATGACATAATTATGTCCTTTGAGTATCCCTTGCCATTGCAAGTGATTTTAGAACGCGAATGGTAGTTACACGATTGGGGATTGGTGGGGACAAGTGTATCTTCCCTCCCCCTCCGTGAAAAAAAAAAATCTCTACTATAAAACAGAACTACTGCGTTAGTTAAATCATCAATTGTTTGCGATTTGGAAACTCGCCAAACTTAAACTCTGTATTCTCATATTGAAAGTATAGAGTGTGAACGGTGTCAACATACGAAACCAATACTACTACCATATATCAGGCATGCCTGCTAGTGATTACTACAAAAGTCTCATTCACAAGGAAGATGGTAGTGCGATGAAGTAGTCCAGTGCCCTGGAAACACATCGCGCATAATGAAGCCGCACTAAAAATAGGCCAAAACACAGGGCTCGACGTTTAGCAGCCATGGCAGCGTTACTACAAAGAGACGCTGACGTGCCCAAATTGCGTAGTAAAACACCAAACTTTCGATGACCCCCGGCAAAGTTTGAGCGCTAAGTGCTAGCTGGTAAACTGCCTTACACGCCCGACTCTACGTAAGATAACTTTTTTACCACCGAAACACGTGGGCAACTAAGTAATTCGTTTGATGCTAGTTAGCTATTCATGAGTTTTATGTCTCATTTTGTGATGTATACCAAAGGGGCCACTTTCCATGCACCTGCGGAATTGGGAAGTAACGTTTCACGATATTTTCTCGCCCGTTTTTGTGATTTACTCCCTTCATCGTACAATGTCGAGCCACTTCGACAGGCAAATACGAAGGATAGGTCGCCGTATAGTGTGTGGCCAATTGAGAGTATCGGTATGCTTTAGGTTACTTAGTAATTGGTTACGATCGGTTAGGTTCAGCTAAAACAGGTGCCTAATATACTTAAAAGGCGCACATATTACACCTGAATCTCAGCTAAACCACATATGTAGGTATACTATACCGGCATCAAAGAATTAATACACAACTATGTACGGAGCTGACGTGGTATCAACCTAGGGCAAATGTGTAGAGTCGAGCAGTGGCGTTTGATACCTATAGATACAAGTCCCTCTTTTCTTTATTTCGCAATGCAGACAAGGGGGTGACTGTCAATATTCCACATAATTTGGCAGTTGTACCGAGCACATGGTAATTCGCTGATTATTGTCGGTTACACTCAGCAGGCATTGATTCGTTGTTAGGCAGTTAATCTGAACAGGTTTCAATTCACCGATTACCATTTACATTCAACAGGTATTAATCTAAAATCGGGCAGCAACACTGACAGGTAATATTTACCATAAAGCATTCATGCCGAGTAGGCTAGGTATCAATTCGCTAATTGGTAATTACTAAGCCAAGTAAAACTCAGCCGGGGTTAGTTCGCCAATAGACAGTTTACTGAGCATGGATTAACTCACCATTTGGCAGATACACTGAACAGGCGTTGGTTCGCCACGACAGTACGGGATAAAATACGACGGCACAGGCAAGATACGTACATCAAATCCTCCTTTTCTGCAGTAACAATACAGGTAATGCCAACTTGACCGTACACGCCAATTGGGAAACCTACTAGCATTGGTTCGTGCCGCAGATATATGCTAGCTGGCCTCAAATAAATGCACGGCTGCAGTCGACCACAGATGCCAGAGCTACGGCACCAGAGACGGAAGGCTCTTAGGTGACAACCAACGACCCCCACCATATCCAATTCAGGTTAAGGTCACCACCCACACAGCAGCGTCCGCGGACACTAATGCCGACTCAGCAAGCTAGCCAATCGCCACAAGAACTCTCATGCCTGTCAAGCAGACTCGCACTCCGAGCCTTCCTGCCACACAACACACAGTTGCAAGGCGGTTAGTATACCTGCAGCAGCACTCCACCCTCAGTTACAAGGCAAACTTTCCCTTCGATCAGCTCGCTCGGTCGACGCAACTCCCGCAAAGTCGCCACAAAACTCCATCATCAATCAACAAAGCTGGGCTCGATGCTCCCGACAACAACGCAAACTCGGCACTAATTTACAAGGGAAAAAACAAGTGACACAAATTACCGCAATTCCAGAAGCAACAAGTGCACCGTAACTGCAACTGACGTCCGGGTAATTATTCACAACAGTTGCTTAATTATCACAGAAGCCGAGCGTTTTATTTCGAGTGCAATTTTTTCGGGTGCGCATGGCTTCACACGAGGGCAAGTTTGCTGGAGGAAATTGCATGTAAATTGTAACGAGCAATTAATTTGTAAAACTCAAGGCAGTTAGGTTAATTTGCTAGGAAGCGTTCGAAATGCGAGAACGAAATAGACTTTGTTAAGGAAGTTACTGTACGTCCGTCCATGCAAGAAATGCACAGCTGAAAAGGACTGGAGGGGAAATGTTGACCTTAAAACAGCTTTGTCAGACGTAATTGAGCGCGCGGGATTTTTCCTTTTCAAGCACGACAAGCAAGCGGCTGCAGGTGAAATGCAGACTGAAGCCACGGAGCTTTTGCAAGCCGCGGCTAATTAAACTGCAAAGGAATTTTTGCCCTAATTATAAAAGAAGACTCGCTGTTATGTACATTTTTTGAATTGTGGGAGGTCGTGTACACGCGGTGTGCATTGTCGTGTTGAAAATATCAACATATGTTATCATTATTACATACTAGGTCCATATTTTTTATTATTCTTGGTCAAATGTATCCCTACCTATATGACGCATGCTACGTACTTGAGTTTTCAACACCAGGCAATACACAACTGGCACTAACTCTAATCAACGATTTACATTTTACAGCACATGACGTCGTAAGCGTGCATTAGCCTAAACAATTACAGGCCAAGTCAGGCAAGCGAATAGCTGAGTATTCAATAACACATTAAAACAAATGCTTGACGGTCATGTAGCACAATGTTTGCATATTACGCGAATAATGAGCTCCGTGCCTATAATTTAGTTTTAGGCAGTGACAGTAACCGGTATAGAATGTCAACAGACATACCTAGTTACTTCAACAATACCTCCGTTCCAATCTTTTTCGCGAATCTGCTCTAGATAAAAAATATCATTTCCTTGACTCATCTTCCTTTCAATTGGAGCATCCAGAGCTCAAAGCACATTTAGCTTAGCTGTGAGAATGAAGTGAAATGCAGTTTAAATGAAACCATGCACCAAGCGGTATTGCGTACATCCTCAATATACTTAGATTTTAGATTCGGCATGGCAATAGTCCTTTACCATACGAGCAAATGACTTTCTCCCAAGAAATACTGATAGGAGAATGGAGATATCAAGCAAGCAACAAACAAACTGTGCGTATTATTATCTAGAAGGATACCCCTACGCAAACTGACACAGTACATTCTACTCGCAGGAGAGGGAGGGCGAAGAGCTTCATCAAAATGAGTGACTACATTCCTCGCCGTCTCTTCAGAAAAGGTTAGTGCATGGACGTTTTGTTCCCTTTCAACTCGTTGAAACTCTCGGCTTTTTCAATAGCTCTCTATTTCAAAGGAACAATTTTTGTTTCCAAAAAAGAATGTACAGGCGAAAGGAACTTACTGGACCATCTTTATGAAATAAATTAAGAAATCTTATACGGAGCAACTGGAAGCCCTTCGATAATAGCGAAGTTCGGTATGCACCTGTAAATTGAATAAAAATTGGTATGCTCATTGATTTAAATACTGTAAAAACTTTAAACCAGTAACTAAATACCGAGGTGTGTAACACAAGTCCACGTAAAGGTAAACAGTTACCAATTTCACTTCTTATATTTTTGACGGTTTTACTATATCTAGCTAAGGACGAGGACAAGTTGCATTAAAATGAAAACCATCAACTTACCAAATCTAAGGTAGATGATATGTGTCAACCGAGTTCTTCCGACGTGTTCAGACACGATTGAAAACGAATGGGTGCCGTCACAAATTCATCACGTGACTACCGGCTCCTCTGATGAGATGAAAGAAAGTTGTAATCATGCGCCGAAAAGGCAGCTGGTATTTTATGGCTCATAGAGCTAAAATTATGACTGGTGACTCATCAAAAGTAGTTTCTTGAATTGACATACACAAGCAGCTACTTCGAACATGTGGTTGCTGAGTGTAATAGCGTAAAGAGCGTTTTTTCGATTATTTTGCGACACCCAGCCTTATTACGTCCCTTATGCGGGGGTCACTATGCATTTCTACGCCCAACCGGCTGCATGGACCTGCAGCTCGCGGGCCGTTTCGAGATATAATTACAATCGGTAGCATAGATACCGCAGCATAAATGACGTCCGAGTCTCGCATTCTTGCATCAAGTTGTCTGTGTAAATGCCTAGTGTGTCCCCGGCATTACAATATGTATTTGAGAGAACATCCTAAAAAGAGGCGATTTCATGGCCTAAGGTCAACGTCAAAAGAGATTAATACAACCCTTATTTGGTCACAGTCACTTCCTTTCCATACGTTGTTTTGAATCACCCGCGAGCGAAGTGCGAGAGGCGATAAAATGTTTTCGTTTTTTATGCGCTAATATGTATGTTTTTCCACCCAAAAACTGTCAGAATGATTGATTATATATAGAGAAATTATCAGTCTCTTACAGGTAGTCAGGCTGGTTGACCTAGTTGTGAAAAAATTTAAAGATGCTGACTCAATATTTTTAGGCCTCCTCCTCGCGGGTGATCGATGATCTTAGCCACGGGGTGTTCTAGTTTGTTATTGCTGTTGTTACTTCCGGCGGGCATTGTTGTTACTGCCAGCTCGTACCGTTGTTGTTACTGCCGCCTTGTATTGTTACTGCCGATCTGTGTCTGTGATCAATTCCCGATAAGAACTCTATTCTTTTTCTTTTAGTACGGCAAGCGGTAGGAACCAAGCGGTAAAAATATTTTTTCTTCAATTTTCTAGATATGCTCAGTAAGTGTTTCAGTTGATCGTTAAGTTTAAAGCAAAATTTGCGACGGTAGCCTACATGCTTCAAATTTAACAAACTACCATAGGTCCGTCCACCGTGCAACATTCAAAATACATTTGTGTAGGCTGAAGACATCGGGCGTTCTGACCAAAAATTCCACACAGCAGCAAAATTACTGGATCGGCTACACGCTCTGCTTTTTTAAAAGTTCAACAACTAGAGTACTCTGAGAGCGCATACCACCGCCAAGCAAAGCAACAGTAACGAAAAATTAAAATTGCTTCTGAAACTATGATTTTGTTTTCATCAGCACCAAAATCCAGTCATTTGTGCCTTTTGACAGTAGTAACAGCTGCTGCAATTTTTTTGATTGAAGATCCGTTCGTAACATTTTTCGAGTTATCTTGCTAACAAACATTTTGACAAACAATAGTCAAACACACAAACGGACAGACCGATCATCACCAAAATTTGATCATTTATGTCTTTCAACATTATTATTGCGGGTATTGGCAACTTTAAACGATCTGTACACAGAGATATTGTGGTATTTCGGATCTTCTCTTTCTCTCTTTGTTTCTTCGTTCGCTGGGCTGGTCGCGTGCGGGTTTGTGAACCTCATGGAGTTTCACCGTTCCCACGTCGCCAGT
The DNA here is from genome assembly GCA_001587735.2 of Parhyale hawaiensis. Classification (NCBI taxonomy): domain Eukaryota; kingdom Metazoa; phylum Arthropoda; class Malacostraca; order Amphipoda; family Hyalidae; genus Parhyale; species Parhyale hawaiensis. Next base: position 5,052,283 of record LQNS02276620.1, read on the forward strand.
CTAGTGTAAATAATTTAATAATAATAATAATCAACAATCGCTGTAAATTTTATAAAGATCCGTTAATAACTTTCTGAGTTATTTTGCTAACAAGCAGATAATCAAACATAGAGACAAACAAACAAACGAACCAACAGATCATCACAAAAATTCGAAATTTGGTCATTTACTCTTCGTAATATACCTAACAACTAATGTAAATTTCACAAAATCCGTCCATAACTTTTGAGTTATGGTACTAAAAAGAAATAGGCAAACAAAGAAACGGCTGAACGGATCTTCACCACAATTTAAACATCTGTTACTGATAACATGCCAAACAATTCCAGTAGATTTCAAAAGATCCCTCCATAACTTTTGGAGTCATTTTGGTAACAGACGAACAGTATAACAGACAAATAGACAAATACGGCAAAAATATCACCTTGGCGGAGGTAGTAAAGTAATACAGCTAAGTACCTAGTGAGTGCACGTGAAAAATGAAAAACCATAAGTGAGTTAAACAGTTGTACTTGCAGTTAGATGTCGACAAAAAAAAAAATGAATGAAACGTTGGGCGAAACACGATAAATGGAATTTCTTAAACATATTACTAACTGCAAGGCACTTTTAGTCGCTAATGGATTTCACTGAAAATTAAATGCTGAGAAAGATTTTTATTTCAAAGTAACATTACACCCACAGCAGTGACAGTGGACCACGAAATTGGTAGCCACTTCAGGTTCTAATTAAGCGGCAGGCAACAAAGAGAGAATGAGTAAGCGCAGGAAAATTTTGCGACACATGAACAAGAGAAAATTCTCCCTCGATAAGCCACAAGAAAATATATCGATGCGTAAGCACAAGAAAGTTTTCCGAGGCCTGGACCCCAAGAAATTCGCTAGCGCATAGTAAAGTTAAAGAATTTGGGGCAGCTGGCGGGCCATCTGCATGATGGAAATTTTACACAGCTGCAACGGCAAGAATATCCATTTTTCTGTGAACTTATTCGAACATTTACTGAAGGATGTATTAAACGAAATATGACTGATTTTTAAAAATACGGAAGCCCGACGAGTGCGCATACTTCTGACAAGCAAAACAATGACAAACTGAAATTTGCCTAAAACTAGGATTTCCTGTTTATTATAAGCAAAACTCTGTGATTTATACCTCTTAATATTCCTAACAGTTCTCGTAACTTCATGCAAATCCGTTCATACCCATTCCAGTTTTTTTAACAAACATAAAAAACAATTGTACCAGGTAACATACCTGACAGTCCTGCAACTTGCATCATGATCCGTTCATAACTTTTTGGATCATATTACAGAGACGAAAACAAGCGTAGACATATAGACAAACGAACAAGCAGATCGTCTGAAAAATTTATAGTCATTAGGTCCTGGTCACATTCCCAACATATCTCGCACATTTCATGCAGATTCGATCATAACTTTGCGAGCTATGTTCTCAAGGGGGAAAAACAGGAAGACAAACGGCTGAACGGACCTTCACCAATCAATAATCTGTTGTTCCTAACGTGCCTATCAATCCCTGTAAGCTTCATGAAGATCCGTCAGTAACTTTTTGAGTTATCTTGATGACAGAGAGACAAACGCCGGCAAAATCATATCCTTCTCGGTGAGCTTAAAACAGCGAAACGAATAACCCGATATTTATTTATTATTGACGAAAGCTTTAAGCAAAAATGACCTAAATACACTGTCGAAGAAGTGAATATTATTGCCAAACGGAGACCGTCCGATACGACAAAATTATAGCGAAACTCGACTAATCATAAGATTGGAAAATTACTTTCAACAGGCAGTCATTTACTGAGGAAGAGTTTGAATTTTGACACGAAAACGTCAATTTCACTTTCTACGCGCTACGAGACCGAGAAGTGGCAGATGGGCTTGCGTGTGGCAGAGAACAGGGAAAGGCAGAATTAAGACAACAGCTACTGAGTGGTCGCCACAAACGAGCGAAAACGTGTAGAGCAGAAATGGACAAACATTCTGGCACGTGGCAAAGTGGACAGCGTTTAGACAGTAGACGATTTTACGTATTCCCAAGCAGTTTCTTTAGTATACAGTATATACGTATGTGATTCACCGTTCAGATTAGATAATTGGAACATTGTAAGCCACTGCGTTCTATCAAACTGTGTATCATAATCAAAAGAATTTTAGTTATGTTTACGGAAGCTGATTTCTATTCAGATGCGACTTTCACTTCCATTCAAAGAAATTGATTTCTATTGAAAGCAAATACAAAAAAAAAGAAATTTTTACTTTCAAAGTAACGACAAATTCCGAGTAGGCAGACGGAGTTGCGGCGACCAGTGAGCCACAAAGTTGAAAGCCACTTGACGTTATTAGTGGCTACCACTAACGAGCGGCCCCGCACACACACACACAGACACAAGGAGGTCCTTGCAGCTAACTTGAAGCTCAGTAAGAGCGGTTAAGAGGGATGATCCGCAGGGGCTTGATAGGCTCCACTTCGAAATAATTCTGAGAAAGTCAAAGTAAT
>LQNS02276620.1:5066237-5082581 GCA_001587735.2 Parhyale hawaiensis
AGGGATTTAGTAATATCACTACAAGTTAGCCTCGTAATTCCATAAGGCATAAATAAAATACATTCTTTTCGTAGGAATAGCATTGTTCGAAACGCTGTTTATGTACTACTTACACTACTCCTAATGAAGTCAAGGGTTTAATGTTCTAACGCGATATAGTGGGTATTTTTCTTAATTAGGACTTCTGCCCGTTAGAGTGCGTTTACAAAAACATACGTATTGCAATGTTCTACAAAAAAGCACAGTTAACCCTTTCAGTCATGATCTAATAAACCTATCTCGTACCAATAACACTTTAAATCGTTGCATATATAGCCAACAAAATAAGAGAAACAGAACCCCAGAGTAACCAAGCTGTGCTACCTTGCTACAAAGGTAGGTATCCCCAGTGGAAATACAATCTGGTCAAGCACTAGAGTTAGGAATACTTGTAGTGCAACTTTTCCACGCAGCCTCGCAGCCAACTGATCAGCGTTACCACCAATTGTAATAAAGTTGGAATGGCATGAGACAGGCCCGACATTCCAAATTTGTACGATATAAAGCCCTGTGTCCCACGGCCGAAGCCTCCTTTCGGTTACGCCGTTCGCAAGGCAGCAGGTTTCTGGTCGGTCCCGATACCCAATACGCCTTTGTCGAGCGAGGATTCCCAGGCAGATTTCAAAATGTAAATGCAATGCAGCCGGGATGGCCTGGCGTGAACCCAAGAGGAGGTCGCCGCGACCAATGACTCACTCTCAGGCAAAATCCAGTCGCGTTTGGGAAATCCATGCCAGACAAGCGAATACCTAAATGTCTATTGAAATTTCATCTCTGCAGGTGTACCCGAGATCGCCAGAAAAGAATGCATAAAAGATAAACAGGCCGGTGGCACTAAGGGACGGAAAAAATAAGGAAGATCTTTCCTAGACTGAAAAACTTGAAGCGAATTTTCAAAAAACTTATGGCAACCGTTTTTATTTCGAAAAGAAAAGGCTTAACCCTCTCGAGCCTACTGTACAAATTTGCGAGAGTTACAACACTTGAGTGGAATTCCTAAGAATATATGATGTCAACTTCAGGCAAGAAAGGGTTAAAATCAGGAAAAATGGGAAAACGGGATCCAGCTCCACCCTATCGCTACGAGGCTATGCTACAATTACAAATGGAGCTGTGGAGCTAGTCGGACTGTGTTTTTTTCTTAAATAACTGGCCAGTTCCTGGGTTGAAATTAGATTTTTACCATCAGAACAGATGAACAAATCATAAACTGGCGAAATGCTTGCGCGAAGTTCTACTTTCACACTGGCCTTTTTTTTTAAACTGAACCCGAACTTGATCCGCCTTTTCGGTGAGTGCATCATGCAAGCATGCTCGTGGTCGCTATATTTACGCCACCAACATAAAAGGATAATTCTAAAGCTTTAGAAATATTTGTGCTGTGTTTCCAGTTCGCTCCGAAACCCATTAGCCTGTCTGTCTAGAGACCATCTCGTGATACTCACTCAGAATTTTTCCACTGACGGTCACATGCAAACAAGCACAAACTGATACAAATGCATGCGTTCCGGCTTTCCACGAAGCAGCAGCAGCCTTAGACCGATGAACAGTAATAGAAGAGGCGCAGCAAGAAGCAAATCAACAGAAAACACGCACAAAAATCATTAATGTGAAGTGGCTTCGGATGGAGGGCTACTTCACGCAGAGAGAATTGAAGCACATGTTAGAAGAAAATAATTGCTTTCCTAGGCTATAGCACCATGAAGGAAAGCCAGTGACGATAAGGTCACAGCAAACCTTAAACCTTGAAACAATTTTTATTAGACTGCGCTACCTAGCTATTCATTGTTTCCCCTGTTGGAATATAAAGGGAAAACAAAGCCACGTAGTGAATAACACATCCTGGTTAAATTTAATTTATACTAAACTAGCACAAACGGGCTGGAATTTGAAGGAAAATAATAGAAAGTGGCTAAAATTTGAACCAGACTAACACAAACGGGTCAAAATTTGCTGGAAAATAACACAAATTTGCTTACAATTTATTTATTTAATAGTTATTTCTCCACAGGCGGGAGGTGTTCTTGGATTATTATATTACAGCTTACATTAAAAATTTTGTGTACATTCATTTCGTAGCAATATTACAGCTATAAATTCACAACCTAATCTACATGGCTCAGTGCCATCACATACCAAACGAGTTAACTGGACTGGCTCCGCGATAGTGCTACCAAACGATCACCCTCGCACGACGAGCAAAATAAAATATAATTATGTTTCTACTAATATTACAGCTTGTTCAATTAAAGTAAAGTAAATGGGAAATGCAGTTATTGTTTCCCGAGGAAAGATCTACATGGCTTAATACTATTCCACCTGATTGCCTAAATACTATTACATACAATTTCATCCAATAGGTGGATTAAGATCCTGAAGGATAATAACTCAGTAAACTTCATCATGATTGTTTAAATAATTGTACTTGTCTATTATTCACTTGACAGCTGTTTACTCATATAAACATCGAGTTCGGTGCCCCAGTAGGGACAACACAGCTGAGTATATTTGATAGAGCCGGCCGGCCAGCGTTGGTAAGTAGATAACTACTCTGTCAACTCTCAATCCTTCAATTTGCTTGACCGCCACTTAACTAAACATCAATTTTTTAGGTTACTAAACATCAATTTTTTAGGTAACTGAACATCAATTTTTAGGAATGGTGTAGTGTTTGCAACTAGTCCAGGAGTGTGCACACTAGATGCTCGATGTTTAAAAGTGAACGCGACCCCTTCTTTCACTACTGAATAGTTTGTCAGTAAACGTTTGCGACAAATTCAAGTTGACTGACACTACACGCTTTGGTGTGCAATAGCAAACGACGCTGGATGTCGCTTAAAGCCATACGCAGATGCACATTAGGCACAATAGACACTTCGGAAAGCAGAATATATAATCATGCGAAAAGGGCTGGCATCTTTCTATTAAAAATAATTACTTGCTGACGATGGATTAGGTACAGTACAGCAGTGATTGAAATACGTATAACATTCATTTAATAGCATCAATTGATCACAGTCGAAACTCAGTACCCTACCATAATACGTCGAAAAGAGTCACAGTCGCACTTCTTTTGTGATTGATATTAACAAGATGAAGAAACTTCCACGCTCATACTTACTTCAAAATTCTAACGACCCGCTTGTACCGCGAAAGTCAACAAGGCATTTCGCCCCCCCCCATAGATGAGAAAACCTTAGAATAATCTCTCAAATCAAAAACTATAAAAATCATGAAGACGGGTCTCACTCCTTTGCATCTCTGGGCGGACTCTATCGGCGTTTCTATCTATATTTCTTTTCTTCGACTATCTCCCTCCATTTCCCAACCCCTTCACCGGATGAGGATTACAGTGAGGCGTTGTCACAACAGCGAGACACTTTCTCCTGATTTACAAAGAGGGTAACTGAGTATAGCAAGTTCACTAGTGGTTCTAAGCGATATCCCCGGTTCAGATATAGCTATGTATCTGGTATCTGACAAAAGCATTACAGGCCTTCGCTGCTAGGCTTGACTCTCAGCAATATTATGCACTCTTTATGGTACACAAACAACTGAGCTAATATCCATCGTGTACCACTACTGGGGTACACAATTGCAGCAATATTATGCACCCTTTATGGTACACAAACAACTGAGCCAATATCCATCGTGTACCACTTCTGGGGTACACAATTGCAGCAATATTATGCACCCTTTATGGTACACAAACAACTGAGCCAATATCCATCGTGTACCACTACTGGGGTACACAATTGCAGAAAAAATTATAGCTACCCAACCATTTTGATTTTCTACAGCATGTGCCAAACACCATGCATTTCTTTCAAGGCTTGATACGCCAGGATTTGATTCACTACAAAGCAGCTACTGAAATTTTTGCCTGTCTTGCGACTTTTTTTATGCAATTCAAGCTTAAATCATATGTTGGCATTGTAGAAGCTAAACCTCACGCTGCGACGAACGTGTCAAATACGTGAGTCGCGCTACGTACGCAAGTATCCGACGACTTGGCTAAATACAGCGAGCGCTCTGTGTATCAGAGTATCTCTGACCCTCAGATACACCGCAACCGTCGACGAAGATATTCAGGCAGCAGCTACGCAAAGGAAAATCTCTCAAGTCGGCAACTAATCAAGACCGCCACCAAGATGACAGATCTTCTTCTCAGAATAGTTTTTGCAAGTCTTGATAACGCGCCAGCTCGAATGGGGGAGAAAATGAAGCGTCCAAGATGATTAAAATGCTTCAAAGACGAAAAGTTATGGAGGTCTCATATCATGTTGGATCTGTGCGGATCAGAAGCGCAACATTTCTCATACCAAATTTTTTCTCACTATGTCTATACTCATGTAAGGATATACACCTCGAATGCAGAGACGACTGAACTTATCTGAGTCACCAAATATGTATCAGACTGAGTGGCCAGCAGCGTACATTTTTGCTAATATTAAGTTTTTTAAATGTCGCACAGTAATAACCTGAGCAGTTTAAAATATTTATTCTACTTTCCTCATTTCATGACGATGAAATGAATCGCTAAAGAGCACACAAAGCTAAAGGTTTGTATCAGATTCTTACAATAATACTACGCTGCACTTTGAATCTAGCTAAGGAGAGCAACATTTATGTATATTTTTTTTTTGTACAAGCTAGAATGTGGTCGGAATACCTAAGGGATACTTACACGGTTTTGCTCCCAGCACGTACACACTCGAGATTCAAGTCCTAAAATAAACTTAGTATTTCCTAACCGCCAAATATATGAAACCAAACATGTGCCCATGCCGCACCTTTTTCTAACGATTAACATGTCCCAACATACATATTAAATCTAGGGATGAAGATCCCTTATCAAACATACGCGCACGTGCGAAAGCCCTCAACCTAAAAACACTTTACATATACACACTCTGCTTTGGTAAAGCGAAAGCGGAGCTGTCGAGGTGACAGTTTGGTGTGTGTCCTCACTCTGGGCGCCCACACAGCAACGTCTGTTCTCGGCTGAGAACTCAGTCGACATGTGTTGTGCTATGCTGCGGGCTGCAAGCATCCGCAAGAACTCTAGTTTTTTCTTTTTTTTTCTTGCGGCATAAGCACGTTCTAACGCCTCACATTTCATGATACTCGTTTTTATTTACACCGAATTAATAACAATTTAAAATGGCGGAGTCTTTGTCATTGCCAGTAACCCTGAAGCCAAATTCAACTGAAAAGTAGAAATAATTGTTTTACCCGTGAAACTTTATTCCAATGAAATATACAAAGATCGTGTAATTTTTAACCCAATTTCAATGAAACGTACATCCCTATCAAAAATTTGGTCCACCGCAGCAGTAAAATTGTAATTTAGCTTATGTCCAGCGATGCGATGGCCCCAAATTCTGTCAGGGAAATGTATTGCTACTGAAACTTAATTCAATAATTCTGTCGTGAACGCTTCCAAAACTACAAACAAAACATTCAAGATATCAACGTTAGGAAAAAATTCAAAACAATAATTACATTCAATCCATCTGTACCTAAATCGTAGTTTCTATCACTCGAAATTTTTTTCATTTTCATCCACTGCGCGCTACCAATCAATCTTCAGAAGATGTGTAAGAACATCAGCGTTTGCTAATCTCAAGAGCTCGTGAAATTTAATATTTTCGATTGCTCGTGCCAGCGAAGCCTTGGTAGAATTGCCGGAGTATTAGCTTCTGCCAATCTCAAACACTGCCGAAATTCAGAGGTCACTAATTACTCTCACGTCTCTAATTTAGTAAGTGAGAGCACGCAGCGCAAGATCCGGGGGATCTCTCGGTAAGGGAAGGCATTTTCTTGCCGGTATCTATAATCAGTTTTGGCCAGTAATTTCCCTGGGGATTAAGTCTCGTCCTGCAACAGAATCGGAAATGATGCCATAAAAGAACCAGAGAAAAATATAGCGGGCAAATTTTAGCCGAAAGATATAGCATAGGAGGTGAGGGCGAGAGAGCGAGGCAGATAGCGGGCGTGACGAGACTGCTCAATGTGACCGAAGCCGGAACTGGACCACGGCCCAATATAGGCTGTCTCCTAATACTACGAGGGAGCGTTGGAAAGTTCGTAAGCTGGGGAACCCCAGGAACGAGGGTTTAAAGTGAGGGCGCATTGGAAAGTTTGCAGGGAGAGGGGAACCCAATGTAAGTTGTCCTACTGTGAGCAGGTTATGAAAAAAATAATAGATTGAGGGGAACAGAAAGTAAGCGGTCTTCCTGAGAAGGAAACAAAAGAACCAACGTAAGCGGTCTTAATTGACCATGTTCAAAAATTAATAGGTTAAGGTCAACTCTACATAATCATTCACTGTACGGGTAGATTGGAAGGCCCATAGGTCGAGGAGGACCAGACGTAACTGAGATCTTACTGTGACCGACAGCAGGAAACGTCATAGTTCGCTGTGAAAAATAAAAATAGCATTAGTCCTATTTTTACCAGGTACGTGAAAAAAAGTTAGTCGCTTCATATTGCAGCAGCTAGATTACAAATTTTTTAATGACGCTAGGCGATGAACTCACGAGCTCGCCGAGGGACTGAGTGCGGGGTCTCGTTTCCTTCTCTGCGTCAGGATTCGGTTGCAGTTTAGCAACCAATCAATGCTATTTTAACGCTCTAAATTCAACAAAGCACTTACTTGTAGTCATCAATGTACGCAAATGCTAGAGGCGTATTCCAAAACCTTTATGTGGCTGAAAGTTTTTAATAAGATTCATTATAAAACTGGCTTTCCCAGTGGAGGGTGGAGTCAAAGTTGAATTCACCTTTACCTGAAGGTACCTAGATCATTTCAAGTAGCATCTTCTAAACAACACTTTTTAAACTATTACCAACGTGATGTCACTTTTAATGATGTCATTATGAACCTAAAGCAACGCAAAGATTGATCCGCGATGGCACCATACGGAGTGTACCTCCAACACAGTTACAGATTGTCATGTGCGGTACCGCAGTGACGTCATGATTAGCTTCGCGAGTAATTCCCTCCACAAAAATGAAACTACCTGCGTTGATTCCACATTGGCATCGCTTAACTAGCGATCGATTTTTATTTATTTTTTTTTAATTTGGTTCGAAGGGTCTCCAACACTAGACGACTGCAGGGCGGATCCAATCGGGTTCGTTCGTTAGTGTGTTAAAGCCCATTTTTGTGGAGTTCCTGAGCCCACATCATCGATACGAATTTTTTTCTCATATGCAATACAAGTGTAACAACGAGACGAACTGCTTGGGGGACACGGAACGACCTTCAGAGTAAACATATGGATTGCAGAGGGCTGGATCTAAACGGCACCATCCAGATCAAGTGGAAATGAGCACAGCAGAAGGACAAGCAACACGTCTCCAGTTCCAACCGCACAGACTTGATGCCACTGTAGTACGCAAAGTTATAAGACGAGAGAGATGCATGGCTGTGGCTTCGTAAGCCATGCATTGCTTTTACCAGTCTCATTTAGCATTCATGTTCCCTTACCTTTGTGGTTTCGAACTTTGCAACTGAATTTCTTGAATAGCACACGGGAAGGCAACTGATAATTCTTGTTTTTCTTTCACTGGTCGCTAGAGGTCCAGTAGAAAACAATTAACATCTAAGGAAATGAGGGACTAAATTGTACCTCTACAGCGGGCGTGGTACAAAGACAGGCAACGAGACAAATAACGCTTTTCTATTTCTAACACTAATTCGCTGCTGTTCCGGCACGAGGCCACAGTTTGATGTGCAACATTCATTGAAAAATTCAGCGACGGCTGAAAATATCCAACAGTTTAAATTTTCTTTACGCGAATAATCCATAATTTTAATGGCTGGGATTGGAAAAACGACAATCTGGAATTATCCACAATAATGGAAGCTATTAATTTACATGAAACGCTCCAAAAGAGCAAAACCAAAACATTTTTTTAAGCGAGTTTTAAAATTGCAACGGCCACAAACAGGTCAATGAACTAAGCAGAAAGACCAGCAACACTTTTCTTTCTCCAATTTCAACAACACTCACCTGGTGCCACTCTCGTATGCAAAGTTAGACGTGCAAGACGAATGGGCTAAGGCCTTCCATGTCCCTAGCTAACTGCTAGAGTTCACCCCTTCACAACGGTAGAGGAGTACAGCGGACATTGTCCTTTCTTTCCTCCTCGTGCCAAGGGCATACAAAGCCTCATTGTATGTTAATAAGAAATAAACACGTGAAACAAAACAGGAGCTCCGGTGGACCCTGAGACAAAGTGAGAATGTCTATGGGGCTGTGGAGTGTGCGAGACTTGCAAAGGGTAACAAAAAAAAAGATGATGAAAAGAGATTTTTGTGGGAATACATCCTCTGGAGTGTACAAGATCTGGCAAGGCTGAAAAAGTGGGTAAAAGAAAAGTGATTTTGCACGAATGGCAGAGAAAGCAAAATCTCTGAGAATGCCCATTCATGATTCCGTGGAGTACAAGACCTGGCAAGGCTGAAACTACGTACTATTAGATGACGTCTTTTTTTTTTGCAGGAATACTCCCTGCTTGGAGCACAAGACCCAGAACTGATGAAATGTTGGTAGAGAAAAAAGAAAAAATGTGATCCTGAAGTCCACTGGAGTACAAGGGACAGTGACAGGAAATGGCTAAAAAGTTGGCATCAGAGTTTGATTTTTTCGTCTAGGAGGGTAAAATTACGACACAAGAAATACGAGCCTGTTAAAGGAATAACCTGCGATTTTCTAACTTGGCAATTCGCCATTATCTTTGTAACCTTGCAGTTGGAGTCGATTTCTATCATCATTACTCCGTTTAAATTGATGATTTTAATATTGATCCACTTGACCAAAGAAGTAGTAAGCGTATCTGTGCCAGGCTGCGTTATTTTGCTACAAGGGATTGATATTTTATTTAACTCTTAGGGGAAAACAGCCGTTGTAGCGAGGTAGCCCAGCCTGGGACTGATGAGGAAAATCCATTAACGCCACAATTCGTATCAATAGCAGAGTAGGCAAGGAAAGGTAAGGGCAAATTTTCATGGTTTAGCTGCCTCCATTAGACTAGATTTATACAGGACGTCCTCGTACATTATAAGCCAGTTTTTCTATCATTTCAGTAAATTTTTCTCAATGTGCTTGATAGGAGAACTTGACAGTGAATCAAAAGTACATACACAACTCACTTGACATTTAATATGCTGAGCTTGAATAACAATTTGCATAAAAAGATATGACTTACAGCGAAGAGAACCTGTCGATTAGTTCACTGGATCCTGTGATGCCACCGATGCCCTCCAAGAGGTAAGAAGAAGTACACATAAGCTTTATTTAAAGTGACTTTAAAAGCCGGTTATTTCTTCCTAACAAATTCATATATGTAGCGATATATATACCACAGCATGCCGTTGATCACAAAGTTGCTACCATACGCATTTGACAACACTCGTCTTCCTAAAGTATATATTGAGGAAAAAAATAGCGCGGTTCCTTCTTCGATTGATACCACAAGCAGATCAGAAACTTTGCCTCTGCAGTAAATCAAAATAAAATATATATATATATATATGTACCAGCCGAATTTCTCAGGAGGTTGCATGGCATCACACGCAGATAATAAAACCCACTTTCCTCGTAAATAAATAACAGAAACGCACAGCTGTAACTCGCAAGTTCTTCAAAAGAAACTTTTTACTGAATAAAAAATATTAATCAGAATAGCAGTACCACGCGTTGAACAATTCATCTTCCATGCAAGTAGATAAAATGAGACAAAAAACATCTGCAGTTCTCTAGTTCCTCAGGAGGTTGTGACCGCGAGCAGTCCGTCCAAGGTTTTCTCGAAGACATTAACAGGCTTCCAAAAAGAGAAGTCGGCCAACAGTAAATCAATACCTGTCCTCATCAGGGAGAGGAAGATATGGATATTGGTCCAGGGTCTCAAATTATTGGACGGAGGGCAAGACAGTACAGCAGAAAAAAAAGGAAAAAGGGACGCATCTGAGAAATTCTAATGACAAGAAAATTTTGTGGCCGCAGCAGATTTATGATGCAACTAGAGAGATGGAAAATGGGACATATGACAGCACATCGAATTACGGTCTAGAAGGAGAAAAATAAATACGATAATCTACAAGATCGAGCACGTAGCACTTTGAAAAAGGCATTTGATCACGTTCAACTATAGTAAATCAAAAATTGAAAGACAGCGAATTAAACTCTTAGGAAAGAACAGATGAAGAGAGAACAAAGAAAGTTTTTAGAAATGAGCAAGGAGTAGAAAGGCAGTAAAAACTCTTAAAACTAAGAAAAAGTAAACAGATAAAAAATAAAATCATAGGACAAGTACATCGTTCGCGTAAAGGAAATGGTAAGACATCTAGCTAAAGCTTTAGCAACGACACAGAAGTAAAAAACGTAAATTTTTATAATGCTCATAATGTCTTCTACTACCACATGCAGTGTCTAATATACCATACACACTACAACTGCGTTCCAAGAGAAGAAAAGGAATAGGAATGGATGACGAAAAAAGCGAAAGCCGTGGGAAGAGAACAACAGCAACGATAAAAATACAGCAAGCTTTAATAAGAATAGGGAGAAGTGAGAAAAGTTTTTAGTAATAGGATTAAGGGAAGAAGTAAAGTCAACATGAAGAAGAGATGTTCTGAAGGGTTGAGGTAACCTGTGGAGAGTCGCCTTCCAAAACAGTAGGCGGAGAGAAAACCTAACTCAGCGAACCCCATGGCCTATCCATAGACCCTAAAGGACGCATAAGTGAAAAGCGATAATAGTCATAGTAAAGTAAATCTTAGAAAATCATTTTAAATTCTTACGAGGTTATGTATTTGATAAATGAGTTGGTCCCGTCAAATTTTCGTAATTTCGTCAATATAGAAAGCCAGCAAATAAAAAACTTAGAATGAATGGAAAATAAGAAAGAAGCCAATTTCTTGAAAAGTGAAGAAAATTTTAAAGAAAGAGAGTTTTAACTAAATTCTCAGGAGCGGAAAATGAGCGTCAATACTTTACCTTCAGGGAATAAAATAAAAGATGATAACATGAAAATAACTCGGTGCCCGGCGCAAAAAGAAAATCCACTAAGGCTTCAATTTTAGAGAAAGGAAAAGAACTAAAAGGCATGGAATTAAACTCTTATTTTAGCGGAAAGGCGAAGTCTGGAACTGCAGACTAAAGAATATAAGGATGATGGATGAGGGTATCTGAGGGCGAGACTGGAGGCCCTCAGCAGGACACGCACAGGCCCCGCCAGGAGTTCAACAAAGGAACTCTAGCGTAATGGGAGGTCAAGTTCATTACATCGAGCTAGACATCGACCTCATGTGTACATACATGCACACGAATTACGATTTCAACGTAGTGTTTACTGTCAACCTAAAAGGTAATACATTAATTGCAATTCCAAAGTTGTGTTTACTTGCAGCCTATGCGAAAAGAATTGGATAGCAATGTCAATCTCGTGTTCAGTAACAGCCCTAGAAAAAAATGGTTTAGAAAGTATGTACACAAGCATTGCGATGTGACAGTTAGACTTATAGGCTGGTTATGCAAAAATAAAAGGATTGCAATTTCAACACCGTGAGTAGTAAGAACCTAAGTTTAAAAAGCCTACACCTGCACGGGAACAACGATGTCAGTGTTGTGGACTTGCTTAAATGCAAGCAATACCAAAACAGAAGGACTGGAATCTTAAAGCTGTGTGTAAGCACAGCCCAGAGGAAAATAAACGGACAGCGTTTTGAACATTGCGTTTGTATGTGCCTAGACATGCAAGGTAATTCAAGATAGGAAATGTGAAGACGAGGAAGCACTCTGGCAAAATACGGGAGTGCCGTTGCGGTTGAAAAAATAAGAGAAAACGAATACAAATATGCGAGGTACGATCGCTAGAGCAAGATAGGCAGGTATGCCGCAATGCTGCAACAAAGTGAGAACAAGGCCAATGTTTTTTCACAAAGTCTTCATTAGGGCTACTGTTATTTCTGTTATACTGACAGTAAAAGCGCTAACGGCATTGCAAGTGAGCGCAACACTCCGAAAGTCCTCATCAAGACAAAGTTATCCTTGCGGTATTAACCTTTCAATTCGTAATTTAATCTTGCTGTTCACGAAGGAATAACACTATATGAAACGTTACAAATATAATACACCAAGAGAGACAGCATTACCATTAGATGATGGAAAGCAAAACATCCTGAAATGATAAAAAAAAAAGTTACTCTGAGGCAGTGCGGCAGCCACAACCACTTCACCAGCCGCCAAATGAAGAAGAGCCCCGAACCACCGCTGCCGAACGCACTCCATAGCGAATATCATTGAATAAATGAATAGGAATGAGAGGCCAAGCAATTAGACCTGCCAAAAAATGATAATCGGACGCACGAGGACAGAAACGGCAACACAATGGGCGATGGGGAGCAAAAAAAAAAAGAAAAAAGAATTTTCGTGACAGGCAGGCAGCCTCCGACTGACCAGCGCTATACTCGGACATGCAAGGAGGGCGGTGAAAATTAAGAAAGGGAAAAGAGGGAATGCATGCATTAGAGCGTCCGTATCTTAATGTGAGGGTATCGTGCTACGTGGATGATGGAGAAAGAAAATAGCTGATGACTGACGATACAAAGGAAACAATTATTGAACATATAATTTGTAGCCAAAGCGTCAGCAGTTGGACGACCAAAGCAACGGGTTAAAAATATGGAGGACTGAATAAATAATGCGAAATGAACCTCAGTGTGTGACCACAGTCTTACTAAAACGATGAAAGAGAGCATCCAGGAAGAATGGTAAGGACTCAATGAATAATTAACAATACATGGAACCAACTAGAGTATCAGAGGCTGCAATATTAGTAAGACGAGGAATGAATACCAGGACAGAGAGAAAAAAAAGATGGGGACTCGATGCTTAAAAACCTAGAGTTCACTACAGTATAAAAGAACACAATTATCGTAAGATAATAAATAAGTATCCGCACGAGAGCAAAAAAAAGAAATAAAACCCGACTATTTAGTGCATAACGAACAAAATAAACCACCAACTACAGAAGTGAATAACATACTATAGCTAAGTGGTAAGGCATAATTTTAAAAGAATAATAAGACAAGGAAACTAAAAAAGAACAAATAGATGCATCGTTAATGCAATCAGCCACAATGTAATCAACGCTTGACGAATAACACTAACGGAAAACATGAGCGAAACCGTGCTTATAATTAAACTGATGCTCAAAGAAAATGAACAAATTGCACGCGTTACGGGAATTTAGGAATAGAGGTAAAAAAAAATCATTATGATGATCACAAATTTTACTAGCGATAACAAAATTCAATGAATTCATCCACCTCTTTCGAAATTCAAACGGTAATCCTTTTCAACCATGAAATTTTCAATCCAAAAAATGACTAAAAGGACAAAGTCGTTGCACCGCACATCCCATAAAGCGAATCCAAATGAGGGGTAGGAAATCCATAAACATTGGCTCGTGCTGCACTTGAATGCCCGCTAGGTCCAGATGAGGGCACAGCGGCAGGCGACCACAAGTGTCAGGGCTATATCGCACCATAAGAGATGGAAGAATCAGAAGACAACTGCGCCTCTCCTTCCTCACCCCAGTCCTAACCCCTGACGGTCCCCATTTCTGGTTAGGTCAGTGCTCTCGCACGCAGTGCATTATGAATGTTAGAAACGCTACAATCCCAGCATCGCTAAACACCTCTCTGGTTTGGGCGGAGTTTGGCCCTAAAACGAAGGGAACGTAAGACCCTGGTGCAATTTTGTATAGTCTACAATGTTCTGAAATTTGTAGAGTCTAGGTGCAGTATTTGAAGCTTTTCGTGAGCAGGTAATTTCTCGAAGCTTCTGTCTACTCTTTCCTTCGTTTACTTCACCTTTCCGTAAGTTTCACCAGTTCGAAACTCATAATAGGGATCACAGCCAACACTCTGGAGAGGGCGGGTGGGCTTTAGGATGAAAAAGTCAAAAACCAGTCAACTCGGTAGAGGCTATGAAATTTTTACTCATTGTCGACTCCTGGGTATCCCAGATACTTTTCTGAAATACACTTACGAAAACGCATATTTTCATTGTTTCAGGAATCTATTTTATCCCCAAAGTACCGAAGAAGACGTTGACTTTTTGTGAGAATAGCAGCCTGAAAAAACGTTTTTATGAAGTACGCTGGTCCACAAGTACCCCAAATGCCACAACGTCACCCCCTAACCGCCTGCTTCAGCACGACGCTAAATTGCAGCGCTCGGCTTCCTTTAATGTTTTAAACCAAAGATGGGGTTGCAGCCGAGCTGGTGCAGCGCATCCCTTATAGCAGAATCATGACCAAAAGCATGAATGCTGAGGAAGTGCCAACGCAAAATATTTGTCGTCTTTTTTTTTTTTTTAATCGGGAGCGCTTGTTTTGTATAAAAGAGTAGCTACAAGTAAAGCGTGGCTCGGCAGATATGCAAAAAATTGACACTATTTTCATAATACCTAACTCTAACTTTCAAGCGTTTGTATCCACCACAGTAATGATTGAAAAAAAAAATGAACATGGGGCGTGAAGAACATCAACAAACAAGGAACCACATCTCAGAACACTGCGCATGAGAACAACAAGTTAAGAATGAGGAAACTAGAGTCCTTGCAGAAACCCGTAATCAGCAAGACAGTACAACCTCCCAGAATAACAAACACTGGCCGGAGAGGCAGGCTTGGGCAGCACGCACACAACTACCAACGCCGTTGCTTATACAGCACTCGCTTTTGCTTCGCTAGAGCGGGCTGTACAGAGCTGAAGAAAGGCTGTTATTGAGAGTTGAAAATAGGAATGCAGCAAAGTAGACACTGAAAGAATTATATGCAGGTCTGTTGCTAAGCCTATAAAGTAGCCTAAAGGGATCCCCAGGGGCATGGCTCATCATAACATGTAGGTAGGATGGGGCACGTCATCCAACGTAGAAGAACGTTCCTTAGTAGTACTAATAGTAGGTATAAGATAGTATAAGCCTTCCTTAATAAGTACTAAGCTTTCCTAAGAGAGGAAAATTAAGGGACATAGAGTATGTCGATAGACACCTGAATTTGCAGCGTATAAAAGTTTTAGAAGTATGAACAGGTTTGCCAGTCGTTAGTAAATGCAAAAATATAAAGTCAAATAGCTAAACAAAGTATGAAAAAATACTGGGAGAACATATAAAAATGCGTCTACGGCACTGTGCAGTCAGGCCCAATTGCGGGACCGAAAACTACAATCAATAATTTGGAAATGCGAACCGTGCTAAGTAATCAAACACAGAGTACAGTGGAGTGGGTGCTTAATTTGTACGCAGTCTGATTAACGACTACAAAACATCTACAAATTTGGATTTCAGTGTTCAGGAGCATGCACTCACTGTACTCACTGTTTGATAACTAAGGACGTTTTCGCATTTCATATCAATGACTGTAATGTGTATTTATTAATACTTTTTTGTTTCGGGGGATTTTTTAAAAGATTATTGAAAATGGAGCTTGATTTTTTTTTCAAGTATACCAAAGAGTTCGCCTAATCATGATGCAGGCCTTTGATTTTGAAAAAAAAAAATAATAAAAGCTAGAACCCTTGTGCCCATTTTTTCTTTGCTACGCTGCTGTTCTGATAGTTCGAACGCAGCATGAGCTCGAAGTCCCGGCTGAATATGAGAAAGCTTATGCATATCCCATAGATATCACATAAAAAGTGCATGCATTGTTTCTGGTGGGGCTAGTCAGCTGACGAAAGTGAACGCAGATCTTCTGAATGAAGGACAGAATAAAGGACAGACCTAAAAGCTCATACAATACTAACGTAATACTTGTACTACTATATAGAACAGCGTTGTCCTGAATCTCGGTCACCTATAATATAAACATATTCAGAGAATACATAATAATTATGTAAGTCAGGTATCTCCAGTGTGCATGGTTGACATGGAGGGATCCACAGTTATGGGCACGCGGGTACATTCAACGAAAAATCCAAGAAGAGTTCATCAAACACGTCTAATGGAGCCCAGACCTATGGGAAATGCATGGAAATAGCTCACCAGGACACAAAATGAACAAAAGCGTATAAAATATTTACTCTGCATGCAGGTTCCACAGCTATGGGCAAAGTGTAAAAAGTCTACCAAAGCGCCATCGAAAGTTCGCACAGCGCGCTATTTCCGATGCATCAGGCAATCATTAGTCAAGAGCGATGCACAGCGTTGATACCGAACACGATGCCTCAGTCTGCACAACAAGGATGAAGGATGTCGAGCAGGCTGTAATACAAGCATCAGCTGAGCGG
>LQNS02276620.1:5082811-5094936 GCA_001587735.2 Parhyale hawaiensis
GTTTGCCAAGCTATCGTGTTGGGATCTGACAGCGAGACGGAAGGCAGGGGTAGGGAGTCTGAGGCGTTATCGCCGCGACCATCGCGTGAGCGCCTCACAGACGGAAGGTGTCAGCAAAACCACGAGCGGCACGAGCAAACCAGGCGAGATGTGCTGCTTGGGACGAAAAGAAAGAAGTGCTGCTAAGGAGGTTCAGTGACCGAAGAGCACTGCTTGGAAGAAGGACGCATGTCAAGCGAAAGCGACTTGAACGAGTAAAACTGTGAGCGAGGCAGGAGGAAATCAATACGGCGTACAACGCAATACGGGATAAATAAGCGAGAAGTACTTCTGAGGAGAACTTACTATTGAAAAAACATCGCTCGAAATGATAGAAACAACAATGTGACAAAAAAAGTACTGGTGAAGAGCAATGAACAGCTGAAATAATTAAGGCGTCCCTCAAACCTAGAGAAAAATTGACAAGAAAAAAGTACTGCTGAGGTGGTAAATGACTGACAAGTACCTACTGCTTGAAAAGAAAACATTAACGTGAAAAAGTACTGCTGACAAAGGTCAGCGACTGACAAACACTGCTTGTGACAAAAGAACAATGGGCAAGGAAAAACTGCGAAGTAGACAATATGCTGAAGCACATTACTTGAAAAGAAAGACAAATCGAAGACAGTAGTACAGCTTAATAAAATTATGGTTGAAGAGGAAAGGTAAGTTGAAATGAGATTAGCACTATCGAGCAGACACAAATATCTAGACAAAATGTATAGCTAAGGACTGAGGAAATCTTGACTGCTCAAAACCCCCAAGCCCTACATAGGGAATGGACACGAAAACAATTCTAGTGGTTCCGACACAAGTTAAACTTAAGTTGTACTTTAACAGAGGGATAATTGTCACGTGCAATGTAGAAAAAGAAGTAATGATACTGCACTTTTAGAGTACGTTAGTCAAGAAAAATGACGAATAATTTGAAACTAACAGAGCTTACAACAAGAAAAAAAAACACATATAAAGAATTCCAATAGAAATTAGAAGAAAACCGCTTACGGAAACGATATCTAGTCTGAACTCAGAAATCTGAAGCTAGAAACAGAAGTGCAGATGCAAACGATGTTCAAGGGAAAACTTGGAAAAAAAATTACAAAGTAGCCTATAAAGTTACTACATTTGTGCCGACTGCTAAAATAACTTCAAAGTAATGCGCATAGAAGGACTGTACAAGAACGATAAGACTTTGGGTACATTAGGTTGTATAGACCGAAGTTCTATGCCCACTTTGAAACAACATAGATGCTTCATGCTGCATTGCGCTGATTAAAGATTGTTGTGCAATGAACTTGCTTTCATAAGTTTTGCTGCACCGCAAAACGTTACAATGAAGAACTTCGAAGCTACTTCATATACCTACAACTTGCTTCGTTGTGTACTGATATCGCATCCTATTTGGTGCTCACGTTTCTCTTATACTGAACATGGAACTCAAGCCTACGACCATATTACCAAAATTTCATTTGCAAAAGATGAGCAATGTTCATGATTGCACTTCGACGACGGTGTCACACTAGCGGTGCTATGTGTTACAAAAACTAGGGACAGCAAAACTTTCTACCAATGAAACCCCTTCGTGGCGAGGGTGTGCATCAACACTACTTAGACTTCGTTGGAAGACCAAAATCAAAGGTACGCAGTAGGTCTTCTTTTACACAGATGCCAAAAATGGTTCCTAGTTCTAAATGCTTCAATTCATGATTCAATTTTAGATTTTTGCACATGAATAACACTATTTTTGATCGTTTCAGATGTGATACAGTATGGGAGATGGCTTAATTTCCTACCTACATTTTGGGGTTTACAGTCTGCTGCCGTGCAGATGAACGTGAAATATGCTCTAAAACAAATTGTCGCCTTGTAAAAGAAACTTTTTAAGGTGATAGGCAACCTTGTTATGCAGGACTTGCAATATTACGTTCAGAAAAATAGTGAAATGTTATCCACCAATACAAATGCAAAGAAGAAGAGACTAAATGATCAGTCAAAGCCGCTAGCGCTTCATTAGATCAGGAAACAAAATTCGCAGGATAGCCATCCTGTCGTGGAATAAAAAATAAAAAAAAACCGGCAGATTAAAAAGTAGTTAGATAGTTAAATTTCAGTTTTACCACCGTAGCCGCAACTCAGGAATATTTATCTCGGCATTCCTGACCGGAAGAATTCAATTTGGCTCAGTGCGCTACTACTGGCGGGAAAAAGGCGCAAAGAATAGCAAAAGACACTCGAGTGGACGGCTCGCTCTGTGGCCTTCAGCACGAGAGAGACTAGAGATGTCGCGCGTACCAGGTCGGCTATCTCGATCGACAGCCCACCTCACGGAACAGAAAGAGGAAACTAAAGAACATACCTAATTTTACAAAAATAACCTCATCATCAGGAACTGCGGCAAGCTGCAACATCTCCTGCGGATAAGGCACTCAGGAACCTTGGGTGCGTGATGCCCAAATATATTCTGGCAGGGATAGGGCCCGCCAGAATATATCCCTGAGGGCAATTAAAAAGTAAGAAATGATTGATTTAATCGACGAGCAATTTAATTTAGAGACTTTAATTAATAGACAGCTTGAAAACTTCTAGTATGCAAAAATCACCCTATTATACTGTAGTGTGCGAAATTAATAAATTAAAAGAGTGGAGAAGAAGCTGCAGTTACCTTCAAAACAATTTGCAAATTGCACATAAAAAACTACAGAAATGCAAAAAATCCACAGCGTCAAGAGCAAACCATAAAAAAAACTGCTTGATTAGTATTGCAAACGCAATACTTTGTCAGATGTAGTCAAATACGGTACAGAAATACATATGAGCTTTATGGTAACTAATTACAACAGGCAATTACTTTTTATGTACAACTGGCACGGCATGTGCGTCTTTACAGCGTGCTGTTGTTTGGAAGAATATCGATAACAAAATGATCGTCATTAATTACCTTTGAGAAATATGTTATAACAAAGGAAATCCGAAGAGACGCAATAAACATGAAGAGAAACGCAAGGAAACATCCAATTTGCGATGATATTTTTCTAGAGTAATAAAAAGTAAATTGAAAATACCTTATTTCATTAGCGATTGTAGTTTTTGAATTATAAATTATAAGAACAAGCATCAATTTGCGCTAACGTTTTACGAGAATGAAAGAAAATATTAACTTAAACGCAAAGTTCAAGCTGGATAATAGAAACTAAAGGAGAAATGTTACCTACAGTACACTCGAACAAACTGCAAGGGCATTTTGCTGCATCGGTAAAACACTAAAGAATGACAAATTCAGCTTGCGACTGGAAACGCACTACAATCATAAACCTAAACTTATAAACAAATTCCATTTGTTCTAACACTTTACCAGATATACATGTATAAATGACAAGAGAAAAATGTATGGTAAGAATAAAATTCTATGTTTTTAATAAAAAAACCGCTTCATAGTATGTGTAACTTATAGTTTTTCAGTCTTCGAAGTAATCGTCATCAGCATCTATCAGCTTCTGCCGACGTGTCTCCAGCTATTCAATCCCCTTGCGGTAAAACTCGGGCCTTTTGGACGCTAAGAAGTCCGTGAGGGTTTGGCGCAAGTCTGCTTCATTGGTGGAAGATTTACCACGAAGACGATTAGCCAGGGAATGGAAGAGGTGGTAATCGGATGGCGCAAGGTCAGGTGAATAAGGTGGATGGCACAAAGGCAAACCCCTTGAACGTCTATACTTATACTGACCGAACCACTGCTACTACTTCATGTCTTGATATTTGTCTTAGCTCGCCTGACTTGATGTCCGGTTTGACCATGGCACGTTTGGAGTGCTTGGGTAGTGACAATTACCCAATTTTAGTTGAAATGGACACAGCACCACTTAGGGAAGAAATACAGCCTGCTTCTAGGCTCCAGCTTAAAAATTTCCCATGGGACAAGTGGAGACAGGAACTGGACCTAAAGCAGTGCCTACCCACTACCTAATAGTGCCACTAATATAAACACCTTTCTTACAAGTCACCTCAAGCAAACAGCAGAAAACCTTCTGAAGAATAATACTGGTAGTAGGAATGGAGGAAATGTTCAACACAGAAGAACGTGCTGGTGGACAGAAGACTGCAAACAAGCAGTCCTTGCCCGCAGAAGAGCCAGGCGGCGCCTAGAACAACTCCTACCACAGAAAACCTGCAGGAATGCAGGCGGCTATCAAATCTTTCCAAGAAGGTTATCCACCAACACAAATATTCTTCATGGGAAAAATTTGTGTCATCCATGACAGGAGATACCCCCACAGCAATAGTATGGAAAAAAATTAGATGCATGAAAGGAACATACTGTCCTCTAAGCTTTCTTATACACTCAAATGGCTCACCAGTATCTGACAACAAAGATAAAGCAAATCTTTTTGCCAATCACTTCCAAGGGATTTGTACACCTTCTCAGATCCCTTTGCCAGATGACTATCATGCCATTCTTCGAAGGGCCCTGACCTATGAAAATGAACCTTATAATGTTTGGTTCTCCAGAGAAGAACTCTGTAGGTATATAAAGACGCTCAAGAATACCTCACCAGGACAAGATGGAGTGTATAATCTGTTCTCACGTAACTTGGATAAAGACAGCTGTGAGATCCTTGTCTATTTGCAAATGTCAGCCTGCATACATCAGAAGTGACATATGAATACCATACTCGAAAGAGGGGAATAAACTTCAAGCTCTTAATCAAGGAAAAAGAACTGCAGGAACTAGGGAGCACAGGCTCCTTGGGATGGTATTTGATGCTCCCTATTTAATATGGAATGGCCACATAGATGCTCTTCTGACGAGCTGTCATTCTCGATTCAATATACTGAAGTCCATTTCATCAACCTCGTGGGGTGCCTCCTATAAAATTCTGCGCCGAGTGTACATATCACTAATCAGATCCAAGATTGATTATGGAGCAATACTGCATTCAGGCGCGTGTCAGACAGCAAGGAAAAGACTGGGAAGACTTCAAACAGCCTGCCTTCGTTATATCCTGGGAGCAAGGTGTACCTCACCTCAAGTTTCTGTTGAGGTGGAGGCCTTTATATTGCCTTACCAACTGCGATACACCTAGCTCCTAGCAAAGAGCCTCTAGCAGCTTCTGCACACACCACCAACTGATGACACTCTAGAGCAGTTGAAAGTCGTCTCTGGCCATGAGATTTCGGGAGATACGGGACATAGGTACCTCCAGAGAGCTGCTTCCAGCCTCCTCGCTTTGGGTCATGCTTCTTGGAAACACACCCCAGAAGATAAACTCGGACCCCCTTCTTGGCAGAGTTTAGGCAAATACATTACTACAACTCTTGCCATCCTGTCTAATTTTGATACCCAGCAACAGTTCTGCTTAATATATGTCTTCCAACTACCCTCATGCCACGAGACTTTATACAGATGGTTCTAAGTTCAGACTGGAGGGTGTGCTTGTGCTGTTTATGTTGACTCTTTAAACGTTGTCACCTGTTAACTAAATGGCAGACATACCACACATATTGCTGAAGTATTCGCAGTACTACAAGCTTTACGTTTCGTCCAAACCTCCTCCCTCTAGAGGATGCTGTCATCATTACTGACTGCAGGTCACTGTTGGATTTGCTCATGGTGGGAGGTAAGCTTCCAGCCTTCGAGTGCTGGTGGCCAGAACACTAGTTGAGTGCAATGCTACTAGAAGCGTGCGACTGCAGTGGGTAAAAGCTCACGTTGGAATTGTGAGGAACAAAAAAGCTGACTCGGCTACCCGGCTTGCTCATCAAAATTAAAACATCAGTCATCTGCCTCTCGCAATGAGTCTACTGCTCAGGGACCTTCGGCACGAAATAGAAGCCACATGGCTCTCCGATGGAGGACGGCTATTTCATCTACCAGGAAAGGATTTGTTTCTTGCTGCTCTTCGACGCTCGATTGGGCCGAGAAGATGGACCTTTACCCGTGGAGAAGAGGTGGCCCTCACTCGCCTCAGAATCGTACACACAGGAGTAGCACAGCGTTTTAGTTTACTTGAAGATTCCTCATGTAGATTCTGTGGAGTACCAGAGACCATAGATCATTTGATCAGCTGCTTACGAAACGCAGCTTCTCGAACTATTCTTGTTGAGGACCTTCAAGCCCTTGGTGTAGGATGCCCAACTGTTGTTGTTCTCCTTGCGGGTGGCGAAGGTGAAGAAGAAATTCCTGGAGTTGGCGCTACTCTTCTCCGTTATCTTCGGAGAATTCAGAGGTTGAGCCTACTCTAGCTGTTGAACTAAGGTGACACCCTGATGTCCTGCTGACCTCCAGGAAATACGGGAGTCAGGAGACCCAATTCTCCTCAATTTTGTAAAAGAAGAAGAAGGATGAAACAAAGTCCCCCACTCGAGCCACTGCATGGTATCACTGACCACTCGCACAACATGCGGTCTGTCGTTTTCATGCGATTCACCAGTGCTGGCTCCTTCTGGCGCAATGCCTGTTGCACACGTTCCAATTGCTGCGAGTACAGGTCTGCAATGATGGTTTGGCCCGTTGGTAGCAGCTCATAATGAACCATTTGACGACCTGCCCACCAGACACAGAGCATAATCTCGCATGGGTGCATAGCCGAGTCTTGTGGTGTGAGGGACAACATCCTGGGGTGACAACCAATGTCTGGAACGCTTGGGAGTTGCTACTTTCGGCTGTCTGGATTTGAAACAATTGCTAGCCTACACGTATTGCGTACCTATTTTCACTTTATTCAATAGCTCATCAAAAACGGGCAGAACTTTTTATGATTACGTTACCATCCAGTTGCGACACTTTAATACAGCGGTCTATAGCAAGCACGAAAATCAAAATCCGTTTGCTATGAAATGTATTCAAGGAAGAACATTCATTAAAGTTCAATCCCAAGTTTAACCAAAGACGAATCAATACTACGCTGTAAAAAAAAAAAATCGGCACATTATATACGGAATTTTTTCTAGCGCTTTACGGAGCCATCATTTAGCCCGTAAAATTACGTAATTTTCTTTCCTTTTCGGTGATTCCGTAACATTGGGTGCTACTTCCTTCAGAAATTTACGGATCCACCGTAAAATAACGGGAAAGTTCTGTAAAAAATTAATGGAACGACCGTCAAGTTTACGGCCATTTTTGCAGCCACAGTTTCTCTCGAAAATTAACGGAGTATTATTTTACAACGGCAACTTCGCTTGTTTGCCTCTTTCTTTTATATTTACGCTGAATATTCTCAACAAGAGAGCGTCCGATGATAGAAAAATATGTATGGTGGAGTTGCAAACAAATATACCGCACTGTTAAACTAAAAAAAAATAGCATGGGGAAAACTGCATTATCCTTTAGCTCGCCAGGAGGTCGTGGAAAATTTGACATGAAAAGTAACGATCTTTCTCTACGATTCTACAGATGAATGGGAGAAATGTCGACGGCTAAAGGAGTTTTGCAGCATATTTCTATGCACGCTTCCATTGGCGCAAAATATATATATATAATTTGAAGCTTTAAAAGAAATGAATGAGGGGTTGATTGTAAGTCGAGGCGCAATGGGGAACGGTGTAATGCGCGAAGGTTTACCATGCACGAGGAAAAAAGATAACAAAAAGTATCAGTAGCTGTAAAAAAACGAAAGAACAATACGACCACGGGGGAAAAAGATGTCTCGCGAAGACCTGAATAAAGTTAAAATAACTTATAAAGACGCGGCTCCATTATTATAACAAACCATGAGCGAATCTAACCCTAAGGCCTATTGTCCATCACTTGCCATGGCAGATCTCTCCTCATCACGGCAATAACGGCGGCGGAAGACGAAACAGCAGCCGCCTGATCAGCTTATTGTCGATCAGAACCGCCCGTATTTTCCAGGCGTTATCACTTCACGGGTGCACGAGCGATCCACTCGAGTTGTGCTCTCATGCTCGGCCAAGCGCTCGTAAGAACAACACAGAACATCAACTATGCACAAACGAATGCCTTGTTACGTCTCCCACACCAACGCCAGCAAGAATAATGGCTAATTTATACATAAGATCTTGGCAGTATGGTGAGGGAAGAGAAGTACTTACGAGACGATGTAAATCAGCATCGCGCCACACAGATACAGGAGCTTAGCCTCCCGTAACAGCAAGATAAAAAGAAAACATATCCAGGTATTAAGTTTTCATGTTGAATTTCATGTTCGACTGTCTTAACAGCAATATAATAAAAGACGACAGGTATTATTGTCATGTTGCATTTTGCGGCTGGTTGCCTCAACAGCAAGATCAAAAAGGCGACAGCTAGCTATTACTTTTGTGCTTCACGCGGCTTTCGTCTGTAAAATCACAAGAGCAAGAAGGCGATGCTTCAATGGACAGTCACAAGAAAATGGGTGGACGCCGGAAGAAAAGTGATCGCTTCGGTTCAGAATATGGAGCTGAAACTTATAACTAACCATCCATAATGATAATTCTGAACAGCATTGAAATGTAACGACCACTTTATAAAAAGTTATAGGCTCAGTAACAGGAGAAGTATTTCCTAACTGTGGACCTGCAACATACAGTGATCAATAAACCAAGATCGGCAAGTTAAATATAGCGTTACGCCTTTTATAGTCACACATATACACGTTTAAGTGGAACATCTTGCAGGTCTAAATTAGGCTAAGGTACGGGTATCATTTAATATTGGCTGAAAATACAATGGAAGTAATAGCTTAAGTGAGAAGATCATGACTAAACTAGTGACTGCAAAATATGCACGCATATTCTGTCCAATTGTATGACCGAATTTTGATATTCATAGTTTATGCTAGTGAAGTGCATGCATAGGCTTAATATTTTATGTAAGAAATTAAAATTCAGACATGCCATTGGACAGAATATGCGTGCATATTTTACAAAGTGACAACCCTAGTTGTTATCATTCCCTGATCTTGCGCCCTACAATGCTCACGCTGCAGAGAGAAGCGCAGCACGCTCACGCTAGTACGGGTCGGCACCAGAGGAATGGCATTGCCCGACCACAATCAAAAATTAAACTAGGCGAGTATCCAGATTACCGTAAATATTATTCGCAAGCAGCCCTCTACCGACTTCAATCTATTCCTACTCTTACCCACGAACTGACGTAGCTGCAAGTGAGGAACATTCAAGAAGCGGTGTCCGAATAAAAATAAAAAAAAAGACTACACACGCGAAACTCATCGTATTTCGTGAACAAACTGTGATGGATTACCTATCGCAAAATTGTAATTGAGGTCGGCTCTTAACTTTGCAAAGAACATGAACGTAATCACTTGGGGTCGCATGCCCCGTTGGGTCCCACGCAGGGTGTAATGAGCGGATGACCGTCAGACTCTTCAAAGCGAGCACGAAAGCTATCACTCAGGCGGCAGTACTTGGCACAGGGACTTCAGCAGCCTTCTCATCAATGCTGGCCATGAAGTCCCGAGTACAGGCCTTTACTGCATAATTTTTGCCCACCTATGACACCAGCGCAACGTACGGACATCAAATTAGGCAGCAAGTAGCCTCTTATTATGAGGAGCCAATGTCAAGTGCTTGGCTCTATTGAGTGTGAAAACCAAAGGGTCTCTTGTAATGGGGGTAGTACGAGACGGTTCATCAAGGGGATATTGCCTCCCTATCCTTTCCTTGCTGCACTTTGTCTCTGAAAAGCTTTTATGATCTAACAGGATATATTGTTAGCTAGTTTTCACAACTCGGTCTGATTCTCTGGATCGAACACATACTAGCTGTCCCCTAAACATGGAGAAGGACAGAAAAACTTATCAGTTGACATAGAAGTATGTATAGTAGCATAATGGCTAAGGAAACCTATGTTTCCTAGACCGGCTACTTTGCTTTTTAATGATCTAGCCATTGTGGTCTCTACTCGCTATATCACAGGGTGGTGAAAGCAAAATTATATAACGCCGTGGCTCTCGGTCCATCCCACGATCCACGACGAGAAGCGAGATGATGTGACCTCAAATTGGTCACGACCATTCTTCCATGAAAATTTTAACGATGATGATGCTTTTGCAAAATGAAGCTGCGTTTTCAAGATACGACGATTTTGCAATATGGAAACGAACACTCCGTATCTTCAATTTTTTTTATCACAAAACGAAGAAATTTACGGCAGGGAATCACGCCCTACAGCATCCGCAGCATGGCCTTGTCATGTCTGCTGTGACATCAGCAGCGGGACGGCAAAGACACATCTATAAGCAGGACTGAACTTTGAGGCTCTCCTAAATTATTCAGCATTTCGTCAGTGAGTGGCTGTCCAAAGTAATGTTCCTGTCGATAAAAATCATTACTAATTATAGCTCTTGCTGGAGGGCGGACCATCACAGTGTTCTTTTCTAACGATTGCATCATTACCGCAAAAACTATCATAGATTGCCGCTCTACAGAAGATGCACCAGTACGTAGCTTGCTGAGAGGTTCGGCCAAAATCTTTACTCCTCCGCATTAAATCTCAATTCACGAATCGGTTACTTGCTGCTGGCACACCTTGAGATGCCCATCTCTACGAAATGAAAACGAACTGAGGGAAACAATTATTGCATTTCCCTGCCCAATACGAAAAGGGGAGGCAGATGCGCAAGTTAGCTATGCGCAGTATTGTACTGCTATGTGGTGTAAAGCATTCGTTTAGGGCACCGGTATGAAGTTCACTGCGCCAATAGCAAATTCGCCATACATTTCTCACCGCGAACAGATTTCTCAGCATAAGTTCCGCCTTGCTAACATCTTTTTCGGTGTAAATCCTTCCTAAGAACAGCGTTTTCGGTCTAAGTCATTCCTCTGAACACCTTTGTTGGTAGAACCAGCGAGCACATTTTTTGGTATAAGCTGAGTCTTGAAAGAAGCATGTTCGGCAATTAAATACTTCGTCTTACACACAACTTTGAGGGCGAAATCCCTTCCAAAAAGAGATTTTTCGGTAAACGCGTAGTTACGATCCCCTATAGCAGTACATATATCCGGTTGCGGCTCTACAGCCTCGCCTCGCTAACAGTCCCGGCGGCTTCGATCGGTGGCCGGGCGCAGCGAAAAAACGCAACATTTGCGCAAGTCGCACATGTTCTTCGTGGGCACTCGCAGCAACTCTCCTGACCTGTAACATCAGCTAAACATTAGCAGAAGATTAGGCACAAAAACAGCAATATAATAACTTCATAGCAGCGGCACGCAACATGCACGTGAAGCGTTGCTCAGAAGTCTCCGTAAATCCCCGAGAAGAACTCTGCACCGTGACATTAATAGCCATCATGGCGATAAGCAACATGAGCTACAGAGCGTGTATGACTGCGGATGGGCGTAAATATGATACGAGTTAGTGATACTGAAGAAAGAAAGCCGCAGGGGAGAGCCGGAATCTTGTAACTTGCGCCAAAGAGAAACGTACGTAAATATGATACGAGTAAGTGGCACTGAAGAAAACGCTCGAATAAGATAGGGTTTAGTAGCCACTAGCTGCACCGGCCGCACTGCAACTAATGAAAACACATGCAGACAGGGAGTTTCTAAGCATCACTTTAGCAATTAAGTGAACTGTGGCGCAGCTTAGATCCACCTAAAGATTCCTGTGACGTCATCGTTCAGCCATCAGCGTTGCGCCATGAAGAATTTCACAGGGAAGCTAAAGAGCAATTTTGTATTAGAAAACTAAATACACGTAAGCAATTTGGAGTAAAGTTAAAAATATGAAAATTGAAAACGGTAGCATCCACGGATACGTATCATTTGTATCTCTTTTGTCTTACTGAAATTTCACTTGCTGCTGAAGAAGATCAACATGACTGATCAAATATACCAGCCTAAAATTGAGTCCCATTTACCATTACTAAAGAAAAAATAAATGTAATGAGAAAAATATTACTGAGCAGAAATGGAAAATATAAACTAACAAGATTTAATCGAAGAAATGTACTGCGTATTTTTAACGTTTTAGAAAGTACAATAACTCTCAGGATGACTTCATATTAAAAAGCCCAAGGAGGTTCTAATAGAGAGGAGCGCACCCTCTCTATTTATCCTACGGGAGCGTTGCGAGTAAACTTTTCCCTTAAACTGGCTGAGTGGCTTATCCAATCGGAGAGAGGCATTGC
>LQNS02276620.1:5101236-5113672 GCA_001587735.2 Parhyale hawaiensis
TAACACAGTCATAAATAGTCTAACACCATGCCTGTATACATATACCGTATGCATCCACCAACACGTGTATTCATGATGAACATATGTTGGTATACGTACATAGGTACATGTGGTATACATACAAATGCAGGCAGCGTGTTGCAGTAGACCTACATGTAGCCTTCGGCTCAAAATCTGACTCGGAATATTGTCTCTTTCCATTAACCAGTCGATAATATCAAGTATATATACCAAAGAAAAACTCTCTGGAAAAAGTTTTCTCACCGCCATCGTCGCAGAAACCACAGAAATTTCAATCCAAAGATCGATGGCACAAGCAGTACAGGTTCAACTCAATTAGGATATATTTTTTGCACAGAAAAAAAAAGCACGCAGCATGACACCCTAAATTAGGACACAGTGGCACCTCTCAGGTCATGTACCAATTTTTGCTCGATAGTCAATAGCACCGATCAGTACACACGCAGATCCATTAAAATATATTGATATGAATCGACAGAGAAGAATCATATAGATTGAATTAGTGTCCAGCAGATCATTGAGAAAAACCCGTCTTTTCAAAAACGAGTAGCTACATTTAAATACGCAGCAGCCGCGCTACATGAGCACGTCAATGCACATTTCCGTTGGTGCGCGATAAGACGTGCTGGGTTCAGAATAACCAACATGCCCTACGTTTGTCAGTGGAGAAGCATGGGTAGTAATTTTCTGGTCGATACTGTTTGTCTTTAACACTATACGTCCTTCAATTCCTGTTAAAATTCACACAGAAAACGGCACTGATAAAACTGATCACAAGACTGTGGTTGTATGACTTTCTTTGCACTTGCCAATTATGAAGTGAAAGCTAGTAAATTACATAGCTAAGTTGTTTACACTTTTAAATGTACTTATAAGTAGTTGCCAATAATTGTCGAGACAAACAAACGGACAAACAAACACAACACAAAATTTGGTCATTTGCTACTATAGTAAAAACTCACAACAATTCCTGAAAATTTTATAAAGATCCATTATAAAATCTTTGAGCTACGCTACAAAGAAGAAAGAGGCAGACAATCGAAGGATTTAACGGATCTTCACTACAACTTAATCGTTGGTTTCCTCTATAAATCCCTGTAAATTTCGTAAAGATCCGCCCATAACATTGTGAGTTATCTTAGTGATAGACAAATCGAAAAACTTAAAAAAAAAAAATTCGTCTGGGCAGGTAAAAATTAGCAATCACAACTATAAATGAAATCCAGGATAGGTTTTAGCAAAGTCTGATCGAACAGAGTTGGGTTCTGCATCAATAACCATACGACATGCTATGCCCTTAGATCCTAAGTGAATTTCCTGTAGATGCATGCAAACCAACATGTACCGTAAGCAGGAAATAAGAATAATGAGCTTGCATGAAGAGACAAAAAAGCTCAAAGAAGCACTGGGTGGAATTTTCTTATCGACAACGCTTCGTTTTATTAAATAAAAAAAAAAAAGAGTTCTATCCCAAATTTAACATACGACTTGAGTAAATCAACTAGAATATTTCTAGTGGAAATTTACAGTATATAAGGAGGTATTAAGGATAATCAGCTTGTAGTAAGTGGCAAAGAAGCTCAAAGAAGCAGAGGGAGCAATTTTCTAATCGACGACGTTTTCGCTTGAGATGCCTCTCCTCTGCAGATAATCAAGTAAATGGGAAGCTGACAAGTCGACTGAGTTCAAAGCCCAAGTTTCATTGCGATTAGCTACAATGAAGGGGACGTTTCCGCAGGGCCTGATGAGGCAAATTCCTTAAGAGGTTGAAAGCCTCGAGAGTGCATTAAAAGTACAATAAAATTAAGTGCCCCCCGCAGTTTTCTTCTCTTCATAAAACGTAAGTGCACAGCCGCATAAGCCTCTTGCAACAAGTTTCCTCTAGGAGACTATTCACATATCATTCACGAAATAAATCTGACTAAGATGACCTTTAAAATATTTTCGCACTAACAAATTTAAATTTAGAGTAAATTGACGACACAGACACGAGTCTTACTGTCCACTGCCATTTACAGCCAAACTGAAAAGCAAAATTTAGTAGAAAGGATGGGGCTGAAAATTGACTGTTGTTGTCGAGTCTTTACGTACCATGATCCTGCAGAGCTAGACTAATCATATATGGACCAGACTACTTACTAAAACAGTTTATAACAATGCTCTTCCTACGAAAACCCGATATTTTGTTTGTTATTATAGGATTAAATACTAATTATTGTAGGAAGAACTTTAATCAATCACGTTTCAACTAAATGATGTTATCCAACGAACAGTTACTGACGTTCCTACAAAAATTGCTGAACTCTTGACGCTTTGTTCTGTTCTTCTTTCCCTACATATTGTTCCCATGCACGTTGAACTACGTGGAAACACCCTAGCGTACATCAAGGAAAATGAGTAACCTATGCACGAAAAACCAACAAGTATAAAAGCAAGATTATTATTACTATTACTGAACATCAGCGTTCAGTTTGCACTTCAGTTTAAACACTTCGTCGCTTTCTTCAAAGTTAAAAGATATCCAATAGTCAAATTGTTTAAAACTATACAGGAATAAAATTTGATTATGCCATGAATAGCTATATGAAAATTCGATACAACGTTTCGGCCTAATACATTGGCCACCTTCATTTATTAAAATTTTGAAATGCCATAAGCAAAACGTGGTAATGGGAACAGTACAGTGTTCCCTGTATATATCCAGTTAAATCTCACTCCCGTATAGTTTTGAAAAGATTGACGCGTAGATATAATTTAACTTGTATTAGATAGAAAATGTGCTTAAACTGAATAATTATTGTTATTATTATGATTAAAAATATTAGTATTGTACTCTTAGGCTAACCACCGCACCCGTACCAAACTGAGATCCCAGCAGTGAGGCATGGCAAGGACGCCGTACACGAACACAATAAGCGATCGAACAGCATCCAACAAAACGTAGGTAGTTTATCCCAAGTCGGTTAATTATGCTATTCCTGACAGGAAAACAAGAAAAAAAAATCGGAAGAGACACTCGTCCGGAGGGGCCTTTCCGTGCCCCCCTCCCCCCAATACGGGAGCACGTAGAAGGCTGATGAGACTGGTCACTCACCAAGATCGGCGGCTCAACTCGACCACAGTGCAAAGGGGAACCATAGTGGATCTGATTAACTTTACAAACTAACCTTATCAGCTGGAACAGCGGCCAGGGGCAACATATCTGGCGGAAATTCACTCTTGTTGACCTGACCAGTAGGGTATTCCAGGTACCTTTTTAAGGGAGGGGGCAAGGAACAGGCAGTGGGCGGGATATACTAAGTCAGGAAGACCATAAGAAAGACAAGCTGGTTTCGCACAAACGCTGAAGCTGACACCGCTTCACAAAATAAAGAGACTGACTACAAAGAAGTTGAAAGCTAGAATAAATAAAAGAACCAGAATAAAACTAAAGGTCTTTTTCTCAAATGCAAACGTTTCGTAATTCTAAAATTCCATCATCAATACTGAAATAAAATGCAATTCGATGTGAGAAAAGTTGAGCTATTGGTAAAGGCGCAAAAGTGGAACGACGTAAAGTGAGAACAGAAACATGTCTTCAGGGTCTAATTATAATGGCTACGGTAACTGATGGGAACCTTTTCAGTACTACCTATTTTAAACAGGCTGTGTTATTTTGGTACAAATATTCTATCTCATTGTATTCCTACAGGAAAAATCTTTTGCAGCGACGTAGCCCAGCTTTTCTAATAAAGGGTTTAGAATAACAGACAAACCAAGCGCCATATTCGCTTTATATGCATACACTATTACGTTTTCCAACAAATACATACATACACATTTTTATACAACTGAATTGGAAATCAAGGTAGTTCACTATCATACCAACAGCTTACAAAAGTTTCAGAAACGCATATCTACAATACAGACTCCATTTTGAAGACCTTTGAGATAGTCGCTATAGACCGCATGTGCAAGGATTTGGCAGATCAAATAACAAAGGTTTTCAATAAGGCTTGTCGGAACCCATGTCACATGTGAATGCCAATAAGTGACACGAGGGATGACAGAGCAGACAGACGCTGTCACTTGAAAACTTTAATACACAGAAGCCGGCGCCCGCACAGCACTTTATTTTGGGATATAATCCCTGACGAATATTGAGCATCCGGCAGATATGGATCGAGAATGCGAGCGCAGCGGTGTCACGCGGCTAAAGAGTTTACTGAGGGACCTCGCAGGATATCGTTATTTGACTAACGTGACATTAATGAAATGATACTAAACAGTCGAGATATGGATCGACAGCGCGGCGATATAGAAGAAATTTTATCGAGGGAAATTAACCAGGAACTTTTAGAAGATTAACGTGACACTAATAAGTAATACGCAGTTGATAGAAGTGGAACGAAACACAGTGACGACGCAATTCTGCAACGCATTTTGCATAGGAAAGTGACTGGAAGTTTTTACATTATTAAAGTGGCATTGACAAATTATATATATTAAACTTTTGGCAAAGGCGATCGAAGACACAAGCGCAGTGCTATACTGCTACGAGTTTCATAGAGGAAAATTACCAGGGAGTTTTTACATGACTCGCGCGATATCTTAAAAATTATATTGACTACCGCCCACTCGGAAATTTATAGGCAATTATCAGCTGTCTACGAGTAAATAACGAACGGCATCGGATAATTGCCTACAAATTTCCGATTGGGCGTAAGCTCCAGGAACAGATCAGGTACAAGAGGGTCGCAAGAGATCGACAAAAATTTTTTGGAGGGCAATATCCCTTCAGGATTCGCTTTATAGATCCGAATCCTACTCTCAAATTCTTTTTCAATTTTTTACGTAGGTGTATATTCCTTAACGTATATGCATATTTGTAGAGCAATGCTACAGTAAAACATCAAAAATGTTGACAAATATGGTGCGTTTCGAGAGCAGGCTTCCATTCGTGATGGCAATTTGTACAGCATTTCTGTTTCATCTCAACGTTCATGGAACGTTTTCTTCAGCTGACACCATTGTACACTGTGAATGACGTCCCGTACGTAAGATGTACTGCAAACTAATTTTTGGCACGCCATTCTACCAGTCACTCAAAATGACGTCGGAAATTGCCGCAATTCCCTGCAGATGGCGTTGCATACGGTCTATGTATGAGGATTTTCTCCGTTATGGGAAGTTTCCGTTTTAGGAATTTTCTCCGTTTCTGGAAGTTTCAGATTGTCTTCTGCACTGTCAACAACACGCGCATCCTTGGACACTAAATTTTCATTGGCCGTTGAAGGGAAGCGAAAGCTGTGCTCAACTGGCAACACTGCGGGGCGATCAGTGTCTGTGTTCAATGTCCCGCGAACACTTGTCACGGGTGTTGTGTTTAACTTCAGGTTGTGTGTTTCCGCACTGACAGTAGAT
The DNA here is from genome assembly GCA_001587735.2 of Parhyale hawaiensis. Classification (NCBI taxonomy): domain Eukaryota; kingdom Metazoa; phylum Arthropoda; class Malacostraca; order Amphipoda; family Hyalidae; genus Parhyale; species Parhyale hawaiensis. The sequence goes on from LQNS02276620.1 coordinate 5,106,661, forward strand.
CTGTGAACCTTTATCTAAGTTCAGGCGCGTAAAGACCAGGATGATTTCTCGGCAGCAAATTATTTTCTCAACATATTTTGGGTTCTTCTTTGAACAGAACAAGTTTTTTCTTGAGAAAAAAAAATATCCAAGTCCCAGTTAATGCCACCCTCGAGTATCTTGGATACATAGCTCCGTATTTTTATTAGAAGAAATATCGACTGCGGGCAAAAAATGTCACTGTTTTGCGTATCACCGAAAGAAAGTTAAGTGTTGTTCAGCCTTGCACGCTTATCTATACGGTTCCCTAATTCAAGTTGGCAGTTGCGCAGCATCCTATACAAGGAAGTTAATAAAAGCTTTACATGTATACAAGGGAGCTCAACCGTCAACCCTTAGCAGTTAATAACCTGAGAAACCATAAAGTATATGTCCCGTCAACACACGGTACTACCCAGACAGGGAGCTCTCTTCTAAACATGTAGGTTCTGCCTTAATATCTTTGCGATGATGCTACAGGCAGCACAAGACGGGTCTTCACAAATTCTTCGCTGTCATTATTGACAGCACGGGCACTCTAGTGTAGTAATATAATTATTTTATAAAGCATCATTACGCTTGATGTTCATAAATATTTTTGTGAAGCAAAGATAACTGAGTATTTAGTTCTACATCATGAAACAACACATCTTTGCTAGCAGAAAAATTATTGCACCTATATCTATATTTAATCAAATAAATTACCGCAACAACAAAAGAATATTGTTCCTGACGGTATCCCATCATATTGATCCACCGCAGCAAACGAACAAAAATTTCACCTAAATCTATTTCATCAAAGAATAAATCTAGGGATAAAAACAAAGAAAGTTCCATTTAAATCGATCATCAAGTAGCCTACTACCGCAACAAACAAAAACAAATTGCACCTAATTCTGTTTCATCAATAATATGTCGCAACCAACAAAAGAGAACTGCATTAAACTAAGTCAGTTAGCACCTGTTCCGGAGACATTACAAGAGTCGACATTATAATAAATTGCCAAATTTCAAATATTCGTCATTAGCACAAGTAAAATCTTCAGAATTCAGCGGCGATATCTGTCAGATATTGAGCACCTCTAACATGAAGTTCAGTGAGAAGAGTATTATTTCAAAACCAGCACGCCTCCACGTGCAACGTCGGTAAAGACATGCCATGGCCAGCTTTTGCTGCGCAGCTAGTGCTAGTTTTCAGTGTGCGCGTGAAAATTCGTGCTGATTTTGAGAGGAGAGGTTTCCCAACATTGATGAACAGCATCAATATCAGCATGTAGAATAAATTTGACTGACGAGATTACGACAACAATGCTAATTACGGTTGCATACGATGGCATACCATCTAACGCTAGCTTCAACCCTTTTTAACGAATTTGTGCTTTCTCCAAAGGCTTTTTTTCCGAAGAAGAAAGAACCCGTAGAGCAAAAAAAAACATCCTAATTGAAATACGGTTAATTCGTTCATAAAAATGCCGAAAAAAAAGACACTTATGCTGTGCAAAGAACTGCGCCTCTTCGTTTTAATTGTCTAACATCGTGCAAGCCGACACACAAAAGAGTCGATATATGACTCTAGCCAGCTAAAAGTATTTATTTAAGGACATGCAAAAGAAAAACTTGTACGCGATTCGATTCAAATTACGCTACGCAAATTGTTAAGTTCATACAGCAAACCAAAAAATAAAATCCATACATATTAAGCAAAGAAACTAGAACTCTTGGTTTGAAACACAGCGGCAGTAAGACGTACAGAGATCCTTAAGAGTCTTAGGATAAACGTGACCACAACATTCGCTAAAGGTATTAGGCTCCCTATGTTATGTTGCGTTCTGCAGTGAGGATGGGAACTGCGTCCGTCCAATGTATAGCTCTGACGGCACTGATATAAATTGTACGTTTCGTAAACACGAGACATATTGACACTGAGAAAGGGGTTGTTTTCCTATCAGCACGCCTTGCTTTGCATCGACAAAGAGTACTTAGTCATGGCAGGCTTCTGCAGCTCTACAACAGCTGGAAAATTTGGTCAGTGTAAGGGAAACCATTCTAGGTTAGGGAACAGTCCATCCGGGAATAGCATTGCTCTTCTTGCAGTTCTTCTTCCAATAGCTTTTTTTATTTTTATATACATACGAGGTTGCTTCGACAGTACAACTGACTAGAAAAGTCGAGAATAATGGGTGTCTTGCTTCAAGTTCTTGTACTGTGAAAAATATCGCCACTAAATGAAGTACGTGATGCTTTACAAAGTATGAAATTAGAAAAAATAAATTAATAATGAAGTGTTACGACTTCACTTGTGCAATGGTAGCGTAGTCAACAAACGACACCAAACCATAAGAGCGCTTTACACAACTACAACTATCCACAGACTGTTATACAACCAAAGGTACGACATCAAAGCATATTTAAACGAGGGCTAACATCGTACCTACATGTCTATTGATTGCACGTTTAACATAGCATCAATGAAAATAATAGCGCTATAGACAGCTGCTTTGCCTATAGAATGCCATTCAACCCGACGATATCAAACCATACTAATAAAGAGAGCGACAACTGCACCTCATTGCACAGTACGAGTCATCCACCTAATAAAATTAAAACCGAATAACTAGGGCGCCAATAACCGTATGCAGGGATCAGCTTTAAGCCTCCGCCAGAGCTCCGTAAATACTCCACTAAGTCAACATCAAATAAAGGAGTGGCTTAAGGTAGCAGTGTTCTCTGCAACAACTCCCACACATGCACGAAAGGTTATCAAGTATTTATAATTCACACACTCCTAAATGAAAATCACGCGTCTATATATATATATATATATATATATATACAGCTCTTATACACAGAAGTTACATTCGCGGCAACTCCCACGAGTAAATGCACAAACACGCACCAATGTTTTCAAACAAATGTAAGTCATGTTCACAGAAACTTCCAAGTAAATGTACAATCATGCATCAATAAATTAGATTAGATAGCTCCATGGCAGAAGGCGAAAAGAGAGCAACCGGGACTCACGCTCCGGCTCTCTACGAGTTGTTGCCATTATATCAAAATTAGTGGCATAGCTGAGGAAGAAGGGAAGAACAAAAAAAAAACACTCTCAGCCAAGAAAGTGTTTGTGTAAGCACGATTAGTCGCAACCGACTCTCGGGGACTCGGACAAACATTATTAAGTGAGTTATTAACTAAATTCTTAGATTGGGGCATGCAAGACAATAAATTAGAGTGGCCTCAAAATATTTGCCTGTTACCAGTTTGTGAATCCCGAGGGTGAACTTCCTAGCTGAAGCAGTGGAGAGCGTTGCTCTTGATGTTTGTCAGTACGATTTTTGAACGCTTTGAATTGTCTCTTTTAATTGGAACTGAACTCCCACGCATCTGTATAAGCATGAACCAATATTATCTTTTAAATATGAGTAAACTTCATATCAAATCCCAAGTAAACTCATAAAATGTCAACTTCATATCAAATCCCATACAAACACACAAAACGTGATATGCATATCTATGAAATTTAAGTTACACTAACATAAATTCTATGCATACAGAGGCACAAAGCGTGAGCGAGAACCGACACAAATATGTAAGTCACAATCATGTCAATTTCCACGCAAAGGCACCAAGATGCATTAACTTATTTTTAAATTAAGACAAGTTCACATCATTTGTGAACTTCCATACAAACGCACGATCGTGTATCTACAAAATTTACGTCACATTTACATAACTTCCGCTGTAGAAGCATAGAATGCGATCATGTTTGTAGAGACACATTCTTAAATACCGTACGTTAGTCGCGTATACATAAACTCCCACGCACAACTCTCCAGTGATTGGCAATTGCCCCTTTGAAGTTCAAGATGTCAAGCGATGTAAAAATCTGGTCTCAATCAGGCGATCATGAAGAAAGTGTATAATATTTAGGAGTCACCCACTAAAGCCAGGCAAGTGATTAATGTCAACCGTATATTGAGAGGGAGTAGTAAAATGTCAACAGCAAGGCAATACGCAAAGGAATTGGTGCGAAATGAAAATAAAATTTACAATTTATGCGCAGCCCACCAAAGGCAGGGAATTGATGTCAAACGCAGATCAAGAGGGGATAGCGAAACATCAAAAGCAATGCAGTTTGCGAAGAAATTATAGTGAAATGCTAAGAGAAATAATAAATATACGAGCGGCTAACTACTAGGGGCAAGGGATTAATGCTAAACGGAGATTACGTGGGAAGAGTCAATCATGACAAGATAAGCAACAGGTTATCTACCTTGAGAGTCTTCGGAAGAAGTCCAGGTGACGTTTCTCACGTCACCTTACTTACGTGTGTGGAGTCACTCTGATGGGTGTCTTCTGTGGTGCCGCAGTTTGCAACCAAAGAGAGAGCCAGCAGCGAATTATCTCCACAGTGCACGTAGCCGCTGTCCGCTGGTCTATCTGGTATTCTTCTTAAATGTGAATCCAGCAAATTTTTTAACACTACAGTTTTGATATCAGTGGCGTTTCGAATATGCCGAGGCATTTTGTTAGGTATGTAGGATTTAGGTCGCGATCCATTATGCATGGTAAACCAACAAAGTGAAGCGTTTTGTAAAGGATGAGGGATGAGATATATTGAAGTAGTTCGTATTCTACCCCTATAATCTTTCTAATATACGAGTCAGCACAAAAATACTGACGCCCATAAAAATTCTACAAAAATGAGCAAAATTTTAGCGTCAGAGGCAAAGTAGAAAGCAAGGCCTTTGAGATTATTTCAATAGCACAGTATATGTATGGTGAAAATATAGCAACACAGTATGGAGAAAATATACGTAGTAACTTGGTTCCTGCTTGTGTATAACATACATAAGAATACAAAGATGTATACATGTACTCAGTATAGTTCTCTTTTGCAACGCAACACAGCAAGCGATAGCAATCTGCAAACGGACGATATGAAGCATAGAAATAGATAAACAGTGATAAAAAAATTGGGCTGTAACGTTTTAACCTCTGTAGGCAATACGCAGGCGTTCCAACAGAGATGTGCAACACTGCTTTGCGTCATTGACGCAACTGTTGACTCCACAGCCCGTTCACTAACAATATAATTTAAATGTCAGCACCTCTCGCGTTTAAGACATTGCATAATGCGGGGACAACTGCTGCTGCCAATCTCACCCTGCAATAAATCAAAAAGGCATAAAAAATTACTCAGCTGCAGAGCAGCGTTCGCAAGAGGTGGAAGACGTCGCAAAAGCATCGTCTTGTGTAAGTACTAATATAATGTATTTTGTTCCACAGTCAGCAGCCTACCCACACGATTGACTTACTGCAACCACTGAAGGGGTCGCAACCCATGCTGGGTGGTCACCAGCCTAGCAGACGACAGACCTATACTGGAGCAACAGAAGCGATCAAAGCCTAAACATGTTGGTCAGCCAGCAGCCTACATTGACGACTCATTTACTGCAACCACAGAAGTGATAAAAGCGCATACTAGGCGGCCTATAAAGATAATTGACTTACTAGAGTCACAGAAACGATGAAAGCGCACGCTGGGCGACCATTAGTACAGATCGGGCCTGGCACCAGAATAAGTAATCAAAGTAACGTATGAAGTGAGATGACTAACTCATCGTTCTTACAAAATAAAACAACAGAGTAAGTTAATGCCGAAAAGAGAGAATAAAATAAATGATAGACAGAACTGTCAAACTTTAGTATGTAAAATGTTTTATTACCTCCACCAAGGAGGTTATCTTCGTAGGGTTTGTCAGTCTATCTTTCTGTCACCAAGATAACTCAAAAAGTTAAGGACGGATTTTGACGAAACTTACAGAAATTGTTAGGTATGTTAGGAGGAACAGATAATTAACTTTTTAGTGAAGTTCCGTCCATCCGTTTGTTAGTTTGTTTGTCTGCCTCATTTTTCTCAATGCCATAACTCAAAAAGTTATGGACGGAATTGTATGAAATTTACATGAATTGTTAGGTATATCACGAAGAGTAAATGACCAAATTTTTCTGATGATCTGCTCGTTTCTTTGTCTTTTGTCGTTATTTGATTTTATGTTTGTTGGCGCAATAACTCAAAAAGTTTTCAATGGATCTTTATGAAACTTAGTGGAGTTGTTAGTAATGTTAAAAGACTGAAATGATTAAGTTTTGGTGCAGATCGGTTCGTTCGTTTGTATGTTTGGCTTATGTTTGACATAATGTTTGTTAGCCAATAATTCAAAAAATTTTGAATGGATCTTTACGAAATTTACGGGAGTTGTTAGTAGTGTTAAAGACATAAATGATTAAATTTTGGTGCAGATCGGTTGGTTCGTCTGCATTTTAGATTTATGTTGGGCATAATGTTTGTTAGCAGCATAACTCAACAAGTTATGAACGGATCTTCAAAAAAAATTGCAGAAACTGTTAACACTATCGAAAGGCACAAATGATTAGATTCTGGAGTTCATACAATGAAAATAATGGTTTCAGAGTCAATTTGAATTTTTCGTTGCCGTTGCCTTATTCGGCGGAGGTATGCGTTCTCAGAGTGCTCTAGTTACATATACCAATGTTTTCAGAGAAGAATAAATTGCCTAGATTATTTAATTCAATGAAATGTGTCATTGAAAACAAAAAATATTGTTGGCTGACGTTTTTGATTCGCATAAAATATACAAAGATTAAAAATATTAGTTATCAACTACTTTTTGCTAGAACGTATAGGAAAATAAGTCAACTTTCCAGTTCGAAAAAAAAGAAACTGAGCTGGCCCAGTCAGGTTTCATCGTAAAATGCGCAAACATAAATTCATTCTTTTCCCTGGAGCTGGTAACGAAAGTTGGAAACTACTCTCCACCCGCCTCCCCAGCAGTTCGCTCGCAGAAGATAAATCAATGGCTCGGATTATTTCCAAATTCCCAAGGAAATCACAGCGGCATCGAAGTAAATTTATACATTTGGAAAGGCATCATTTGTGAGCAAGAAGCGAAAGGATCGCGCGTTATTT
>LQNS02276620.1:5175859-5187153 GCA_001587735.2 Parhyale hawaiensis
AGTGTGAGGGTACACACTGAGTAGCAGTCCACAAAGAAGCTCTGCCACTTACTAAACCACCCATGTAGCGCTAAATGCAAGTGTGAGGGTACACACTGAGTAGCAGTCCACAAAGAAGCTCTGCCACTTACTAAACCACCCAAGTCGCGCTAAATGCAACTGTGAGGGCACACAGTGAGTAGCAGTCCACAAAGAAGCTCGGCTAGTCAGCTCGGTCGCCAGGAGGGTTGTTTTAATTTAGTTCCTATCTCGTTCATCTGAGACGCGGTCAGCGGGCACACCGAATCCCATTACGGTCTTATCGCACACAATTTATTTCTCAATTTGGCCTTAATTTTTTGGTTGTCAGAAGGAAGAAAGGAGCTTTAAATGATTCGTAGGAACAAAGAAGTCGCCGAGTGTTTAAGCTGTTCCGTTATACACAAATCTCATCAGGAATCCAGTATTAGCGGAGGCCATAAATACATAGCACTGTCTTCCGTCGGATATACGATACGCATTTAATGGAATGGCGTTGACTTGGTGGGGAAACGAGCACTTGTGGGGCGGCAGACTTCTGCGTGCCAGCGCAGATAGCGAAACTCGACCCAGTAAAAGTCTTCGCAGTGCGGGGTAATATAGCTCCTGAATATGAAAATTCTCAGGCTGCGTAACTTGTTACTATTACGCAAGTTAGCTAAGCCTCCCTAGCCATTGCAGCGATAATTCCAAGAAGGGAAATGCAGAATAAATTACTTGGATATGAGATACCAGCAAATTAGGGCTTTACATCGAGTTTTCAAATGCATACTGTAGATTAAAGTGGTAGTTTATTATGACGTTACATTTAGTTCACGCGGCCCTAGCCACTGAGACGGAGTCTTGAGCAAGGAAAATGAAGATACATGTACTAACTCAGGAAATAATCAAGACCCACGTAGTCAAACAAACAAGAATATTAAAGACAATAGCAATAATAACCAAACTTTTGGCAGAAAGATAACTCAAATAAATCTAGCAAAAGAAGTGCAGTGGATAACCTAAGGAGTGTTTGCCGCACTTATGTAAGAGCCATAAAATTATACTGAAAGTTAGCATGATCGAGCCAATATTCGCTATAACTACATTAAATAAACCAAAATATTGCGGCGCTTCGCAACTCCGTTAGCTTCTATACAAAAAATGGGAAAATTGGACGGCAAAAGAACTGGAAACATAAATAATAGAATGGGCACATCGACGTCTTACATAGATGGGTGAAGCCGTACGCAAATGCGATAACAAAAAAGGAATTAAAGTCTACGCAAAAACTTAATATTTCCACCTAATTTGAGAACAGGGAGACAGTAAATTTTTAATCCGATCGCTACTGGCAGTGTCTGCGGATGTAGTTATTAAATTTACATAAACAAAAGCAGCGCGTTGTACCTTACTCTAAAAAAATTGAAGGCGTTATCGTCAATCTAATGACATTCATCACAAAAATAAGTTACGGCAAATATAAAAATTATTAATGTTACAATGACACTAACATCATTTTGCTGTCGCAGCTGTCGTCACTTAGTATGTTTTTTTTTTTTTTTTGCCGTTTTGAGATCGAAACCTCAATTACCGTAACAATTTGATGCCACAACTTCTGATTACGAAAGCACCTTCACAGAAAATATATAGTTACTATTAAGTTGATACTGTTGTAATTGTAAACATAGTGGTACGGAACTCATTAACATATCGTGCCAATTTTTCTGGATGGTAATGACAGTGTTACTCCTATAGGTGAAATACTTCACTTGTGCATCAATGGGGCCAAAGATCTGGAGGCACGTTTACTGTGAGTAAAGAAAAGTGAAATCTCCATTTCAGTCATCCTTAGATATTAAATGATAACTATTCACAATAGCTGGCCATTGATGTTACTGTTTGTAACCTCTGATACACACAATGGTTATCAATGTAAATAGTGGAAACCTATACTATAATGTAATTTGGCTTAGGTCATCCGGCCATATTAAATAAAGGAGGTTGTTCCTTTGTAAGAATTTCTATTTTACCAAATACCAGAAGCATCATCCACTTTAACATGTATATAGGTAGCTACTCCTATGTTTGATTAACATAACTTCGACTACCGCAACCAACTGCTGACGTTAATTGGAGTTTTTCTGTAGTGAAATACTGAAGGGGAATCAACGAACCATCAAAAAGAACGGAAGCTACAAAAATTAATATAAGAATATGAGAAAACGTATAGCAATGCAAATAGGTGCCAAGGAGAGAACACAAATTAAGGTTCCACTCTTGTAGGAACGAAACAAAAAGCTTGCAGGAGCAGTTTCGATACATACGGTACAATATTATCCTGTTAATTAAGCGTCAGCCTTGAAGTCCTCCCAAATATTTAACATATTCTCCAACCAGTAACGTACGTTTGCCTAATGCAATCTTTCTGAAATTCTTGCACTGAAAGATTAACCTTACTGAAAGTAATCTATCAATAAGAATAACAACTTGGACTGAGAAAATGTTCTGTAGAATAAAGTTTAATAACAAAACGCCGATATTGAGAGCAGCCTCTTGTATTCGATTCTTGAAGTCACCTTTGTCTACAATGACGCGGCAGAGTAAACCACTTGTTTTCGGCAACAATACTTTTTATTTTCTTTTCGGTTTTCAAAATTACTTTACCAGTCATTTTAAGTTCATATAGTTCAAGTTTCTAGAAGCTGACAACTGAAGCGGACGTATGTCATGAGAAGCAATTCAGTATTCCTTTTGATATGATGGTAGCTAGAAACAATACCAGTTTTTCATTCTGGAAATATATAAGCAGTTTCTGTCTCAGAAAATTTTGACAACATGTTCATTAGCTAGTCCCAAAATTTCCTAGTTTTGTTCGCATTTTCTAGTACCTAGTACTAGTACACGCAAAATATATGTGTGCTATTATGAGTATCCAAAAATATACTCTTCAGCGAGCAGAGCCACCGCAGTAAAATGCTAGAAAGTTTAAAATCGTAAGGGAATCGATAAGAACAGCAAACCACCACAACACCATTGCACCTTGCAAGATACCTACATGAAGAAACTGAGATCACAAACGCTGAACTGCAATGCCCTGTTTTTGTTTAAAGCAAGTCAATAACAGAGCATCGATGGCAACTGGCATTTGCGCGCATAACCTGCGTGCGCTGCAATTGTTATTTGCGTCCACGATCTACTACGCTAAATGAAACACTAGTGGGCTGTAAAATTCGATCTGCATTTTCCCAGCCATTAATCTAGCTCAGTAATTCACGTTCCTTGGGCATGTGCATTCCAGTGAGAAAACAGTTAAAAAAAATCTGTAGCGAACAAGCTTGCTGGCGCCCATTTTTATAATTTGTTCCGGAAATTATGTTTCACCCACCCTCAATCTTGCGACATGCACTGCCGTATTTTTATGCGATTTTATTTTACAAAAGAAAATATAGCTATCTGCAAACTGTAAGTCCCGCATAATTAATGAACGGCTTCATAAAATTCGGATCATAAGTCAAAATTATCATAAGATTCGGATAATTAGTCATAATTATGATCAGGTTCTTTTCACAAAAGAAATAAAAGCTGTACCAGTAACCACATCGCTAGCGCTTGCTAGGTATAGCCTCGTGTTTCCTGCTTCGTCCAAAAAAATATTTATACACTTGCAAAACTTTACAGAATAAAGCAGGTTTCATAAGCGAGCCCTCATAAGTTTCACATCAGTTGGTATATTTCCATAATATCTACCAAGTGCACAACAGTTTTTTTTCCGCATTCCACAACGAAAGATGACAAAAGCAAGATTTGAAAACAATATATCTACTGAACCAGCCATATAAATATTTCCATTTACTGTACATCATCGCAATCCGTAAAAATGCCTCAGAGTCATAGGCCTATGGACATTCCCACAAACTACCGTATGCGTTCATATGTCCTGGCAGCCCATAACAGTTCTCTGCATTTTACAAAGCCAAACTAAAGATGAGTTTGGTTAAGCATTACCAAAAACAAGGCAAGCAGAGCACCAATAAAGCGACGTCGGCAATCAGCACCATGTGTCGAGACAAGTTTTTGCTCGCATTTTCTAGGAACAGGTGAGAAGCGACAGGAATTTCTAAAGTGCACTCCATTATGCAGGGCAGCAATTGCTTCTACAGGTCCGACCGAGGGTAGACTTAAGAAAACAGGCGAGTAAAAAGTTACGGTGATACAAAATAAATATCATTAATACAAGTGATGTGCGTTTAAAATACTATAGGTAGGTAGTTACATACTAGCTAAGTGCTTCATCGCTTCAGCACTGGAAAGCAGACATGTTGTTCGTCGAGGCAAAGCGGGAAATAAATACTTGGGAACCGTAATTTGGGAAAGACAATTGGGAACCGTAATTTGGGAAAGATAATTGGGAACCGTAATTTATCCGTAATTTGGGAAAGACAATTGGGAACCGTAATTTGGGAAAGAAAAAAAAAATCCATTACAGGAAGGACAACGAAAAGAGGTATTTTTCAAAGCCCAAAGTGGGGTAATAGTAATACAAATCCAGTGATTGCTCTGTTGACACGACTTCCTACGATACATGTACAAAATTCACAATTAACAAGAAAATGTACGTAGCACTAGCACATTATAAATGTGATAATTCACAACAGCAAAGCCTGTCCAACCAGCTTTTGAGATAAAGACTTCATGCTACTATAGAAGAGAATGCTCTTACAATTACGATCGCCACTATAAGGAATATGTTGTCCAAACAATTTATCCAGAACAAGTTTCGAATTACGCCATGTAATTTGATTACCGTGGGAATACTTAACATTTCAGAAATTATGAGTAGATTGAACTAAACTGGTGGTCGGGGAAAATAAAACAAATATTCAGTTTGGTTTCGGTGATATCAAATATGTTCCCAATACCCAAACGTACAAAACAATTCATTGAACAGGGCCAAAACTATGGATTAGTTCGAAAGGGGAAAATTGACAATTTAATCTTGCACAATATAGGGGGGAACTCGAAGCGAACGAACATACTGCATCGGGGCAGCGGTGTAATGGATCAGTGGACGGACAGATAGCTTCACAGGGCTGCCATAATAATCGCAAATTCGGTAACTGAGACAGCTGAAGTCAGTCACTGGTCAGTTCCCTAATTTAGCCCATTTTCTACTTTTTTTTTAATTAGGATTAACAACAGTAGTAAGCTCATATGAGTAACACTGGACGTCAATACCCTAGGAACAATTCAAGTCGCAACACTGGCTGTTCTATGGTTAAAGCCGCTGGGGCGGCCCAGGATTCAGTAGTGGTACTGGAAACTCAAGAGAACAGATGTCGGATATGGCAACGCTCGTGAGTAACATGTTGTCAACACTAATAAAGTTCAGTTAGGTATGCATGATCATCCGAGTAACACATTGTGTTAAAAGTGAGGCGGACGCGTAAACAGAGTTAAATGACAAAGAGACAGCATAATGTTATCATTACATACTACAGTATAGACCGACATGCGGTTTGCGGCCCATTGTTCGGCCTCTGTCTGGTAACCGAATGCGCTGCCATCGGCTGTACATGTTGGACAGTTTGTTGCCAGAGGCATTACGGGTCACTTTTATTAGAATGACAAATGCGCTGCCATCGGCTGTACATGTTGGACAGTTTGTTGCCAGAGGCATTACAGGTCACTTTTATTAGAATGACATCGGATTTTTTCTGTCCTGACGCAATGGCAATAAAGTGAGTCTCGGTTGCTTTCTGATAATGCCCTGTTGATCCTTTTACTACCAGCTACGTAATCTAACCTTATTTTGGAGGCTGAGGCTGGTCTCGACATTCGGTATACTTTGGCACAAATATCAAAGCTACACCAGCACAACCTGTATATTCACAAGTCGTCGAATTATGTCATTTTAGGTAACACGTATATGCTCAATCTGCATCTCTCGAAGTTCGACAAAAACGAGCCAAATACAAAAACCAGAAATGTCTAACATCTGACCTGTTTGAAAATAAAAATTGAATTTTCAAATGGTGATTGTACGCTTCCAAACCAAGATAGCGCGACACACTATTATAAAGAACATGAATACAGTTTCGATGTTCAAAATATAACACCATGTTTAAGTAGAGCAAAGCACAGCATATTTAGTTCAAAAAGTACTCGAGTTGCTGATCAAAGCAAGTAGTCCAATTATGGTTTCTGTTCTTCAAGTTTCTATCCCCTTAACAAGACGCAAGTTTCCGGTAACGAATCGGTTAATTTACACCAAATACCGACCGCCCCAATTTGTTTCCTATAAACAAATGCAATATCCAGGGAATTTCCAAAAACAAAAACCTGGATCTCCAGCAACAGCGTTTAATTGGACAATGAACCTCACTGAAACTAATTTCCCATCATTGTCTCTCGCGGGAAAAAAATTAGAAGCTATTGTGATATTTGCTCCGTTTAGAGATCATTGCGGAATCACAGGAGTAGCAAAACAAAGACAAAGAGGATGTCTGTGTTCCATCCAAAGGCATTTGCTTAATTCAATTCCAGTGAACAAAAGGGAACCATCCCATAGCTTAATAGCGAGAGCCTCGCGCTCCATAAGCAGACTGTAGGAGCGCTGTATGCTGTGTTGCAGCAGATGCCTGGTAGCAGTGGAACTGCTCTTTGGATCGAGGCTCCTCTTTGTTATATGAGAGAGAATATAATTCTCTCATAGCGGGGACCTGTACAAGGATGAGAGTCGCACCTTGTTGAAAGTGGAGCACAAAATCTTGTTGGTTTTTCGCATGAAATCCTTATTATTTTGCTTGTGGTTAGATGTGTCCGCCGAACCATCCATCTGTACGTTATGCTTTTAGTATTAGATGGAGGAAAAGTCAACTTCCAAGAAGAAACTTAAAACCATAGCTTTTTTTGCTTCTTGAAAAAATTTCGGACGGTTTCAGAGTGAAGGTCTAAATTTCGCTTGATAGGAGTCATACCTACTGACTTTCATTTTTCACGTCACATTATATTATAGTAACATTACTGGTGTCTCATGATAATCCGAATATGGCAAACGCGTAGCCAGGATCCGCAACTCCATGGACTATTCCATTCGAACTCATTTTTTGAAGGAAAAGGGCGATATTTAAAAAGAATAAAATCTCGGAAACAGGAGAGTTAAAGAAACAAGAATCAGATTTTGCAGAAATTAGCCGAGTCTTTCTTTTGTTGTATAGCTATCGAATCGAGTAAAAAAAATTTTTGGCTTATACAATATCCACAGGTCCCTCAATGCGGCTAGGTATATAAGACACGCCGATGAAGCAATGGAAATGTTCAGACTGTGAATAGCGAAAGCATCTGCAAGCTACTGGAAAGAAGATCGAGCTTACGAAAGGCAAGTAAGCATGATGGAAGGACAATGCAAGCCGTACCTCCGACGGTGCGACTGCTACAATTGTGTGTGCGTTTTTTTTTTTTTGTATATCTGTATATCTTGATGGAGATAGAAGAAGGAATTTTTGCAGGCTGGACATCTGCGAGAATCACTCGTGAAATGTGAAATCAGAGTTAGAAGATAGGTTAGGGGCGGTATGGTAAGGTAGACGAGCTGCTATATGCATGTTAGGCAAAGTTCTTCAGTCAAGTGGGGGTTAGTTTAGACGACGTGGTAGCTTATAAATGAAATGCGTCAGCTCAAACTAAAGAAAGATATAACAGCATAGCTAAGATTGCTACAGTTAGAAAGGGAAAACATTAATTGATCGTAGAATTTTCACGGGTCCCGCTAGTAAAAAATAGTGCTATAGGTGGACCTGCACATGAGTGAGAACTATTCACAGTCCGGTGAAGGTGGAACACAAGAGATTCATGGCTCTCATAGGAAATAGAACATAATTCCCTGTACGCACGGGTTTAGACAAGAGGGATCGAGAGTTTGTTCAGAGTGCAACTCATAAGATAGTCTACAGCTACCTATTGGGTACCTATAAAACAAGGGAAATAATTCTATGCAGGACTTCGCCATAGGAGGGGACCTGCAAAAAAAAAGTGCAAATTACATTTTGTTGAAAGTGAAGCGCAACAGCTGCATGGTGCCCGCAAGGAATACAATATCCTACGTATGAAGGAGCTGGAGAAAAGTGAGTCATTAGATTAACTTAGCTCGCAGTAGACGGACCAACAGGACCATTCTCAGAGGGCAGCCGGGAGTCACGCTCCGGCCCGCTGTGAGCTGTTGTCGTTATGTCAGAATAAAGTAGATAACCGAATTAAAATCCGGTAGATATCTGGTAAAAATCAAGTAGATGTCCGGTAAAAATCAAATAGATATCTGGTACAAAAATCAAGTACATATCTGGTAAAAAATCAAGTAGATATCGGGTAAAAATCAAGAAGATATCTGGTAAAAATCAAGTAGATAGCTGGTCAATATCAAGAAGATATTGTAGCATTAGAATAGCTGGAACGAAGGAAGGAACAGCAAAAAGAGTGAGAAATGTAGCCAAACTTTATTTAGAGGAGAGCAAAAGTCTTTCAGATCCGTTATGTTTTATAGAAAAAAAATCTGGAAATGACAGAAGCGTTACCGTGTCCAGTTCTACGAAGGGGAATATTTCCAGACTGGATCTCGTTCAAATATATGGCAACTGGAAAGAGGGCAGGATGTGCCAACCGTTTGCTAACTTTAGAGCAGATTGTTTCCTGGTTGTTGCGGAGACGCGAGGAAACGTTCGTATGAGGGGGAATTGGACCGGGGTGAGAGCCACTGACACAAGGTTATCGAAAGAGGAATGCAAGGTTTATTGAATGCGTCATTCCATTCAATCTATTGAAAATTTGGCAGCGTTGTACTAAATAAGCCCAAAAGACCTGGCGAAGTTCGACACTCTATTACAATACTACATAAAATGATTTACTGTACTGGCACAGACAGAATAGTACGAGCGTTGCACAGACACAATAAAAGTGTCATTGCACGGAAAAAAAGGCACTGCGCTGACACTCAACCGCCACAGCTGGCACCGCGTCGATACAAAATTGGTACAATACAGATGCAAGAAATCCTGGCATTGTACAGACACAAAACTGGCACAGCAAAGAAACAAAACTGGCACAACGCAGACAAAAAACTGGCACTACAGAGACGCAATAAAAATTAGCAATGCATACACACAAAATTGGAGCTGGCACCATCTCAAAACAGCGCACAATAAAATCAAGGTAATTGTAAAGACATTGAACAAAGCAGAATAATTACTTGCCAAAGCACTGCACAGTGCCGGTGGTGTTGGACCCAACCTCAATGTGGAAGTCCTTATGTGTCACGGTGATACAAACTAATTGTTCGCAGCCGGACGAATTACAAAGGAGGCTTCTTTTTAGCTTTCCTAAATCGCCGTAACGAGACTAAAAGAGCGGATTTACGTCAAAGACACTGAGAATAATTGCCATGTCCACATCCACACTTGACGAATACGACGGGACTGTGGACGAGCTACAAAATTGGAAATCCTTGGGGAATTCGGCAATATAAGGGTGCTGCAGAGCTTAAGCATCATTCACAATTACAGCCCAGGTAAATGTACCTATCACGTAGGGAAGACCGAAGAAAACACGTCGACTTCTTGTAAAAATTGGCACTATTTGAAACGTTAATTTCAAAACTATCCCCAAAGGAAATCATATTCGCATTGCGTTTATCGTTACAAGAGAATATAGAACTGAAAAGTTCGACCCTGAGAAGCTATCAACAAAACTGGTGCTACGAGCTTCGACAGGCGTTCACTACTGAAAGTAAATAAAGTTTGATTCCGCTAAATAAAACCAGCGGTTAAAATGGCTAGACGCATACTGGGATCAATTTTTGCTGGAACGGAGTTAAACACTAAGTATTATACACATGTAGCTTCGTTTATTAAGGCCAGCGTTCCGTATATACTGTACGGGCCAATTTGTTATCGTTAATCGACTTATCATCAAGGTATAAAGCTTTCAAAATAAAGTTTTTTAAAATGTTAAACCTCTTCATATTAGAAAGCTACGTTGGTTAGAATGTCACTCTTACTGACAAAAGAAGTGGCGCTATAGCATCGTCACTATTTCATCCAGTAATTCAGATTTTAAAATCAGGAGTGTCTGCTCATTGAGTGCTCTCAAATTATCATTTTCCAATTTATTTCTGCAATGGCAAACAAGAGAAAAAATATTAGCCGAGAAAGGGTGCTTATTAGCCAACAAACTTGAACAGACTTCCCTGAAGTTGCTATAACATTGCTTTCTATGACCAGCAGGTTACAACGACTTGAGCTGAAGGTCCCGATGTAGACGGATTTGGATAAATCAACAGCACCTCGACCATGGATTAAAAATGAAGCTTAGGAAAAGGTCGGAATACAGAGCTGGGTGAGACTGACTGATAAAACGGAAGGATAAGCAAATTTCAACTCCTAGCGCCGTTTCAACGTTAAAAATTGCACGAGAAGCTGTGTGGAAGGAACAATGATGCTGGTAATTTGCTAGACTTATCTATGTATTAGGGTCAAGTCAGGATGGGAATAAAAGCCAATGCAGTAAAGCTGCAGAGAGCAAGTCAGGACTTAAGGTAACGAAACACTAATACAGACAAGCTGCAGCGAGCGAGTCAGGATTTAAGGGGCGCATAGAGAAACAGCTTAATTAGCAAAACGAAAGGATCAATTAGGAGCAGCTAATCAGATGTAATTGCTTTACTGGCACAAAGAGAATCAGGCTTGAAATAATTAAGCACGCTGCAGCTTGTCACATTGGATTCAATAGGAGGCAAATGTTCGCTGACAGCTTACTAAAGTGGCTCTTGTCTCATTATGTCAAGGGCATGCAGGCTGAGCGCAACATGCGTGAAACAGGATCGCGTTTTGCTACGTGGAATGCTTGGGTTAGTTGGGGGGGGGGGCGGTCTGCCCGGATGACAAGCGAGGCAAACACAGTGTGGTATTGGCAAAGGTATTGGTTGATGGTGAGATGCACTTCAAATAGGGAGACTTGAGACAGTCTGCACGATTATGCAGCGTTGATGTGACATAATGTGATTTACGACGAACTCCCCACAAGCAAACGGTGGTGACCTTGTGGCCCCAACGACTGGTTATTTGGTCAAATCGCAGCTCGAATTGAGAAACTAAAAATGCAAAATCATAAAGAGACTCGTTGCGCTATCGGCCGAGAAGTACACTACGTGCACACACAATTCAAGTGCTACAGTTTGACCTTTTGGCCGCAAACATAGCTAGTTATTTACGCGCTTCGTTTATAATTAGTTGGACGTTTCATTA
>LQNS02276620.1:5187897-5223819 GCA_001587735.2 Parhyale hawaiensis
AGAAAGGTCTCATCCGCCTTTAGAGTGGCATTTCCTCCAACTCAGGGGCTACCCAGAGCCCCGAACCCAAAGCCAGCTCATACAAACAAAGTGGCGTCCGGTGGCCGGACAATGGGGGCAGCCTGATAACGCGCAGACCACGCCGTTGCCTTATTTTCTTACTTCATTTAATCTCATTACTCCGTGGTCCCTTGGTCCAGAGCTCCTCTTGATGTGAGTCAGTCTGCATACTACCACTCTACGATAAGCCATTCCTTTACGTTATGGCTCTTTACCTTGCACGATTATTATTAGATCTGAAACACAGAATAACTGCAGTTGAACAGCACAACACGCGGAGAGTTAAATTGCGTGAAAAATCAATAAAGTTTCTTCAGCAACATATACATGAAAGGTTAATTGCTTGATTATTGGCATCCTGTCAATTTCGACGTGGGATGACAGAGATGAGATTCGCGCACGCCGGTGAGCGATGCCTCGCTCTGGTGAGTGCCAGAGCCCCAGAATGGAGATGCAAAGTAAAACTTTAAGCCCATGTGAGCTTTACTGCCTATTGAGGGAATGCTGGATCATTACATATCTATAGTACACTGAAATTCAAAAGCGCTCTATAACTAATTTCTTTTTTTGCCGCCAACAACTCACGAAGATTGTAATCTCGGCTTTTGTGCCAGAAGGTCTGCAGGTAGAATGGAACTCACGTGAGCTCTATTCCAATGGAAGCCAGGACGCTACTACTGACAGGAAAACAAGACGCACCGCATCTCTAGGCGAAGAAAAACGAAAGGATTATTATTTGACTCTTAGTTTAACCACAGCAGCAGCGGGCACGAAAGTGCTGTATATATTAGCAATTATAGACTGTTCTTACTCGGCATTTCTGCCGGATCATTTAAATTTGTTGGTGAACTCACTAGGCGAGTGCTATACCTGCCTCAATCTTAGCCGAGTGCGCTACTACTGGCCGGGATGGCGCAAAGCATCTCTAAGCCCCACGGGGCACGGCTGAACGAATTTCCTCAGCCACGTCGCACAAAGCCAAAAGACGAAAAACGAGCAAAAAAGGAAGACACAACGGAGCGGTCGGTCCCTTCCTTTGCCTCCACACGGGAGCTCACCACATTCGGTGGTACGTTCACCTCGTCGCGGTACAAAAGGGGAAGTATAGAAGACCAACCTAATTTTAGAAACTAATCACGTTAGCAGAAGCTGCGGACAGCTACAACATACCCTGCGGAAAAGCACTAGAAACATCCCTTGGGTTCATGTAGCACATATATATTCTGACAGGGATAGGGCCCACAGACGAAGAAAAGGAGTAGAAGGAGGGAATAAAGACAAACTCGTACGCAAGGGTCTCCTCCGTGACCCACGGAAGCAGGTAGGACTGTCGTAAGATGGATCGGTGACCACCATCGCAGCCCACCTCATGGGGCACAAGGAAGCAAAGAAGACCTACTTTAACCTTACAGCACGGACTGTAGCGACGTGTAACGACCCCCAAGGCGGCAACACACCAAGGTTTCAAAGTATACATAATGCTCTAAGATTTTAGGTAGTTAACTCATACTTTTCATGCAAACAGAAAATCTCCCAGCCCCTCCCCCGGAGTTACAGCCAATCAGGCGCTCAGGTAGAATAAAGCGGATGATTGACGCTAAGTCTACTCCTCTAATGGCCCAATACGGTCCTGAGGTAATAAAATAGGTCATAACAGACAAAACCAACATTATCGTTATTATACCGAAAAACTTTTTCATTACAATAACAATAAAATCAGAGTAAAAAACAAAAGAGAAGATAGTATGTCAACAGCAACGTGGAACCCATGGGGTTTCCACACCGGATCACCGGGCATGGGTCCTAATTGAGGAAAGAAAAGGAAGAAAATATCGTTATAGTCGGGAGTAGAAAATAGATGGGAGCAAAAAGTGCACGAAGCACGAAAGAAATACCGTATGTCCCGATCAAAGGTCTAAATTGGGCAAAGGTAACCTAAGGGAAGGGTTACCATAGGAACATTAACACTCCATGTCATAGGATGGGTGCCCTCGACCTTATGAGCTATCCTCTGCCCAGTGTATGATGCAAACAGGGCCGGGAAAACATGTTCATTTGTATGCACATTACTCGGAAAAGATGAACACAAGGCACTAAGAGCATAAAGATCCTAAAAATAACATAGGCTACAATGATATACCCATCAATCGAATCCACTGACCTAAGCGTATGAAGTTTAAGTGCATGTGAGCATTACACATTTGTACGCCTAGCGCTATTTTCCAATTTATCGAACCTGAAAATGAAAGTAATGAATGGGTGAGGCAAAATAGATCAGGCAATTGCCAAAGCCATTGAAAGTCTCTCGATCACGGCCGAGGACGTTCGCTCTAACATTAATCTCTCGGAACAAATTACAGGCGCTGGACAAGTTTGCACCTCAATCTATCAACAAAGAAGAATTGAGCAATAATAAATTTGAACTTGACTGCGGTAACTGTGAACTGGAGGGTGAAAATAGAACGTAATCAGATGGAATCACTGGAGAGGGGCGTTGGAAGTCCGAGTGGTGTAGCCACGCCGCGATCGACTGAACTTGGTTGAGTCTGACCCGATTAGAAGGGTGAAAATTTACAGGATTTTTGCGATGCGAAGGAGGAGAAATAGCGAAGTTAAAAATTTATTACCGCCTGCCTTCTCATTTTACTCGAGAATATTGCATGTGGTTGTGAATCTGCCGCCAACTGATGAATAATTATGCCAGATTGTTAAACTGTTCAGCTGCAATTGGAAATTAAATTTGACCGTTTCCGACTCCCTTACGATGGCAAAGATTATGAACCTATAACGTATTGTTGACTACTTACTGCAACTGTAATCGTTGCAACTTGATGTATTTTCTGTCCAAATTGCACCAGGCAGTAAACCAAACTCCAATTTATGTTCTGTGCATCATTTTTTCCTTATTGTCGGCTCTACCAAGGAGTGCGGCTGTAAATACAGAACTTAAATTAACGGCAGCTTTACATGCATTTATTTTCAAACAGAAAACAATTTTTGACTGTAAGATCTAACAAGACAACATTCAATCAGCGGAGGTCAAAGGGCACGGTGATGCTACGCACCTCCATATTCAAACGTTGCGCATATTTACCTTGGTTTAACCCTTTATTAAGCAAATGACCATATATGGTTAGTTCCGTAACTATTACTCCGACAGCGTTTTTCAGCCTTTCAGGAGAAGGGCTACGTCTGCTTAGACGCCACATCGTTATTTCAGGAGAAGAAACAAAGGAGTACGTTGTACGTCAATTACAACGGGCAACCGAAGCTAAATATTTAGCAAAATGAGGTGAACAATCAATGTTTGGTAAATAGCCCCCACGCTTTCGATTACAGCTGCACATCGTCGGCTACATGACCGAATGAGACTCTGACAATCTTCCAACAGTAATTTTCGCCCATTCCTCTTGAAGTTTCATCCAAAGATCTTCCGTATTGATAGGGTTTCTTGCCATAACTTTCACCCATAGTGTTTTCCAAAGATTCTCGACTGGATTTAGGTCAGGACTTTGTGGTGGCCAATCTATAACTTCGAGATCTTGCTGCTCAAGGTAACTCATGACTGATTTTGCCTTGTGGCAGGGGGCATTGTCTTGCATGAAAATAGGGCTGGGGACACCTGAGTTTACAATATTAGGCACGACAATACCTTCCAACAGATTTTTATACACCTGAGCATTCACAAGGGTTTACAAACGAACGAGAGGCGATGTCCCTTAACTAGAGAACATACCGAAAACCATCACGCTCCCTCCGCCAAACTTTACGCTTAATTTCTCACCTTCACGTCTTCTAAAAAAGTTCTTACCGTCATTACCAAAAAATTGAACTTGCTTTCATCACTGAAAAACACTCTAGCCCAATTTTCATGGGACCAGTTAACATGCTAGTTTGCAAACTCTAATTTCTTTTTCTTGTCCCTAGCACTCACAAGCGGTTTCTTCTGTGAGCGTCTTGTAAATAACCCTATTTCTTGAAGGTGCCGAGAAACGGTCTGAGGTGAGACGTTCATACATGTTGTGTCATTCATTTCTCTACTTATCGCAGCCGAGGACTTAAAACGGTCCCAAGGGTGATGGTGTCCCACGGGTAACGCTTGCTTTGGCTTGATAGACTATTTGTTGCTTTTTCTAATAATACATATATTGGATCAGATTTGCTAACCGCGGGCAGTTTAGTATACTATAAAACTTGATAATTCTTCATTACTGTAGAATTTCCAGGGGTCCGACCTGAAATCTCCGCCAGACCGTGAAACTTTCACGAGTGCAGCCAGTTATTATTATATTCCTAGTTCAAGCCTCCCTAGCCTACCCACTGAGTACACTGTAATCCAAAGAGAGGAGGAAGAAGGGACAAAGAATGTCAAGAGAAACGTGGAACCCATGCACGAGTCAACGCGCATGGGAACAGCAAGTCGGGAAAGACGAGGAAGAACAGAATAAACCAAGAGCAAGGATGATGAATTCGGGAAGGAAGCAAAGTGGGCACTAAAGACAGACGTCCCGAAGGCCTAGCTAATGGCTAAGGTAACCTACACGAGTCCCCTGGGGTCGCCGGGCCCCATAACCGAGCTAGGGCGAACCTAAACTAATCTTATGGTATATGGCCCATCCTACGCCCCTGAGGGGTAAAACTGGTAGGTCCATAGCGCCGACGCGGGAAATTTTTTTGCGAACCTTTAAATGGCAAAAGAAACGATACTTTGTACAAACTGTTGCGTTCTAAAAGTACTTTTTTTATAGTACGGGGTAAAAAGTTTCAGCGTATGAACACCATACTTTCAATTTGCAAGAACGCAACTTGTAACATATATAAGTCATGTAATTCGTTCATCATTAAATCGTTTCAATACCGTAATTCAAATAAGAAGGGCTTCCACAAACTACATGTGAACATTTTCAGAAAGGAGGAACTAAACTCATGAAAAAAAAAGTCAATTAAAGTCCATATACATCCAGAACACAGGCCACTATTTTTTTCGACTTAATCTTACAGAGCACGATCTTACCTCTTCTTCCTAAAAAAAAAGTAATTTTGGTAGTTGGGATCCGTAAATTTATTAAATATTTCATAGTGACGCCCTACCTTTATATCATAAGTAAATAAGGGGCAATGAGTAGACTATTAATGAGTTGTTAAGGGGAAAATGAGTGGACTGTCATTGTGCTGTCAGGGGGAAAATGAGTCTATAGTCATTGACAAGTTAAGTGAAAAATGAATAAACTATCATTGAGTCGTTAAGAGAAACTGAATCGACAAGCATTAAGTGGAAAAAGAGCTCGAGCACGCATAGTAATTAGTAAGACACGCACTTATACGCCCTTGTCAGGTATTTTAGCACGGAATTACTCCCTTCGCCACCAATGATCTAATTACACAATTAACCCAACTGCAGCCACGGCAATAAAACCAGAAATGAACAGAAACTTCCGATGAGCTCTCGAGCGAACAAAATTCGCACTTTGAATCATTTGGTAGAAATTCCTCCGGCTCGAGAGCTAGACTTAAACTCGGCCCATAAAAGTCGCTGGAATTCACCGCAAAAGATTGACAGCAACAGTTCATTAGAACGGAGGAGAGCGAAATAAAAATTAGAAACTTACGGTTCGAATTTCTCTGACGATGTCTGCTCTCTGGAACGACGCGGAGATGGATTGCTGCAGCTGGATCCTAACTAAGACTAATATACTAGTTCTGGAAAGCCTGCTTTCTCGAACGAGTTGAACACTGAAGACGTTGAGGACTTTTAAGAGTCTTCCGACGCAGTCCATGTGGCGTTCTGCACGTCACCTCATGAGTGTGAAGTCGCGATGATGGGTTTTTTCTCCCGTATCGCAGCTTGCGACCAAAGGGAGAGTAAGCAGCGCGTATCACCGCAGTGCACGTAACCGCTGACCACTGATCTATCTGGCATCTTTTTAAATGAGAATCCAGCTCATTTTTTCAATTACATAACTTTCATGCTAGTGAAGTATCGAATCAGCGCAACATTTTGAAAAAGAGTAGTGCACCCCATTCAGTGAAGCAATTTGAATATTTATTCACCACGGCTTTGTCGCCGCCTTTGCTTGGAATGAGTAAATCGCAAGTCCTTCCAGTCCTTTCCACGTGCCTGGCGACAATTCGTTTATTCACGTTCACAATGATACGTTCCAGAAAACTCCAAACGTTCATGATTGTGAAGCGTTTGAATTTTAGTTTAATTGAAAAGAACCGGGAACAATATAAGTCGTTTGTGGTAATCCTACTCTTGCATGCCTCGAATTTTGGCAGTGAAAGATCTGTGAACAGCCGCAAGATGTTTTCGCTTTCTTCCAGCACTCGGCATCCAAAGTGGAGAACAGTTCTCTATTCTTGGCTGACTTAATTGCCGCTTCGTCAGAGTGCGGACTGCCTCTGCCGTACTTCGTGTAACGAGAAAGTTTGTAAATTCATCGTCTCCTTTCTTTCCCTCAGCGATAACTCTACCTACACGTTCTTAAAAGGTAGCATCGTCTTGCATTATCACGCCAAGGTCTATTAACACTGCCTTTCTTTTATCTTCATGTCCATTACTAGTAGTATTAGCTGTGAACTCAGAGTGTCAAATTTTTTCCGTATCTACGCAGCTCGAGTTTCATTCCTGTGCCGTCAGCAATTATATATATATATATAACCGCTTTGCATTCATACGACCACAGAGAGATGCAAAACATGGCAATCCACAGAGAAAACACGAAGTCCAAGTTGCTAAATTTACAACCGCCTTGTGTTCATACGGAGAAGCATTTAGCACGGTAGTCCAGAAACACAACACAAAGTTCCACTTTCCTATACGTACTATTTTATTCATATTTCACAACCGCCTTGCGTTCATACCTCCACATAGAAAAGCATAACATGGCAGTCCACAAAGAAACACGAGGTCCCACTTTCTTAAGCTTATACCGCCGGCTCGGATGCTTGCCTCTAGGCTACGCTTGCTCCACCCGCAGTTCCATCAAGACAACACAATGAAAAGCAGCGGCCGCGGTCATGACCATCCCGACGCGTTCAAACTCCTATACAAAGCATGATGCCCCTAGGCAGTTGATAGCAACACAGCCATCAGATCGTAAATTATCACTCGGAATTCGGCGATGCTTCTTGCCTCAAGTGTTACAGCAGACACGATCGCTTTTTCATGTTAATGTAATAGACGGGCAGGCGTGGCAGAGCAAACGGATCACACTGTGAGCTGTACGGCGAGCACTGAGCCATCCATCTCGAATACGATAGTTCGGTGTAACACAAACGTACAAAAAGAGCACGAAGCTAACCGTTCATCGGTCGGTTGACATACGCTCTCAAGAAGTGCAACTATACATAGAAGTAACCAGGTATCGGCACTAGCTCGGTAAACAACTGTAAGCGAAGAAAAAGTCATTTTCGACAGAACAAACTGCAGAGGGGTGTTGCAACGCCGGGATTACATACGCTACAGTATGAAGTGCAACCCGCCACTGAAAATCGTGTTGTAAGTGGAAACCGCACGCATGCAATTTAGCCCCATTTACTGTATAGCGAGTTGCGGTAGTCAAAACAGGCTAGTGAATGCAATACGTCTTTGTTTCAAGTTTAAAATTACATCGAAAACTATCTAGAGGTTATATTCGATACGCCATAGGACATTAAATACAAGGCATTACTAGCCATACGACCAAGCCACTGAGAAACGAAAAGCAATGGTACTACAGATGAGCGCAAATACCATGTTTGCAGTACCACAATTTCAAATAAATCGGATGTAACTAAACAAAGCGATCTTTGCTTTATCCGTCAATGTCAAAACGCGTTCAGCAACACAAATTTCCTATCAATACCTGGAGAGTTGTCGGTTTCGGCCAAGTAAAGCCAAATTTTATAACAGCGAAATTTTCATTTCAATGACTAAATAGTTCTTGGTCTTGGCCATTTAGGCCTAAACATTTCAGAACCAAAATTCTAGTTTCAACCACTACATCCTTCTTCATTTCAGTAACATAAGTTTAGTTTCTATAAACGAGTCCACGAGTCATTTTCGCTTCCGTCGCTGAAGTCCAAATCGTTTGTGGCAACACAATATCCGTTCCCTACATACACGACTATTTCGACCCCAATTTCCATTTCCGAATTTAAAGCCAACACATTTTCACGGACACAATTTCGGCTCCTTAAACTACTATTCATTTTTTTACAGTACATAAAGTTATGCTGACACTAGGACCTGAGGTCATAGGGTGCATGCCGGTCGCTCGGATTAGACTATTATTCATTTTCTTGCAATATATAAAGTTATGCTGACACTAGGACCTGAGGTCATGGGGTGCGTGCCGTTCGTTCAGCACACGCAGGTATCTTCAGCCAGCTCAATAGCGCCCAGCTTCAATTATGCAGTTTTTAGGGAATTACGAATGGCAGGTCTATAGTTATGGCACTGTCCAGAGAAATGAATTGACGCCGTAGCAGCGCAAAGGGGCTATCAATTATTCGCACCTAAAGGTGAAACTTAGTTGCTTGGATACTTTGATGATTTTGCGACGAGGTCCAGGGCAAGTGGAAGTACGAACTGTTGGTGAAGTCGTTACACGGGAATCCAAAATGAGTTGTCCAAACGGTGCACGTAACCGCCGTCCATCGGATTCTTAAGAATACTATATAAATAACTCTTATAATAAGTATTCAACAAGTGTTCGATTCACTTATGTTTAATATCATTCAGTTACATTTTAAATAAGCCGGTTTGTTTTAACTACAATTTTCTTCCACCCTGCTACTGACTTCTACACGACCCGCTACAATCTTGCATTTTAAAACTTGTATTTTCTGCAAGACAAACTTACAGCTATTCTCACGGGAGAAGTAGGGAATCGAAATAGGGATAGAAGTTGAGATGTCCCTCACGAAGGCCTAGCTAAGTAAAATAAACCGACTCAGAGATTAATCTATACGTGAACCAAACAAATGACAACCAGCATCCGTGACAGTGCATTTCAAGGATATGCAAGCTTTTAGCCTATGAAAAAGGAATTAAAAGTCGCGTTACGGTCGATTCGACAATGTTCCGTTCCAAACTACTATCAAAATCATCCCTTTAATGCCTACTATACGTACACATTTGTGGACGTTACAAATAGCGCTATTTCAATGAAAAGTTATTCTGTTTCAAAGCAAAAAGGGTTAGTATGTCATCAGCAGTTATCGAATTTTCGGCTAG
Organism: Parhyale hawaiensis; assembly: GCA_001587735.2. Classification (NCBI taxonomy): domain Eukaryota; kingdom Metazoa; phylum Arthropoda; class Malacostraca; order Amphipoda; family Hyalidae; genus Parhyale; species Parhyale hawaiensis. The sequence continues at coordinate 5,197,178 of LQNS02276620.1, forward strand.
CACGGACAGCTAGGGCGGCAGATTAGAAAACGCAGAATGAACACGCTTTGTTCAAACACTTGAACGAATTAGGGGGGAAATGAGGGCTCTCTGCCAACTAATTATATCGGCAAAGCCAATATAGCCGTTCGGTACAGCATATGTGGGTCCCGAGCGTGGCACGGGGTCGGAGCGTTTCAGGCGACCGCAGCGCCCTAAACACAATATTGCAGCAACTGCGACATTCATTGGTCACAACTAACGATGTTATAAGAGCTGAAGTGAGGTCATAATATTGCTCAGTAAACAATCAACGCTACCTATGTATAGTATATATAACAACACGTATCTTGTATATGCTTCATTCTATGATTTTTTGTGTTTCACCGTAAAAGACTTAGAAAATTATGCCCAGACACAAATATGCCTTGGTCTAACAGCGTGACAACTGAGACATTTCCTCAATGCTGAACTTTGCCCATTCTATGGTGCACAGCTTGAACGGAATTATATGAATATAAAGACACCTAGTGCGACCATCAATACCGTTGATAGTGAGAACAGTTATGTTTTTGCCTTTACTACTGTACACAGACATTCGTCAGGCAATGAGACGTACGAGGGCGGTGTATAATTGTAGTGAGCTACTGGCCCGTCATGGCCACTGAGGCGACACAAGCTCCACACTCTATGTTGGAAGAGCGAGCAGAATCGTAACATGAAAATTTCGTGTAGCGCCGATGGGGCGCAACGATTTGTTTCCACAGCTGTACAATTTACGAGAGACTGTATTATTTTCTTTCCCGGTCTCCAAGTTGAGACGGTTACGGTATATAAATACTAGCGGTAAACATGTTAATACAGCATGCTGGAGCATAGTAAAAGCGGTGCTGTATAGGCAACAGTATGGGACTCTATTATAATCTACCCTCGCCCTGCGAGTAATATTTGTTAGGGGCCTTGCCTCTCAGATCTTTACCGAAGAGGTTGCATCAAGCTGGGGGCTGTGACTTTCCGCGAGGATGCTAGTTTCTATGTTAACTAAGAAATCCTAAAAAGGGGTAGCTTCTGAAAATACTATACATATTCAATGGCAATTGCCAAGAAAACCAAAGGGATTGCAAGAGTTGTCAGAAACGTTTTGAAAAATCCTAACACGATTTCCCTATAAATTTACACCAAATTCAACAGTGCTATTGGTTATTGTGTCCCTTGAAGGTCACAGAAAAAAACAAAATTTAAAAGTAGCGTGACTCAATTCAACTCTTTCGAAATCACATTAAGCACATACGAAGTGAGCAACTGTTTTACGAATTTTGGTTTAATTAAAATTGCAATTCCACGTTGCTTCCTTCAAGTAGTTTACTCGGAAAGCCAAAAAGCGTTGGTGACGATTCTTGGAGAATACTGGAAAAGCTATAAACAACATCCGGACAGCAATTCTAGAATCGGGATTTCAGTGAGTCACTCTAGAGTGCAGCGCTGGTATTCAGACACTGGAATTACCTTCAGCTGGTCTGTTACGGCTTTTTCAATATAACCTCTAGTGTCCTAATCTGGAAAAAGATCACAGAGATTGAAGTCTGGTGAATCTGGGGGCTGAGCAGTCTCAGGAATGTTGCTTCTTGCCCAAAAGCTCGTTAATCGAAACCGCCGTTTCGAAAGGCGCAATGTGATGTGGAATCATTTTTTACAGACTTCAATCTTCCTACACTCATTGATCAAAATTTTGATAAGCGGTTGTGCCAAATTCAACTTTACCTTGATTATTCTGTCAATCTATGATCAGAACGCACAAAAACCAAAATACTTGGGACTATACTCTATAAGTTCCAGCAGTGGAAAGATCCACGCAGCGAGGTGCACTTTATATTCAACTAGTGTACCCGTGCGTGAAGAATTCACGCAATAACCTATACGTTTGCGTAATGCCTCTAGGCCGGTGGGTAATCTCCTCTTCTCTTATTTGCGTCTTAATTTTCTTCTTTTCTTCATTGATCCTTTANAAAATTGCAATTCCACGTTGCTTCCTTCAAGTAGTTTACTCGGAAAGCCAAAAAGCGTTGGTGACGATTCTTGGAGAATACTGGAAAAGCTATAAACAACATCCGGACAGCAATTCTAGAATCGGGATTTCAGTGAGTCACTCTAGACTGCAGCGCTGGAATTCAGATACTGGAATTACCTTTAGTTGGTCTGTTACGGCTTTTTTCAATATAAGCTCTAGTGTCCCAATCTGGAAAAGGTCACAGAGATTGAAGTCTGGTGCACCTGGTGGCTGAGCAGTCTCGGGAATGTTGCATCTGGCCCAAAAGCTCGTTAATCGAAATCGCTGTTTCGAAAGGCGCAATGTGATGTGGAATCATTTTTTACCGACTTCAATCTTCCTTCACTCATTGATCAAAATTTTGATAAACGGTTATGCCAAATTCAACTTTACCTTAATTATTCTGTCAATCGATGATCAGAACGCACAAAAACCCAAATACTTGGGACTATATTCCATAAGTTCCAGCAGTGGAGAGACCCACGCAGCGAAGTGCACTTTATATTGAATTGAGTTTTGGCGCTATATGAGAACGCCATTTGAAAACCTAGGCTCTTCGTGAAACAAAGTCTTCATAGGCCTTCCTGCTGAATACTATTAACGCTTTTATTCGCACTGTATCTTAGTCTGAAACAAAACCTAACAGTGCATCTCAGCTCGTAATTTTTGTCATTAATTTGCAAAAGGTGGTAGAATACCGACTTCACATGCGCACTAAACATCAGCTATTGTCCTGCATACTATCCAAACGACAAGCAACTCGCGTAACAATATCAACCGCTCCACTATCATTCCAGTCCCGTTATACACTTTATTTGCTACTTCACGTTTACATTAATGATAAATATATAAAATTGACGTTCATCCAGCTGGCAAAGGTCTATGTTGAGATATATGCAAAGTTACCCGAGAGATGGAATTCTTTTCCTTTCGGGCATTTGGAATATCGGCGACGACGCTGTTCCAATCCAGCAGAGCGCTACAGCCTCAAGGAAAATCAAACTGGAAGCGCTCCAAACGCAAGGCTTTTCAATTTCAGAGCAAAGCAAACATAGGAAGCAGGCGGCGGTCGCTCCATAGGAAATTCGCTAATGAAAACACCCAATGAATTTCATGCGAAAACCACGCGATGCCCCCAGAACTCCAATCAAACGTTGTTTGCTCCGGAGAAAAATCGAAAAAGATTTGAAGATGTATCATTATTGTATCATGAAATAGAGTACAGGTATGTGCTGAAATTGGTGCGCAGTCTATCACAGTCTCAATCAGATATGATCACTAACTGCATGGCATATTATCATCCCATTTAAAATTTTCGGTGGATCAAGCGCGGCATGCACCTGGTCGCGATTTTGAGCGGGACATCCGTGAGGCTCGGGTGCTGCACGGTCGCTATGCACGTTTTGGAGGTGGCACGGGCGACCTCGTTTCGAACATAAATCACCCATACAGGGCGCACTTGCCCGACCGTGTTCCACAGAAATTCCATGCCTTGGCCAAAATAGCAGTATACTGCTACTTCTGCGGAGGCGCGGAATATCCGTGGAACACGGTCGGGCAAGCGCGTCCCGCTTGGGTGATTTATGTTCGGAATGAGCTCGCCCGTGCCAGCCCCAAAACGCGCATAGCGACCGTGCAGCACCCGAGCCTCACGGATGCCCCGCTCAAAATCGCGACCTGCGGCGGCCATGCGCTGGCCATACGCCACCGTAGTTCCACCGAATATTTTTACTTTAGGATTGCAGTGGATGGTGCTTATTAATGGAAAATAGTGGCAAAACAGCAAATAAAATATCCAATTTTAGTAGGTATGCCTTTTGGATATTGCTTTACGTTTCACGAAAGTTTCACCAAATGTAACAAATTTAAAATAACTTCACGTAATCAATCTGTGACAGTAAATGAAATAATGGAGGTTTAACTAGAAAATGGACTTGGTGAGACTGGCCATAGAAGTAACACCTACGGTAAAATTGCATTTTCCGCATTGGTGGAAACGACGTTCTCAATTACTGCAGTCTGTCATCCGGCCGGCGTATACCTAGTTTCCCCACGATAACAAAAATTGTGAAATTGGGCCTCTTTATGACACTGCATCATATGAAAGCAAACTTTTCTCACGAATCTTTAAAAAGGGCAAATTTTGGAAAATACCGAATAAGGATAATCTGAAAGTAATGCAAAAAAAAAAACGAAAGAGTTAGATGCAAGAAACTTTTTGTAAAATCTTGAAATCTAGACGAAAGAAAAAACCAATGGCTCACCGCCTCTCCAGCGAGCCGTCGAAAACTCCTCCGCGACTTTCAAAGCAAGAAATATTCAAAAAGCCTTAATTCAAATGTTATTAAATCTCAGTGGTACGGTACTGCAAATACAGACATGTGTTGGACAAAGCAGAACATTTAGCTTACAAGAACAGGAAGAAGGCTCCACGCTGACTAGACGCAGAAATACGAACAAGAGAGAAAGGTTAACGAAGTGACGTGGATATCTACAGGCACAATAGAGGAAATTAGTGTTCTTCGATATATGAGGAGTTTTATTTGAATTGACCAAATGATTGTCAACATTACTGCCATAAATTAAGGAAGGAGGACCCCATTATCTCTGAGGGTCCTCCATAGTTGGGGAGGCTTTTTGTGGAGTAGGCAAAGCCGCATTTGTTCTAATGCAAGAACAAAATGCTCGAAAATACGCTAGATAAAAAAAGAACAGTCTTCCAGCTTTTTTTTATTCACAACGCAGATTATCATTATTACTACTACTACTACCAGCTATATTGAGATTGTTCCGCTATTTCCAATTCTATGACCATCAATAGCGATATAATTGATGTATACACATCGCGGTGTAAAATCGGCACCATATAGCGTCGAGTGTAGTGTGGGTTTCATATACAATGGAAGTTATGGTGATGTACAATGATGATGATGATGATGAAAGTATTTGGAATGTCTAGGAAGAATGACCGATATAATGACAATGCAGACAATGTAATAATTCGTCAAGAATAGAAAGCTTCTATTCACACCATAAACAAATGAATGGTTCGCGGCAAGGAACGGCTGGAATATGGACAGACCGAGCGAAAGCACCAGAATCATTTCCAGTAGAAAACGTTATGGGGCGTTTTATCGAGACACGTTTACGACATGCCAGGCAACAAAGAATCTTTGTTTAGATGAAAAAAAAAAGCTGCAGTGAAATTTCTCCAAACGCTTTTGTTAATTTTACATAATAGATTGTAGGCCTATGTGTACAAAAGGTACAATCCCAAGGGAAATGTTAGCAACAAAACCATGAATATTCTGTTTTTAGTTACGTTACCTTTAAATGACTAAACAAGGGTATTTTATTTTTGCTGACAGCCTCAAACCCTGAATATTCTGATTTTAGTTAGGTACTACGTTTCCTTTAAATGAGTAAACAAAGGTATTTTATTTCTGCTGACAGCCTCACTAAGCCACTTTTCTACATAAATCTCCCAACCAACATTGCGCTTAATGTCTAAAAATGACTATACATGTATTGCTCTCGTAGTGTATTTCCTATATTTTGGTGAATATTTCATGAACTTGAAGTATGATTAACAAAGTTACGCCAAAAATGAAAAGATTCTCAATCTTATTGCCACACCCTTCTAGATTTTTTTTTTTAGCTAATTCAGGCCTCTCTCACCACTGTAACGGAGTTTCGAGTGAGGAAGAAAATAGGACGTAGAGTGTGTCAAGAAAGGCGCGGGATTTGATCACTGTAGAAACACCAAACAGTTGAACAGCAGGTCAGGAGAGAACATAAATACATAAACAATGTGAAGTAGAAACACGGGCAACAAATAAAATGGACTTGGAGAGAAAGATCTTTCAAGGCCTGGCTATAAGGCAAACCATGGAGCTGTAATATTTAAAACTTGAGACACTGAACCGAACCATGCAAGTTTCATGTGTGCAGCAACAGAACTCTTCGTTACGGGAGAAACATTCTTTTCATATTCAACATATTCAAATCGTATGCATGTATCTTATTAGCGCACCTCAATCGGGAATCAGATATTGGCCTAAGGTTTTTCGATTGGGACACATAAGTACGTGTATGCCGACATACGTCGATTTCGACACTGGTTAAATCAAATTACCGATTCATTTTCGGTATCAAATACTTCGTATTTTGATCCCTGAATACCAGTTGGGTCATAATATAACAGTATATCTATTTGACTTGAGTTGTCTGTTTTGGAGAGCAGGTAGATTTACATCATTTGGTATATATGAACGATCCCGGGAAGACTTCGTGTGCGCTTAATCGACTGTGGGAGGCCTGGGATAGTTAGAAAGCCTAGTGAATGCTCTGTGACTATCTCATATCGTGCGGCTACCGTGGTGCTGTGGCACTTGAAGATATGGAAATTTCCATGAAGCTAAAATTACAAGGCAGTCCGAATTACTTAAAACAGAGAGAGGGGGTTAACCTACCAGATTGGCTTAACCCCTCGAGGGCTGGATCTCGCAAGTGAGTCTTTTGATGGAATGTCTGAGTCAGTAGGTACAGACTTGGGTGGAGCTCAATGCAACGATTTTTTTTTTATTTTACGTCGATTAGGACTTTCAGTTCTAGGGATACAAACGGAACGTTATATTTCAGTCGGCGGCCGCGACTTTACTTCTATTTCCCCACATATGTGCTCTATAATACCGCACTATGCAGAGTCTACAATATACAACGAAGAATCAATGCCACTCTTTTTTACATATCCCTTCAGGCCTAGAGCCAGCATCATTTTGGAAATTCCCTAAACAGATTACGGAAACTTGGCTGCCTCACGACATCTGGCCCGGGCTTCCAGGGCTGACGCACCCAACCTCTAAAACTCAAAGGAACCTACTTGAAGAACAGCTGTTTTGTATCATATAGGGAGTCACCTCATATACGCATAATGGGTGAATACCACAATCTGAGTGAGCGTCTTACAGCCGATCCTATTTCACCTAAGGGTGGAGTTCACATTCCATTGCAACTGCGAGGATACCACGTAGTATTCTTGGTGGCCATGAGCGAGCGGTAAATGTTTGCATGTGGTCTAATATTTCAATTGTGTGATTTTTTTTTTCAAAGTAACTACCATATCCAGTGAGCCAACATCATGAATTCATGTTTGGCATACGGTTCTTCGGGAAATCTCGACCGGAGCCAAGCATTGTGCAAGCAAGCGCAGCCGAGGGGCGTCGGCGCCATGAGGGACGTCTGAGGAAACTCGACACCACCAGAAATTGTTTTGAAAGCAAACCTGCACCAACGGAACGAGAAAACAAATCTGCAACTTGGGTTTGTACGATTTGCTAAAGAGACTCGGGAAAGTATGGAAGTGGCCAGCTTCGAGCGACAGAGTGCACGTACCAATGAAACATGGTTACGTTGTGAGGAGCAGCTGAAACTACGGATTCTCCTACAAATATTGTAGGAATGTTCGAAATATCTTCTAAAGAAGGACGTTAGACCCTATAGTGTAGAGATACATTATTGGTATTATTGTCGAAAATTTGCATCCAAATTTTTTACCCATTTTTTCTTTAATTGGCGTGTTTTTCGATGCAGATTAAGAATCTGACAACCGTTTTTGGCTGTCGGGCCTACTTTTTGAGATATATGACTCTGAAGTTCCCATTGTTTTCCTATGGGAGAAAATAGCCGGCGATGGCACAGTTTAATGGACAACCGTTAGCCTAGGTACCTAAGGTTAGGTAAGGTTCGATAAGGTTACGTTAGGTTAGGTAAGGTTAGGTCAGGTAAGGTTAGGTTAGGTAAGGTTAGGTAAGGTTAGGTCAGGTAAGGTTAGGTTAGGTCAGGTAAGGTTAGGTTAGGTCAGCTAAGGTTAGGTTAGGTTAGGCTAGGTTAGATTAGGCTAGGTTAGGTAAGGTTAGGTTAAACACCTATTGAAAAGGTTGTCCATTACACTGTGCCATCGCCAGGTAGGTATTTCCCCCATAGGAAAACAGTGGGAACTTCAAAGTCATATATCTCAAAAAATAGGTCCGACCGCCAAAAACGGTTATCAGATTCTTAATCTGCATCGAAAAACACGTCGGTTATAAGAAAAATAAAAAAAGGCCAAACAAAATCTCATGCAATTTTCCGACAATTTTACCATACTTTTTATCCCATAAACCCAGCTATACGAAACTTAATCTAGTTCTTAACTACTTATTACACGTGACACTCAACATGTGATGCGTTAGAGCAATAACGCGAAAATGATTTCGCGAACAAAAAGCATCCGGTCCACTTCTCTGCGTTCAAAGTCTTCAAGGGAGAAGAAGGCTGATTACGAATCAAAAGAAGACAAGAAGAAGATGCGCAGTGACGAGTACACCACAGTACTAAGGAATAAACCAAGATATATTTCTAGTACCCGTGACAGCGCGGGTGCCGGTTCGCCTCCACAAGCCAGATGGACGAGCTTCTGTGGCGCTTGAAGTGCTCCGTCTGCGCCTGTCTAGTACCTGGATGCCAATGCAGGGGTACTGACCGTAACCAGGAATAGGGAGCGTTGGGAGTTATGGGTCGTCGATTAAGAGCCTTCCATTGCTGGTACCATAGTTCTCCACGATATGGGGTCGACTGCAGCCGTACACTCCTCAGGAGCAAGATAGCATATCTGCAGCACGAACAACTGCTTGTGGATTTCCCAGTTGGAATGTGCCGTAAAGTCGAGCTTACCCTTACTGCAGAAGCTAAAACAAATAGCCAAAATAGTTCTGAGCAATGACGAGTACAGTAGTACAAAGTCTACACTACAGAAGCCAAACAATAGAACAAAATAGTTACTGAACTTCTAAAATCCGTAATAATGAGTTCAATACGCCAGGTACACAGTTTCTACTGTAGATGCTGATAAAATCCACAAACCTATGCCAGTTACGTGTGAAATGGCTCTGGACGTCATGTGGTTACACAGCACTAAAAATAAACAAGACCACTATAGCTTTTGAAATATAAATTCTATTAATGCCGCAACTATCAGTACAATGGGTAGAAGAAATGACATACTCATCTGTTGTAGGAACCCTTCCTGAGCTCACCGGTACCCAGAGCAATGACGTACGTACCTGAAAGAAAAAAAAATACGAACGTTAGAGCAAAAAACATAGAAGTAACAGTACAAAGACAATCACTGTATTCGTTGTCTATTCCGTTGTTTACAGTGATGTTGAACTTCTGATTCACCTCTTTGAACACTTTGAAGTCACTAATTAGTTACACATAAACTCTCGTAGGAATACTACTATCTGAAACATGATCCACTGCTCACAATGGAGCCTTTCAAGGATCAGAATAAATATCCCGAAAGTAACACTGGGCAGCCTATGAGTTCCCTCTGCGGCTACTCCACGCACCATAGAATGGACGAGCATGACCCTTTAGCCTATGGTTTGCGCTATACATTCTGATCGACGCGTTATGTATGACATACAATATAGATCGGCAAGTTCTTGATTACAAGCGCTAACCCGATTTCCGTATGTGGTCCAACCTCCTACGGCAAGGTCCAGTCATCAACACAAGCAGCGCGTCTAAACTCAAATTTTCTGCCTGCTATAACGAAGCTGCAATTTCAAACGCATTTCCCGCACCTGCGCTGATTTACCGCCGGCGAAACCAACGAACCCGTGACCAGACGCGCGCCATCAAAGCGCTCCACTGCAATTCGGTGCGAACTGCTGTCATCTTTTGAAGCTCAACAAGTGTCGCGCTGAACAAGTGACAGTCTGAGTCTAGTTCACTACGTTCCTGTCTTCTTAATTTATATTCCCAGTGGACCTAACATGTCCTAATATGGTCTCACACCTTTTTGGAATAAAACATAGCGAATATATCTATATATGGATTATTTTTTGAAAGAGGAAGCGTCTGGAATGTTATGTCGCAACGTCTACAATGAGATTGATTTTGAAATCTCACGGGCACGAGCCCCTGCGACTAAAATTTACTTAAAAGTGCGACTTAGCCGCACAGCAGGGGGCCTAACACCCCTTTGGATTTAATCAGATTTCCCTGCGGCCTCGGGATTTTCCTTCTCGATTGCAGAACTTGAAGGTTTGTTTTTAGCTGTTTCTTTAAATTTCAGATACTAACTTTTGAAATCAGGCCACGAGATAACCTGTGTTCAGAGTACTAAGTTTCTTTTACTGCGTATATCAGTATCCAAATAGTGTACGGAAGGGATATCACCATGTAGACATGATGTGGGAAGAATAGNTTTGTTTTTAGCTGTTTCTTTCAATTTCAGATACTAACTTTTGAAATCAGGCCACGAGATAACCTGTGTTCAGAGTACTAAGTTTCTTTTACTGCGTATATCAGTATCCAAATAGTGTACGGAAGGGATATCACCATGTAGACATGCTGTGGGAAGAATAGAGCATTACGGAGACCCAAACGGAAGAAGAGAAATAAGCACAATCAGGAGAAATGTCCAAATAGGGAGTTACTAAAAAAGATTCATAGCCTTTATATCTAGATAAACCAACTGTAAACGGCTGCGTGCAAAGTATAGGGAAACTCGCTACTAGCCATCCCGCTGGTCACAAACAGCAGCATCGCCTCTGCACATGGGTGATGTGGATAACGTCACCTGAACCTCGTCCGAAGAATCAGCAAAGCAAGGTTTATCGCTTATAGTAAGAAAAAAAAACAAGAAACAAGTAACTAGTCCTATACAAATAACTAGTCTGACACAAAACTGAAATACCCCGCAGACCCCTGTAACCTCACCGGTCCCAGAGAAGTCCGTGGCTGCAGTACACCACAGATCATTAATCACTATGACGCCATCAAGAGATAGTTCTTATGCAACGATCTACCCTCCCCATTTCTTGCAAAAGTAAGTGCCCCCACAGCAGCTGTGCACAGCTATCCACTGCTGACTCAGCGCGTCAAGCGCCGCAAAGCTCGCCTGCTTGGCTAAGAATTCAAACCTGCAACGTCCGATAACAGGAGTTCAGCACGCTGGGCTTCCGCTACCGGGGGTATAAACATGGCGTCTTTTCCATTCGACGGCTGCATCTGAAACTTCACTGCATGAAGTAATTTAAATCGCGGGCTCACTGAGATCGAGTTTCTTTCTCTGCAAATAATCTTAAAAAAGTATTTAAAATGTAGCTGTGCATCCATATGACTGCCAAGCAGAAAAGACTCATATGCAGAAAATAATGCAAAAAAAAGCTACCGCTGGAAGCAATATGCACAGTTTCCTTCTCCCTAGGCCAAGAACAACGGCCTCACAACGCTTTCAATAAAAGTGAGGCGGGGTGGGCACAAAAGAAAGTGCGACGGAAGTCATGTATCCGCAGGCAGAACCTCTCTTAAGCTCCACCAAGAGCTCCATGAAATGAGCCCCGCCAACTTCAGGGACAAAGAGGAAAACTTTCTTCACTTCAGTGTAAGTTCAAACCCGAGAATTAACTTTGTCGTCCAAGGATGACATCAGTCACATGGACAATTGCAGGCAGGCTCCGTCGAATCCTTCAAAAACTGACTAAATCCAGTCTTCATTTTATAAAGAATTGAATTTTAGAAGTGGTGACACCAAGGGCTGCAGCGTAGGAGTCGGCAACTGGCGGGACCCACGAGTCGGAGTCGGACCTGATCTATCTGACTCCAAAACACTGGTGACACCTTGCACTCGGTCTGCATCAGATATATTTTTAAACAGTAAACGTCAAATTTAATTTAATTGGAATAGTCTCTTTAAATAAAAAACGTTTGCCCATACATCGATAAATGAAAATTGCAGCAATATTCGCAACCGGATATAAGATTACACGAGAAATATTGCGAGAAGTCCGTTGTTTTCTATAGGCAGACTACGAATCGTATCGACTAAGTACGGTATGCTAACTTTTATTTGCGTAGGGATGAAATAAAAATTACTTTCTGTGGAAATTCATAATTTATAACGGTTAGAGCTACTTACAGTATGTATGTCTTCTATTACCATTGTTATGCTGTAAGTACGTAATGAGTATAGACTATACCATGTTAACACGAGGGCTGTTTTTAAAGTAAGTACCGGTGGATATTTTGCGCTGTTTACCTACATAGGTATGTTGGCAAGCTACAGCCTCTATTACGCAAACGTTCAACTTACTCATGACAAAATTATGGCAATAATACGAGCAGCCAAGCGTGCTGTAGAACATTAGCTAAGCAGCACGAGACCTACAGTACATAATACTAGCAACGAAGCGTACTGCAGAACATTAACTAAGCGGCACGAAGCGTACATAATACGAGCAACAAAGTGTGCCGCAGAATATGAACAAAGCGTGCTGCAGAACATTAACTAAGCAGCACGATGCGTACACTAGTGATACCATCACTAAGCCACCGCACAAATCCATTAAGGAAGATGCCTTCCGCGGCCAAGGATCTCAGGGGCGTCAGCTCTATAGACTTGCTCCGGCGAGAGGGCCGGATTACTTGAGGACGTCTATGGTCCGTCTATCACCTAGGCGGGATATACAAGTTATGCCATGGGCTTGTAAGTCACTAATTGCGATTTATACTTCAAAATGCTAGCGGAAGCCCATGGGATTAATGACAGTAAATTTTTTATGTTGACCAAATCTAAATGATTAGTGACCGTGATAATGGAAGAGCGTTTAACGTAGAGAAATACGTTCAAAAAGCTACAGGGACTCAATGCGATCACTACCAAGTACGTTCTGTATGTTACCAAAACATTTACCAGTAAACGTGATATGGGAACATCGAGCTATTACTATTACTAAGGTATGCTAAAATGAAAGTAGGATACGCTCTAGAGCCTAAAGGCGGTCATATCCATTCCAAACTGTATCCATATGTGTTAAGTGTGCGTGTCCTACTGTATGTCTAGATCCCGTGTCCTACTGTATGTCTAGAATCTAGATCCACTGATTGGCATGCACAGCACTTGCTCTATTTTTTTTTTTTTTTAAATTGGCTGTTTTTTTTCGTAGGAATGGCATTTTTCAAAAAACTGTAGCAATGTAGGGTAAGGCCGTGAACAACCAAAGCAATTCTTTTTCTTCTAGTAATAGAAGAGCACAAAATGCCAATAACGTCAAAACGTAGGGACAGTCTTCGCTGAAGGGTCAGGTAGGAAATTTTTTCTGCAGTGCCATAACTGTAAAGTAGCTGCAGTAGCTCTAACAGGATAACATTTTGTTTTACGCAGCTGACGCTGGGCCTGATCTAAGAAACAATTTTAATTTATCATATTCTACAATTATATAATGAAGTCGTTTTTAGCTTTGTTCTTTAGTACTAAATTTTAAATTACTGTGCGTGCACGGTAGTCTGCAAATTTAAAAAGCAACAGCGAGCAAATTATTTAAGCTGTTGCTATTTTTGCCCAACGAGATGATGACGTCAGGAACGGCCACAAGGTAATGCAACATCTGAAATTATTTTTTTTTTTTGCAGTTCGCTGTGGCAAAGAGGAAGAGAGGCTATCTAGGCGACAGTCTTGTTCCCCCCCCCCCCGTGCAAGATTAGGGGACCTTGGTTCGCGTCCCGTAAAAAGGGCTCCGTGCCTGAGGTCATACCATGTTGCAGGTCGTAGGTTTCCGCTAGGACTGTAGTGTTCACGGCCGCAAATCTGCTATGGACGGAAACTGCACTGGTTTCGTCACCGTGATCTCTGACTTCAAATATCAGAAGAGGTGAGGGCAGCTAGGTAACCCACTTCCTCGGCACTGCAGTACGTTGTCCTTCTTCCCGTGCTACTGAAATTTAGACCAATAGTACACATAAAGCTGTTGAAAAGGTCAGCAACTGCGGTAACATCAATGCCACTTGCGTCAGCCGTATCCATCCATGACCTGAACAGGCTGGTCATGCGCGTAACTGCAAAAGCTTCAAGCGAAACGAAAAATGCAGACAGTAAATAAATACACAACGGTCTACACTTGCTTAGCTTCCAATTAAAACAAAGTCATTTCAAATCTAAATAAATCAAATTCAGATAAAACAAAATTTTATTAATATATATGTATATAAAATTTATCATACAATTTGTTTGTTCGTTACTTATTATTAGTTACATAATAGGATTTATTTGATTATATCTTATATAAATGTATATGTGTTTGGCTGAATGACAGAGCATTCTATTGATTTATTAGCTTCTCATTGCATTTTTCATACATAGAAAACGTAAAGAAATTACAATGTATAATGCTGCACGAGTTTAATACATTTCATTAAGAGAAAAGAGCGGCATGGACAAAAATATGAACGATTTAGACTTGACTCAGTATTTTATAGAGACACTTATGGGTAAGTGCATTGATTCGTATTGTTTTATTATAAAGATCATTTTCAACTAGAGGAGACAAATACATAATCCACAAACCTAAAACTTCATACTTAATTGATGCTCGAAGCGGCACCCTCGCTCCGTAGTAGTAAGAAAATGCAATCCAATTCAGACTGCCCATGTAGGTATTAGCTGTGAGGAGTAACAGCTTTAAACTGACCCCTGAGGCGTGTTGTAATCACAACCCAGTTGATCTACCGCACCCTGAAAATGGTAACTGTAAGCCGAAATGAAGTTATGGAAACGCCACCTATTGAAGTCCGACGTAAGCCTGAGAAAAATTCTATTTAGAAAATAACGCAATTGCGTCGACGGAAGCTCGAAATTAATTAAATAATTAACTGACTCTGGGCTGCCGAGTTCACTAATTACGCATTCGTATATTTTTTTCCCCAATATTTGAAATAAATGTTGTGAACTGTTACCAACATTACGTACCCCGCATGCATCGCAATCGTCATTACCGCTTTGAGTTGCGATTGCGACACAATTTGCGTGCGGCGGGGCCGCTGGTGGAGCACCGATAGGTAACCTAAACACGGGATTACAACACGCCTCTGTTGTTCCCTCTCAAAACCGTAACAATGATACCCAATTTTCCCCCATCCAATACTGCAAGCGTAAAAGGCGCACGCATGGATGGAACTACAACCAGAATAATATTACACATTTGGTACGAATAACCTCCATAAACCCTATATAGACAGCTACAGGACGAATATTACCAGGGTAGTTCGTAAACGAGTTTACCTTACATACCCACGGTACACACACCTGTAACCGAGAGAAGTAATGCTTTTCCTTGAAAAGCGATGCTCAATTCCGGCACTCAAGGGTCGAAGAACAGGTCCTCCGAGTACACATTAATACAATAAGAGTCTGGGGCCAATCCATTTCCGCTAGCGCTCAAGTAATCAAATTACGAGGTGATGCTCTCGCACCAACACCGCGTCGCTCTCGCCTTCCCAAAGCCTTTGTTATTATAATATCAGACGCCATTTCCGGCACATGAAAATCCATATTCATGAATAGAATTAAAGTCTAGACAAGAGGGAACAGAATCCAAGTCAGCGAAAGCGCTTATTTTGGCAGGAGGCAGCGTATGCAAAGCGCAGCAGAAGCGCTGCCCGCGTACAATCTGCATGTGAACCTGTCAAAAGTTGGCCAGCAGTGGCCCTAATATCATGCTAATCCCTCGTCTAACCTCCCATAACAATCTAACTGAAAAGCGACCAGGGCACTCCAAACACGGTCACGCTACGGAAATATAGGTGGAACCTCGAGACTCCATTGGTTTCGCTCGGCATATTTCTATTTATTTATCCTACCTAAAGAACGTAAACGTTCTCGTTATCCCAGATATCGTTACTAAGTTAGCTAAATAATAGTGTTACCTTAGTTAAGACGGAGCGTTCTAGGGTTAACAACGCACTGTAATGGACACTGCCTCCTAATTTCGTCGGCACAAGCAGGGAATTCAGAGAGAGGCAGAGCACAGGGAATTATTTAAGGTATCAACGATTAGCACATCAAAGTCGAGTTAAGCCAAGCCCACAAGGCCTGACATCTCCGCAACTGCAACATGGAGCGTAGGCTTCGCCACTTTGAAAAATCTTACACCGTTAAAAGGAACCCAAGTACGCTAGAGACGCCTGGAAACTTCATTTATTAGAGTAAGATTGGGTTTCCGCAAGTCGATCTCAAGGCAATTGCTTATATGTTTATTAATGCCTTAAACCAGCCAACTCACCAGTCTGAAATTCAGGGCGGACAATTAAGTGACGCCTAGTGGACTTACGGTACCTCCGCAGGCTGATCGAGAACCCTCAAGCCATACAACATTTGTATGCTGACTTTCTTCCTTCCATATTCATACTCTTGCAGATGATGCTTGTGTTTTATTCTTTCTCTTCTTTCCCCAACTTGATTTTCCCATGCGCGGTAATCCTGGGTGGGTAGACCCTCGTGCATGGGTTCCATGTTTCTTTTAACATACTATACGTCGCCTATACTTTCCTCTGTGACATCGCCTTTGTACGGAAACGGAGACTTAAATTACTGGCTATAGTTAATAATGACTCATTCAGACCGATATTATGTGTCCTATTTATGCTTCCCTGCATAACCACTGCAAAAGTATTTCAAGCGTGAAAGAAAAAAAGAGTCACGTGGTATGTCAAGAAAGCTCTGAGCCTTCATGAGCGAATGCATGTGGCCAAGAAGATAGCCAACGCACTAACGATGGAATCCGTCTGAGGACACAGCTGCCCATAACAAAGGAGAGTTGAACCTTAAGTAGCATATCCCTGTCCCTAAGATCCATCCATCCTACGCTCCTTAAATGGGAATGTAAAAAAGGGCCTTCTTAACTTACAAGACAGAATGAAAATTCCACGAGGCACATATAACAATCACAAATTTTTACATAAACAGTCTCTCACTTACGGTAGTAACGACTACAGCTTACGAGAGTGTACTTATCCAAGTCATTTAATATTGTTGAAAAATGAAGGCAGTAGGTAAATTTATGCCAGAAATTTATGAAGAACAGTAAAAGGAAGCGTATTTCAAGTTTACGAAAAAAGCAACACCTAAGCAAAAACCTTCAGTTAGGAAAACGCACCAACTACCCAAAAACCTTCAGTTTACGAAAAAGCAACAACTATCCAAAACCAAAAGCCTTCACTTTACGAAAAAGCAGCACCTATACTAAAACCAAAAACCCAAGTGTAGCAGCAAGGTTCGGTAAAAAAGTCAAGTTTCGACAGAGAAAAATAAAATATATAGTAGGCTTAATAAAAAGCAACACAGATGAAGAAAACCACGTCGCCAAACTCGCATTGTACTGAAGAAAGCTGCGACTGAGGTCCATCCGGGACCTCTACGGACTTATCTATTAAAATATGAGCCATATGTGAGCTTGAGAGGCGCCTTCAATAACTGGAAGACTTCCAACATCTCAAGACGCGATAGCTCCGTTGGTAAGGTAAAAGGATCGGCAATGTGCCAGAGGAGAGAGGTTCTGAGTAAGATAGGGTTGGCGAGCGACACAAAACAGAGTGTCGGAAAGTACAGCATCATCTCTCAGGTCGGACAAGCGAGTCTTTGTCGATGTTGAGGACGGAGTTGATACCGCGCCTAGAGCCCAGATTGTGGCAAGTGCTTTGCTCTAGCAACAATAAATGGGCTTCGCAGATATTTAACCTCTTTTCTTAAACCATCGACGAAATAAAGAGCAACCATGCAGTAAGCCCTACAGTGCTGTAAGAACACAAAGCCGCAATAGTATCCGATGGCAATAGATACGCAAAGAAAGTGAACATGGATGTGAATTTTTGTACCTCACTGTACTGCAGAAATAAAGCCCCAATAAATCCTTCTTGGTACCAGAGCACAAAACAAAAAGCGATTATCAAATTGAAGCTTCACGCCACAATGTAAAATTATATTGCCTATTTTGAGACAGAAAGACGCGATAATATTGAATATTTTGAGACAGAAAGACGCGACAATACCTTGGCAATATCAAAGCGCAGAAAGCAAACATCGAATCGAAGCCTCGTGGCTCATCCTAATGTACATGTTACCTGGAGAGCATAAAACAACAAAAATGCCAAGTTAATAACATGGCACAGAAGATGAACATGGAAGTGACCGCCATGTAGAGCATGGAACCAACGACCCGCGAAGCAGAAGAGTTCGCCTAATTTGGCAAGTGCAGCGTAGAACAAAGTGAGGCAATGGCCCTCACTTATAATCAAATAAACTAATGCTTTGCAAATGCCAATTCTAGTCCCTACATATACATAAAAGCTCTAGCGATTGTGACTTTTAAATTATGAGCAAAAATGCGAAAGCGAGAAAGTAAACGCAAAAACTGATCGCCGTTTCTATTGAACATTAATTACTATGATGTCTACGGTGTAAAAACGAACATTCATTGTTCAAGGACAATGCCAACGTCTGGAAATATAAGTTACAATACATTCTGAATCAAATACGGCGGAACACGCAGGAATACGGTACTGAGGGAAAAACAAATTAGATTTCGGACATGGGTAGCAACTTCAGGCGCACTCTTTAATTAATGGATTAACAGAACCAAAGTTCATGAATAGAAATGCTCGACTAATACGTGGTGGAACTCAAAGAAAGACGTAGTGGTCGAACAAGCATATACAAGTTAAAATTACAAGCCCTGATATATCAACAAATATAAAAACGAAGCGACCTCTTCAGAAACAGAGGGAAAGCAAATTTGCCTAATACAAAGTAGAAACTAAACAGAATACTCGGGGTGCCGTAGGAAGAACAAAGTGGGTATCGGACGCAGGTACAAGTTTCATGCTGCACGCAAGCTCAACAGCAATGTATAATTCACTAAAATACTGACCCGAGGCAAGGGTCAGTCAGCTGCTCTAATACATTCTGGAAAATACGGCAGAACACTCAGGAACACGGAGGAAAAACAAAGTAGGGATCGGATACGGGCACAAGTTTTTGGGAACCGTAATGAGGCTTCTAAGAATATCGAGAAAATATTCCAGAAGGTCGTCGGATGCCATCATCGGCAGAAAGTGTCGGGCGGCCCGGAAATGGGAGTCTATATTTTGCGGGCTAATCGACCGAATATGAGGGCAAGGCTTTGGTAAGGGGCGGGCATGGCGCACCTGCAATTAGCGAGGGCTCTGGAAATGATAAAAGTGATATGGTTTCTGAGAGTTTATGGTTCTAACCAGGGTTTCTGAGTCATAGTAGTAAGAGGGGTAAGAAGTGGCAGCTTCTTTTCCGGATTCATGGAGTCGGTAGACTGCTGATTGCAGGGTCGCGGAGTCGCAGACTGATAAAGTGTAGCAGTTTGCCCGTGTTGGCAGTGTTGCTACCGTAATTTTTATAAGGAATCTGAATTGGAATACTAGGATACTTAGGAGTCCGAGTCAGACACTTGCAAATTCCATGAGTCGGAGTCGGACCGTCTATCTCCTGGGTCCGTAATCTTGAGTCTAGTAATAAAACATGCTCCGACAAGACACGCAACACCAACATAAAGTGAAGAAGGAAAAAGGAGTTGCAGCAGATGGACGGAAACAAATACACATGAATGTACAAAACAAATATCACAAAGACCAATTAGCATGAGAGAAGTGGAGCAAAGCGAACTGTAGCGCATAAAAGATTGACCAGCAAGTAAATCTAACTAAAATAATAATGAATAAATAAAAAAATATTCCAATATGAGGCATGAGACTCCCCCAGGAAGCTGAAGGCTCGGTTACCCAAGATGAAGGTATGCTGCAAAATTCCACTCACTACCAAGCAGAAGTGTAAAGTACTGAATGGCTAGAGTACCCGCGAATACCCACAGCCCAAAGCAGAGGACACCATTTCACAACGGTGCGACAAGCACCGAGCGCCGGATAGATAATGTCCGTGAGGCGCGGGCACACACACACTCACCACTCTTTTGCCTATACATCCTCGCTTTCGTAGCTATCGCATACAGCTTGCTGCAAATAGGGTAATATGAATTCAAAGATATAGGGATACCCTGAAGGCCAAAGCTTCCATTATAAGCAATAGGAAAGGATTGCAGCAAAATGAACTGCAACACACACCCATATAGGTATAGATTCGCAAGCATGCAGCACACGGCGAAGTAATGAACAAATATTGCAGCGCAGACTGCGCAATTGCAATGGAGAGTAAACTGGATGGGACTTGAGTGCAATAAGCAAGGGTGTAGTGCTCATAGATTACAGCTTAATTGGTGACGCTGCAGAAGACTGAAGAGACCCGAGGTAGTGCTCTCGTGCACACAATTATACGGTGCAGTTGTGCAGTGCACTGCTGCTGTGTAGTTGCTGCCGTAAGGATGTGGACTGCAGCAGCGAGGATCACAGCGCATGGGAACAAACTTGATATGCAAAACACTACTTACAACGTACAGCTGGCAGGTCATCGATAGGACGAAGGACATGAGACTTCTGATACGAGATCAGGACTTTCACTAAGTTTTTTCGTTTCCGTAATGCAGGAGGCAACGCACTCTCTAAATTGACATTTATTATCAGAAGAAACTAAGGACGGGAGCAACACTGGTTCAAAGTAAAAAGAAATACACTAAATAAACAGATGGTCATATCACGTCGATCTAAGTGTAAATTTTAGGTTTGCTTGAGAATTTTATTTTTCATAAGAATTTTCAAACTTTGAAGTGCGGAAAATGTACTGTCGGGAGATAATGCATGCCATTGTCATTTTTTTCTAACGTTGTCAAAAAATAATATCCAAATAAAGTATGACGGGAAGTACTTCATAGTAAAAAATATACAGATACTGAAGTTCTGTAAAAAATATATTAATTAAAGCAAGTCCTGAACGCACGAATTATCATACATGTATATTAACTTTTAAAACTAGAGCACTCTGAGAGCGCATACCTCAGCCAAGTGAGCCAACGGTAGCAAAAATTCAAATTGGCTCTGAAACCATTATTTCATTTGCATAAACTCCAAAATCTAATCGTTTGTGCCTTTTTATATTATTAACAGCTTGTTCAATTTTTTTGAAGATCCGTTCATAACTTTTTGAGTTATACTGTTAACAAACGTTATGACAAATAAGTCAAACATACAAACGAACCAACCGATCTGTACCAAAATTTGATCATTTATGTCTTTTACCATTACTAACAACTCCTATAGATTTCAAAAAGATCCATTCATTATTTTTTTAGTTATTGTGCTAACAAGCATAAAATTAAAAACAGTGACAAACGAACGAACGAATAAACGTATCATTACCAAAATTTGGTCATCTACTCTTTGTTATAAAACTAACAACTCATGTTAACTTCATCAAAATCCATCCATAACTTTCTGAGTTATGGCACCGAGAAAAAAGACGCAGACAAACAAACAAACGGATGGACATATCTTCACCAAAGGTAATCACCTGTTCCTACTAACATACTTAACAATCCCTGTAAATTTCATCCAAATCGGTTCGTAACTTTTTCAGTCATCTTGGTGACAGACAGACAGAGAGACAAACACGACGAAAACATAACCTCTTTGGCGGAGGTAATAAAATGGAACAAACTAAGTCGAAAAACAATTTTAAAACTACTTCATTACCGTATATGTGTGACCAATCATCAGGCGCTCGGGATTTGTTCAATAGTACGTAGAGTACAACATACCGTATTGTGCAGTCTATGGCTCTACATATTAATATGTTCTGGAAGACCATGAACAACTAGGAAACTATTTCACCAGGAACTACTTTGCTTCATTTTTGACTCAAACACTTTTTTCGAAAAACTTTGGAAAAGAAAGAGAATGGCAAACAATATCCGCAGATAGTAGAACGTAAAACTTCTCAGTTTTAGGATGCCCCTTTCTGTACGCTGCAGGGATTTCAAAGTTACGAAAGAAAGAGAATCCTTAATCTCAAAAGTTTAGTTCTCATCTTCAATGCGAGATTAATTTTAAGACCAACTGTTTCTTCAGTATCTTTCTTTGAATTTACAGCTCTTGTGTTTTCAATCCCTTAAAGATTCCCCTTCCGGCGGAGAAAAAGAATCTGGGCATTTACCACAAGCTATACGTGCAGCGACCAGCTTCTATGGTCATTTTTACCTTATAAATTTATAACATAGGGTACGTTAGAGTGGTGAGTTATATAGCTTCTCAAACCGTAACTCCGGTAGCAAAAAAAAAAAAAAAATGCGTAAATACCAGTTCTAATATTCTTAGAAGGTATAAAGAACAGTAAAAAGCTTCTGTTTCCGCCCAGAAATAAACTAATGTTGTAACGGAAACACTTCGCATAAAATGCAAGCATACCTTGTTTAATTTAAAAGTTCTTGGACAAGAGCGGCTCATTCCACTCCTGCTGCCGAGGCCTCGGAAGTTACACCGCCTTTCTGAGATGCACAAAGTTTTACATACCTGCAGCTGCTGCATGTGCACTTACCGATAAGAGCGCAGCTTTTGTCGTATACAAAAAATAAAAAAAAATGAAAAAGTTTAATTGAGCTTATGAGAAACTAGAACGCATCGTGGCGTAAATCATCACCCGCGGTAAGAGCAAGATTCATCGCCGTCATTTTTGATGGCCAACTAATCCTTGTTTTTTGGCATGGGTCACATCGAGGACAGCCCACCAGTCTCCCTGCCGAAAATTATGGACATTGCGTTTCTCAAGCTTTGATATATATCTCTCTCTCTCCCTCTTGAGGTGTAACACGAGCAATTCAAGCAAGTGTCAGTAATAAACTACACTTATGAAGCTCCTCCCGAAGGCCGAATTAACATTGCACCCGAAGCAAGTAGTAACAGTAAAACATACATAATTTTTGAAACTCCTATTACGCAGTAAGAAATACTATAAAGTAATCGAAGCAACTATCAGCAATATGTGAATTCCTGAAGTTCCTTCTAAACATAAGATAAGAAGAAAATATAGCAATGACCAGGGATATCCCTAACTGAACTTCCAAAGCTTCATTCAAGCATAAAACCTCACACTTGACCAAAACTATAATCGACATCATTCTTCCACCTTTCTCAAATGCTTCAGCAACATCTGAAACCCAAATCCACGAACCAAAGCAGGCGATCCAAGCATGGGAACGGCAACAAAATCCGCTTTTGGCACTGACCTCCAAGACCCGAGCTTTCGAAACACCAAGGCTTTAGAGAATTTCGGCTTGAAAATACGACCATAAAACGTCTAATTTTAAACAGGGATGAGTTGGAAGCACCTGCATTAGCTGGCCATACGTCGGCCAAGCCGCCGCACCGGAAACTGATTACTGTAATTCATTGAAGAGATCCCTCATCTGAGAGGCTTATTGAATAGAGCTCTGCCATCGCCGGGCGTTCGGACCTAGCAACGTCGCAGAGGCTTCTTCTCGAGGTCTCCTCCTTCGTCGGCCCAGGCTCATTCGCGAAGAACAATCAGGAAAAGGGCGAAAGTGGAGTTCAAAAGAAATGCGGTTTACCGCAAGAGGAAAGTTCTTTGTCCTGGGTAAGTGAGTGAATTCCCCTTAAAAGAAATCAAAAAAGCAGCTCCAGAAGTAAAATGCACATGGATTTGAGCGGTAGAAACGTTTAATTTCTTACGCAAATTCCTGAGAAGTATTTAACAGGAAAGGGTGACAGGCCTAATTCGGATAAAAACATCAGTTCAGGTAATATAAGAAGTTCTGTCTTAATTCCTGTAACAAAGTGAAGAACTATCAAGATAAAGCAATACAACTGTTGCTTTATTTAACAGGAATTTAAATATATCAGAGTTTTTCTATGCGGTAATTATCGTACGTGATATGTAATTGAGCGAAGACGAAGACTGTTCCACACAAAAATGACGGTGTCAAGATACAGAAAAAGTCTTCCTCGTAAGGTGGTAAAGATCAGTCAAGAGAAGACGTTAACGACAAAATGCAAATCAGAGCGCTATAAAAAATTACAGCTTCTTCGTAAGTTCACGACGAGCCTCACAGCAAGAAAGTTCCTTTTACAAGGGAAACACAAAAATTTTATTAAAAATTTTAATTAGTTAATTTAATTTTAATTAGCTAATTTTATTAATTTTAAAAATTTTTATTTTTTATTATTCCTGTCACCAAAACTAAAAAATTCGCTAATTACCCGCAAAAAAACGCATGCACAATCGCCTCTGCATTGGGAATGATAACGATATAGTTGATATGCTAGTTCATGGTTCTATAGACACTACAGGCTGTCTAGAGAGAATCAGAACACAGTAGTTAATAAGCTACTTTAAGACTCGTTACGGGGGCTTAAACTTTAAAGACAGCAAAAAAAGAAGCAATGCCTAGTACGCAAAAAAGGGAACCAAAACACGAACAATCGCACAACAGCAGAGGAAATCGAGAAAGGGGTGTGAAAACCCATTGTAGGTGGTCACCAGAAGTGAGAATGAGAAGGAAACGCAATGGACACAGAAGAAACTATACAGTACCTACTCATAGCAAATGATGTGTGAGCCTCAATCAATAATACTCACGTTGAATCTTCTTGAATGAGCAGACTTCTACAAAAAAGAACACTGGACTTTGTTTTAAAAGATGTACAACAATGAGAGACACTGGTTGTATTCTTCCGACCCTGCTTTCAAGGTCTTTAGGAGGATTACACGTGCAGCGGTTGACGCGCACTCTTTCACGTTGGAGAATGTTAGGTGCCGCACTAGTCAGTTCAGTCGGTGCTTCGTGCCCTGGTCTGTTAAGGTTTGGAATTTACTTCAGGCTTTCGGTCTTGTTGGCCTGCATGCAGGCGTTTAAGTCAGCTGTTAATGGCTTTTTGTTGGCTTTTCTTTAGCAGCGGTTCGGGTTTTTTGGTGTTGCAAAGTGCTTCATTTGAGTTGTACTACCTGTCCGTGGGGGCCCAAGCGTGATGTTTTAATAATAATAATTGGCTCATAACTAACCCATTGCAGCCTCATGTCCTCCTCACTCCACCACTCATCTCGTGCCGGAGAATATGAGTTGGCGGTTCATAACCTTAAGAGCTTTCTCTCCACAGGGATTTGTTTCTCGTTAGCAAATTCACGTCCCTGCCATTTTACGACAATACTAACGGCTGACGCCGAGCATAATTTGATATTTTAAGTGAAATGAGAATTTCAGGAAGAAACAAAGAATGTTTTTACAGCTTAAACAAAGAGAAAAGATACCCTAAATGGCAAAACATATAATAACGACATGAATAAAAAACTCAAAATAAAATGAATTTTCGTTCACGAAGCAAAAAACGATGTAGCTAGAGTACTGCTGATCGAAAGTTATTCTCTCTTTCCTATAACTAGCACAAAATTATATGATAGTTTTAAAAATAGAGGGTTGCAATTTCAATCCCACGCAACGTGATATTATGATATTTGTTATACATGATACTGATGGTGCTACCGTCCCCAGGCCCAATAACGATCACTGTTAATGGAGTGAGGTATAGGAAGCGCTCAGCAACACCGCACGGTAGTGTTTTCAATGTTATTATCAGCACTGTATCCGACAGTTAACAAAAGCCGGTATAGAATTCACATCGGCAGTTCACTATTTAAGCTGGCAGTACTAATTCTGCTACAAGTGATGCTTTATTATTGTTGACAACTGCAGCGTGATCTTTTAGAGTAATATATTAAAAGAGATAAGCGCGAGCATATCCACTTCGGTAAAACATAACATTCTCTCAACTAAATCGCCAAAAATACCTTGAACAATTCAATAAAACGATGCTTTAGGCCATAAATACATGCTGCCTCAGACGAGATACACAGTAGTATTTAATGAAATGGAAGTATTTATTGCTTATAGAGTATCGTTTTATTGCATTCTTTTCAGGTAATTTTTAATTGCTTAGGGAAAAGGATGACACATGCTTCATCGAAGTGGATTCGCCCGTTGCCACCTCATCTGATATTCTACACCTCAATATAGTATGTTCAAAGGACGTCTAACAAATCACGTTAACAACAGTACTTATTATTTTCCAGCTCCTCAACATTTCAACGCTTCAAGTTAAGTTCCTGCAACTTCAGTTTAGTGAAGAATTAACTGAAAACAGATCAATTGTCCACAGTCGCTTCAGAAGAACGCGAAATATATTCATGCCTAATGTATATTGGTATGTGCAGATACACTGAAGGCACACTGGTCCTTATTGCAGTGCTTTGAGTTGACTTTCTCTTGCACCGTCCTCATAGCCTAACACGAAATTTTCAATACTGGGAATTGTATTGAAGCTTTTCTCGGCCCTCCCATAGGAAAAAATTTATATGGTTCTATAGTACGAATTCTGCACTTGACCCTATTGAACAAAAAATTCAAGTCGCCAAGCTTCTATAGCGACTATAGCGAAGCAAATATTTGCTTTGCAGGAATAAGTAGGAAAAAAAAGAGGAGAGGACAAGAAAGAATTGCCGGACATGAGAATGTACTCAAAGAAAGTTCCAACCCGGAAAACTTTTCAGCAGAAGACGAAGCTCGCATGCCAAAAAGTGGCTTTTGGGCTCTCAAAAATCCATCTCCACGGGTTGCAATCTTCAGTCTTATGGGAAATCAATGCAGCCGAGTTGTGTCCAAGTGTTCTCATTGTTATGGAGGAGGCGGGATGCGTCGAGAGGGGCTCCAAACTTTTGAAATGCGTGTCTCGCGCTGTCAGAATCCCATAAAAGTATTTCGAAACAAGCTCAAAGAACTGCTGACTGACCCACCCAGTGCAGGAGAGA
>LQNS02276620.1:5224908-5245436 GCA_001587735.2 Parhyale hawaiensis
CTGCAGTCCCCAGCCCAGACCCAAGCTGCAGTCCCCAGCCCGGACCCAAGCTTCAGTCCCCAGCCCAGACCCAAGCTGCAGTCCCAAGCCCAGACCCAAGCTGCAGTCCCAAGCTGCTGCCCCCGGCCCAGACCCAAACTGCACTCACCAGCCCAGACCCAAGCTGCAGTCCCCAGCCCAGACCCAAGCTGCAGTCCCCAGCCCAGACCCAAATACTCAGGCACGGCCCAGCCATACCTCAGTTTTAAGAGAAAGCTAACGGCAGGCCAAGCACGTCTTTAGAGCGTGTTTACTGAGCAGGATCAGCGGGTAACGCTCCCAATGTATCGCCACGGAGCCAAAATAAAGACCCAAAGCCCGAGAAATTCGCAATTTTTTAGCCTGACGCCTCGTACAACTTCAGGTAAAATATCGACGAGCTGCGCAGGTATTGAAAGCGAACACGTTTATTAATAACAGAGGCTGCGCGTCCTAAGCAACAGCCAGCAGCGAGTGAATTAGGGGAGGTGGTCGCTAAGAAATAGCCAGCAGCTAGTGAATTAGGGGAGGTGGTCACTAAGAAATAGCCAGCAGCTAGTGAATTAGGGGAGGTGGTCACTGAGAAATAGCCAGCAGCGAGTGAATTAGGGGAGGTGGTCACTGAGAAATAGCCAGCAGCTAGTGAATTAGGGGAGGTGGTCACTGAGAAATAGCCAGCAGCTAGTGAATTAGGGGAGGTGGTCACTGAGAAATAGCCAGCAGCTAGTGAATTAGGGGAGGTGGTCACTAAGAAATAGCCAGCAGCTAGTGAATTAGGGGAGGTGGTCACTGAGAAATAGCCAGCAGCTAGTGCATTAGGGGAGGTGGTCACTAAGAAATAGCCAGCAGCTAGTGAATTAGGGGAGGTGGTTTTTAAGAAATAGCAAGCAGCGAGTGAATTAGGGGAGGTGGTCACTGAGAAATAGCCTGCAGCTAGTGAATTAGGGGAGGTGGTCACTGAGGAATAGCAAGCAGCTAGTGAATTAGGGGAGGTGGTCACTGAGAAATAGCCTGCAGCTAGTGAATTAGGGGAGGTGGTCACTGAGAAATAGCCTGCAGCTAGTGAATTAGGGGAGGTGGTCACTAAGAAATAGCAAGCAGCGAGTGAATTAGGGGAGGTGGTCACTGAGAAATAGCCTGCAGCTAGTGAATTAGGGGAGGTGGTCACCGAGGAATAGCAAGCAGCTAGTGAATTAGGGGAGGTGGTCACTAAGAAATAGCAAGCAGCTAGTGAATTAGCGGAGGTGGTCACTAAGAAATATCAAGCAGCTAGTGAATTAGGGGAGGTGGTCACTGAGAAATAGCAAGCAGCTAGTGAATTAGGGGAGGTGGTCACTAAGAAATAGCCTGCAGCTAGTGAATTAGGGGAGGTGGTCACTGAGAAATAGCAAGCAGCTAGTGAATTAGGGGAGGTGGTCACTGAGAAATAGCAAGCAGCTAGTGAATTAGGGGAGGTGGTCACTCAGAAATAGCCAGCATCTAGTGAATTAGGGGAGGTGGTCACTAAGAAATAGCAAGCAGCGAGTGAATTAGGGGAGGTGGTCACCGAGGAATAGCAAGCAGCTAGTGAATTAGGGGAGGTGGTCACTAAGAAATAGCAAGCAGCTAGTGAATTAGGGGAGGTGATCACTAAGAAATAGCAAGCAGCTAGTGAATTAGGGGAGGTGGTCACTAAGAAATAGCAAGCAGCTAGTGAATTAGGGGAGGTGGTCACTAAGAAATAGCAAGCAGCTAGTGAATTAGCGGAGGTGGTCACTAAGAAATAGCAAGCAGCTAGTGAATTAGGGGAGGTGATCACTAAGAAATAGCAAGCAGCTAGTGAATTAGGGGAGGTGGTCACTAAGAAATAGCCAGCAGCTAGTGAATTAAGAGAGGTTGTCAATAAGATATAGATAGCAGCTAGTGAATAAAGGCAATAGTCAGCTTCTAGCTACTGAATTAGGGGAGGTGATCTCGAAAAAAATTGATAGCACCCACTGAGTTGAAGCAAGTAGTGTCGAATAACACAGCCAGCGTCTTATGAATCATCTACAGTGGGTGACCTCTAAGAACAGGTGAGTATATCGTGAATTTACGTAGGTACGGTACTGTATTTTAATAGTGTTCAAAATTGATTAAAACAGACTGAAAGTAAATAGTTTTAGAAACATTCACAATGGGGCTTACAGTTTTCAAGTTCTCCAAAATGCACTTTATAATAATTAACATCCAATAACAACTTGCTACCTAACCGTCATAAATAAAATCCACTTTACTATCAACTTATTTTCATCGACGCTCTCATGCTATTCTAGATGCACTTGATACAAAAAAACGCAGATTAACAACTTCTACCGTACAATCTCGTGACCCTAACTTGTTGAGCACTGCATCCACGTTAGAAATAAAACAGTACATTACATCAAGTCCTGTTCCTTATAAATTTCACCAATTTCTTCCACACTTTCATGCTATTCCGGATGCACTTTTTAATAAAAAAAAACGCAGGATAGCAACTTTATACCCAGCTATCTTGAACAAAGTCGAGTTCCCTATAAACTTCTCTATTTTTCTCGGCATTTTCCATGTTATTCACAAGGCCTTCCGCGCGCTCACGACATAACGTGGTCACAAAAGGAGCCGGACTCCACCCACTCTATTATATAGCAATTTAGGTACCTTTTGCAGCAATGAGAACATTATTTAAATTTTCCGGTTAGTGGCCTATTGAAGAGCGCCACGCTCAGGATATTTACCGAGGGAAGATCGCGGCGAAATGTCTATTTATGCACACGCGCGGCTATAATCCATTACATGCTTAATGCAAACTTAAGAATACGCACGGATTTATTTACGGTCCGTAATATGAGGGTTGATCCCGCAAGAGGCCCCAGGACTGACGAAGAATTCAATTGTCCGCCAAGAAAACAAAAAACTCAAAAACAAACAGCAAAAAATAGGTACCGTCTTTAAGGGGGTTCTGAGCTGTCTTGAGATTTAAAAGAACTTCATTTGTTAATAAGAGAGAGTATATCGCTGTTGAAAGTTCCCAATTGACCGAGAAAATATAATTCGACATAAAAAAGTTCATCTTCGTAGAAATTCCTGCGATGAATCCAAGAAGAAGAGAAGCATATAACTGTCTCTTTTCGCCGGTTCTGAAGCGTCCAGGAATGAAGACTACTTTCGTTCTCCAATAAAAAAGACAACCACGGGTCTTCAAAAGAGATCCCCAAAAGTGAAGAAATCGACAGACTTCCATTGTCCAACGAAAAGGCGAACAGGGAATTGCACGTGCCAACGTACCACCTCCTGACTACATGTGTCTACTAGGGAAAGGATACACGTATGTTATGCAACTCCTGCATACTGGGGTCTCGGCCAAGTAGGCTACTCACAAAGGAAAGTTCAATGAACCAGAGTTCCGGTTATAGGTACTTGCGTGCGCAGAGCTACAAGTACCAGATCTGCGGCTATATGCGCCAACCACGAAGGTCTACAGGTACCAGTGTATCGGCTACACGCAACTACTGAGGAGGAGCTACGAGTACGAGTGCTCCGGGTACTACACGCACCTACATACTAAGAGGTCTTCCGTTACTCTAGTGTTTCGGCTACACGTACGCGCCTGTAACGGCGTGCTTGTATATTTCCTTTATCTCATCTATGGATGACGCCATTGGAGGCGAACGACCTCCAAACTTAAAATAAAATGAAGAAAGTAATAAATAATGAAAAGGATAATTACAATAACAATAAAAATAAATAAACAAGATAATCAAACTACAACGAAGACATTCCAAGTTCTGCCATGGATATGGCATCAAACACAATATGCAACTAAAAAAACTAAATCGAAACAAAAGCAAGTTTTCGAAACCGCAAGGATAATCGGAGAGATGAAGATGAACGACATCGCAGAGTGAAATTAAAGATAAGCGCATTCAAAGATTGCAAAAGAAACCAATGAGTCCACATTTATCTACGTATAAAAGGTAGCCTCATAATAGCAGTAAAATACACTTTCAATTGAAACATTGGAACAACGCTCAAAATTAGCGCTTTATTGTCACGAACAACACACAAGCAAGAAAAGATCACGAACATACGGGATTTTCAGAGTAATGACTATAGGGGCAAACTTATATTTGAACGCATTGAAACACTATACAGGCTTAGATTTTAACTGTGATATGGAGATGACAAGAATAACGAACATGATAAATTACATGATAATACACCATATAGTCTATAATAAGTCTAGCGAGAAAAGGCCCAGCAACTCTCCATAAAAGAAGAAGGGCGTAAATGATTCATTCAGCGCATTGCAATTACATCTAAAATTCGCAGTCACACAGCTTATAACACAAATTTGCTCAATCACCTTAACTAAATTCATGTTTTAAACTACCCCAATTCTTGAGTTAATAACAATTTTCAGAAGTAACCTAACATTTCAATTTTTCTATTTTCTAACGCTTATAACTAGAGTATAGATCTATTAAAATGTCAGCTTTTTTTAGATCCCTGATGTATTTTTCCAGTAAATTGATTTTCTAGCGAGGAACTGCGTTTATCACAACAAGAAAGTTTTTAATTGTTTCTTTTGCTACAGCTTTCACGTTTTGAGTTTATGCCAAGTTAAACCCTACAGTCAGTCGCTATAGGTACAATAAAGCTCTCGGTTCAACTCGGCGCGATGAAGAGCGTTTTCGTAGACTGTAGATGAGGTTAGATAATGCGGTTTCAGTAGCTTAGTTTGAGTTGGCTATAATGAAGGTCGGCAGTTCAAATTCACACAGCGAAAACGGTGAAGACTATATAAGGACGACTCGTACATCAATTCACCATATACCCAAGGATGATGATATACTGTTCTGTCTCATCATCCTTGCCATATACCTACAGAAGAAGTTACTTGTGATATCTTTAAAGAGTATGCAACAGATCCACTATGTTCCGTTCGGCACTGCAGAATAGCTTCCTTAATGCTCATTGATAAACTTGGTGTTTGATGTCGTATGTTCGATGAGTTGTACATATGTAGATCGGTTCACCCCTCCACTGAACGATCACTTAAGGATGTTATGAAGAGAAGTGGCACATTACAAACTGGAGAAACCTAATTCAGAGCACCATTATGAAGACCGAACTGCATTGAACGCTGTTGCTGAAACCCGCCGGCGATGAAGCTTTGGCACTAAAGACGTCCTACTCCTCAACCCCCCCCCTTAAAAAAAAGACGAGTGAATTATTACGGGGCTATCGTCAGATTCGAACTTTGAAGCTACCAAGAAGGACGGAGTAAAGGTCTCCAGGGAGACTTGCAGAGACAGTGATACTCAGAGCAGCGTCGTGACAGAACTGACTTCCTTCTTTCCTGCGCCCGTAAAAAGTTGTGCGCTTTCAGGTCCTCCCAAATGCCTGTTATCCAACAGCCTTTCGAAAGCTGAATATCGCTTCCCTTAGCTCCGTCAATGTAACTTATAAACTCTGACGATTGGCTAACAGTAACGCGAACTCTTCTCTTTAGTTTCAAATAACCAAATACGACAATAAGCTCTACAATTCTATCCTACAACAGATAAAATAGATCACCCAGCACTTATGCGCGTTTCTTTTTTCTCCGCTCCATTTACTGGGACAAGACGGCATAAACAGAAACTTGATTTCTGCCCTCACATGCGATACCTAACGCTTCTGCGATTAGTTCCTCTCTCGTTATAACCAAAGTTCCGGTTGTATTACATTAGATAATTTAGCATTTGTCGACAAAAGCAGCGTGAAAATTCGAGGGACTAAATACATAACAAATATGAACCGGCAGTTCTGATGAAAATTTTTGGAAAGCGAAAAAAGAAAAACATTTTACGCTCTAAATTTGAGAGATACTTTCGTAACAGTTCCGCTCGAGTATATTCATCGTCGCTGATGAGACAATAAATAATTAAATGAAATAACCATTAAACACATATACATAATCACTTGAATATTATCTAAGTCCATTTATCATTACACACCTACTGAGGAAGAGCTACGAGTACCAGTACCCAGACTACACGGGCTCAGAGAACAAGGTTGTACGCACAATCGGGGTACAATAGACGAGTAGTACCCGACGGCCGGTCGTGCGCAACGCGTTAGTGTTTTTCTCCTTCGCCTTTTTCCTTTTTTACCGCGTGCTGCTCACTAGCGCTTCGTAGACGATGCGCTCAACAGCGGTTGAGAGGCGGAGGCAAGTGCGCTAACTTTGCAGCACAAATATACGGCCACGTATAGTACGAGTCCATTATAACAGCAGAGAAATAGTTGTATACGTGCAACAATAAGCTCGGGATTTGGTGGGTAAACTAATGGTATGTGGGACGGAACTGCGGTATGTAAGGATAAGCGAATTGTAATGCGCACCAAAGGGGGCGGTGCTGGACTTACATGGGTACAAGCATGGAAAGTACTACGTACAGCGGAGAAATATTAATATAGTACACACTATACTAAAGAAAGATTGCTTGTGCAGCAAACTTGGCACGCGCATTAATGGTAAGTTCCACATAGCAGACACGAACGAGTGCTGCTAAAGGTGCAAGGGGTACAACAATATCAAGGTAGCCATAGATGTGAAGCTATTGTTGTAACTATGATTACATTCTCAACACAGAGGGTAGAAACTTCGTAGGCTGAACATGCAGTCAGAACGTATTTGTATAGGGATACAAATTAAGTGTGCCTATGCACTTTATTGGTACTACTCTCTGTTCTACGGGGATATAGCTACTGGTTGACAAAGAATTGTATACAGCGTTGGATACACGAAACTGAATGAAAAGGAATAATAGATGTAAGACATACAGCAGAAAGGTACCAACGTCGTGAACTTGGTTGACTAGGTACTGAAAATGCTTCAACTGATTTGCCAAGTTTCACGGGTTCCCAAGTTAAAGTAAAGTAAATGACAGTTTTCAACGCGAGCAAGGAAACGTCGTGGCAGTCGTGCCAGAGCTAAGCATCTGTACGCAAACAAAATAAAAGAAGAACGTGGGTAGCCTTGTGAACACATTTCAACTCCACCCAATTGCAGGTGTCTCCACTCACAGTTCCACTCATTTTTTATGTCCAGTCTATCTGAACGAGTTGCTCAAAATTATGGGCTCTCAACTCTTGCACAGATCCATCCATGTCACGAGTATTCAACTATTTTTATAGCATGAAAAGAGTGAGCAATTCTCGTCTCATGGCAAGTATCTGTCGTTCGAACCATCTCCCGTCAGGATACGACCAAAGAACTTTAATATAAAAAAGTAGCACCGGCTGCGGAGATCTGAAGCTGGATTTTCCGGCACGGCTTGTGCGTAAGCGCAACGATTTAACGTGCACCACAATCAAGTAAGAGCTACGTATAGCCCAGGTGTATCTCTAGACATACACTGTACAATAACATATAGGTGGACATGAGAGTATTACGCACCTACATATATAAATGGCAGGCCCAACATACAGCTGAATATATCTCCATCTAATCGCGTCAAAACTATGGCAGAACCACAGGCGAAGCAAGATACCTAAATTCCAGGTTTCTCGGACCGGAAGTTCAACTGGTTTCCGACACAACAGACATACAAGAGACAACTGCGCACGTTTACAAGCCACAATCAACGACCAAAAAACCAGAAGAAAAAGTGCAACTGCACCCGGAAATTAAGCTTTTTTTTGTCGATAGAAAAGACAGCATCTGAACTACATTAATTCACTCGACCATCAGTCAAGCGAAGAATCAAGCTTATTTTGTTCCTCGAGCACATTACTGAAATGACACCTTACCTCGGTAAAAACAATTTGGTAACGAATCTAAATCAATTCTACCAGAAATGTATCTCCTGCAGAAGCTAACATCCACTGTATTAGATTTCCCGAGAACATCAAGTACAGTTTCCCGGAAACTGTTCGCTATATATTTATACGTAAAAAGCGCCGTTTTCACGCTTCAGACAGGAAGGAACAACGCACACAGTGAGATGTTCTAGGTCCCATTTAATTTCATGTTAGAGAAGTGACGACCAGTCGTTACCTTTGCGTCAGCAACGCCACACAAAATACAGGCGACAGCCACGGAGCAGGGTGACACAAAGGCCATTTTTTTGTGCTGAGGAAAACAAACGTGCCGAAAACACAGTCTAATTTCACGGTCCGCGCCAGACGCGCCAATTTCGGAGTTTTTGCGACCTGCGATATTCCTAGAGCGGGACAAAGGCCTTACGTCGCCTGAAATTATGGCAATTTTTAGAAGTCGTCCAGAAATTTGGCACCGTCGCACCCAAGAGGCGTCCGAACACTTTCTTAAATTATTACCCCATTAATCCAGTGTGGTAAGTATATAATTATATACTTACAAGTTATCACTAAAAAAGAAAACTATTGAAGTCCAACACGACGGCAGCAACTAGAACAACGAGCTGTAACTCGTTTAAGATTGATACCGTACAACACCTAGTTTATTGGAATGTGCAGATATACCTAATAATATATATATATAATGGTGTATACTATTTTTTGAACAAAACACGTCCTCGCCTTGCAAACACATACCTGGACGAAACAGGGCAAAGTGGATATGAAAAGGGTGTCGTGTCCAAAACGTAAACCACGTGAACCTAACGAACCTATTTTCGATACAATACCCCATACCGTTCACCGAGCGGCGGAAAAATGGTCTCATAAGAACTGCATTATTGAAGTAACCATACATCGCACTTATTACCTCGAAGTAACTATGCCCAATGCTGCATTCATGCAAAAAAAAGGAATGCTGCTATTCCTGCCAGAAATAAATGGATGTCTGGCTTAGGCACAAATGTGTTAAAATTAATGCCTCACAGTTGCGCATCACGTACTGAAATAAAGATATCACCGTATCAGCATCAGGAATAAAAAGAACAGATGTGCGGTACGGCGAGTCATTTCCGCTGTTTTCAATGCAGCAAAATTTTTGCCATTCATGGAGTGTTATTTCGCTGCCGCCAACACTGCAGCTGCAAAGCTCTGACACCGTTTTGGTGTCTAAAAACCTGCCATATAATCACACTCCTAGGGTATTTTCAGGATTGAATTTCTCCAAAAAATCCCCAACGGTTTTAGTACTGGCACTACTCCGCCAAAATACAAGCAGCGTTTCAGCAATAGTAGTACAATGCGACATAATCTCTCCAATGAATGAATGAATCGGTAAATAAGTATATAAATGAGTACATGCAGACTGATACATCTTGTTATGTTTTAATACAATTATTTCTTGATCAACAGAGACACACTGGCAACAAAACATTGAATAAAAGGATCAGTGTGAACTTTCTATCAACTTATTTACTCAAGTGTTTATTAGGATATTATTAATATACCCCCGCACGCAGCAATTCACGAGTATACATAGCAAACAAGTAAGAAAAGCAAGACGTTGTATACAGAACAGCACATCAAGAAAACAAGCGAAGTTCCAAACTTCCAAACCGAGAAAAGCACAATAACCAATGTAGCTAATTCGCAAATTAGTATATCATACAGAAAATAAAAGAGCGAATCACACAGGTAAACTTGTAAATCGAAAAACAACATGACAATCAAAAGGTAAACTCCTTAAAAAAACTTGAAATTAAAGTAGGTAAAACAAAAAGAGTAGAAATCTGCGCTTCTCGCGAGAAGAACACTATTTAGCAGGAATTTAACGCATACTATCCACTTTTCTGAACGGTATGGACGAAAATATTCATGAGAGAAATAATGGTTAACTTAATACCTATCTTATAGGGTCCGTAACGTTGAGAAAAATGGATAGTGAGCGTTATTGGCTTGATTACACTCAGAAAAAGAAGGCAATGCCGCCCTTATGGGTCACTAACGTGCAGGAAAATGAAAGTAAGCCTGCCTTAGTCGGTTAGCAAAGTTGAGAAAAAAGAAATGAACCGTATGCACACATGCACGGTTATACCCTTTAGCAAACGGCTGAAAAAACGCTTGCGTGGGAATAACATTGTGCAAGTAGCCACATATAGTCACGTGCCCGGTAAAGGGTTAAGCAAACGTGACACTGGCAAAGCAGACAGCAGAATGCGACCAGCATCCGGTGCTGCGGACACGGCAGCACGCGACTGTCAGCCTCCTGTCAGCATTTGCCGCCCGCGCCGGGGCCTGCGCACCTGCAAGCCACCTGGCGTAGCTTTCATCAGGCGCTAATTAAGAGCGCAGCCACCGTCTTTATGATGCCAAACTTGACATTGAGCATCTGTGAACGGGCCTTAGTACAGCCACGGGCTCTCATATTTTGTGGGGTTCTTATGGAAATATAAAAGCGGACACCTGGTGTCGCACTTTATATTGGTCCAAATGTGGCTCAGCTAGATACAGTTACCCTAACAGAAATCTTGACGGCCCCAGAAGCCAAACGCGGTTTACAGCTGGTGGGACGGCCAACAATTAGTCAGGGCAGATAAATTTCAAGATTGCAAAATGTGAAGAGCGACTCAATAAATTTCAGTATGGGAGGTAACGAAAAACCTATGTAACTACTGTTCAGCGGTCAGCTGCCTACTCACGTAACGCAGCGCCAGTGTGTATGACAAGGAGGTTCTAATAGAGAGGAGTGCACCCTCTCTCCTTATCCTACGGGAACGTTGCGAGTAAACTTTTCCTTTATTAAATTGGCTGAGTGGCTTATCCAATCGGAGAGCGGCATTGCCTCATGCAGCTTATATGGGAAGGAGTCATGAGCTCAAATTTTTATGGCCATTAACCATCGAAGAAATTCCGAGCAGATGGAAGTATGTAAAAGAAACTTGTATCCTGTATACCATCTGATGATGAAAGTAACAGGGTGAGCACTGGGATATAAATCTTCACACACGATTGTCTTTGCAAAGATAATGAAGAACTGCCTGTCTGTATATCTTCCTTAATTATATGTGCTGACCACTGCCACTTCAGCCACTTTAAGGACTCCAAACGCCAGCTTCGATCACGTGACAAAGCCATGTGCTTACTCGCCAAGAGAGTGCTTGGGCTTCCTCCTCCCATTAGAAGCTCCTTGGTATGACCAACGCTCGCACACTCAAATGATGAGCGAATGTCCAGCTCCCTTATCGTTCCATTCAAGTATTTTCCCGGGTATCTTGGATACCAACTTTCACTGTGTAATAGAAACGATGTAAGGAGCTGTAATAAATGAGCGTGAGATTGCCATCGCGGCCCGCATTAGTGNGAATGTGCAGCTCCCTTATCGTTCCATTCAAGTATTTTCCCGGGTATCTTGGATACCAACTTTCACTGTGTAATAGAAACGATGTAAGGAGCTGTAATAAATGAGCGTGAGATTGCCATCGCGGCCCCGCATTAGTGAGATTTTCTAAGCGCAGTCAGTCAAGAAAACTCACGCGCTACTTCAGCCAACGAGGGATAAATATAATCAGTTGCCTAAGTAGTTATTTTGGTTTTAATGCCGAATACTGAATATCTAAAAAATAATTTTCTCTCCATAATTTTGTTTCGGTCTTGCCTTGGCGTATCAAAGACCGAATGAAATCATCGGCAATGATTTATTGACATTGCTGCAGCTCAGTGGAACGCATAGACAAGCTCTACGGTTTACCAGTTCCCATTATACTCGTAAAACGTCTTCTTTAGCTAACACCATAGACAATCCTTAAGTTGTTGTACAATAAATACCTAGTATACAGCACCAAGTAAGTTCCACTACACTACTACCCTATTCTGCTAGTCAATAAATACGACATCGGCTATTGCCTCACATCTCGACATACGGTGCTGTAAACCATGAGCGCTTCTGGATTTTGTCAGCTTTCTGTTAAGGGATTCTCTGTTTGAGGAGTTCAGCGGTACTGGTCTTAGGAACAGCAGTCGACACTGCATGATACCACGCAGCTCAGCAGTGGATTGGACGGACGTAAATTGTGTCGAGCCTGACTAATCTAATTATTAATTATTAATCTAATTATTAAGGGCGTCACGGGTGTAACAACATAAGTTTTTATGCGAATTCGGCGAACACACACACATACATATACACTCTAACAATACAGCAGGCGAAGTTCCTGTGGAGACGAGCCCAGTAAAGTGCATATGTGACACGTACAGCCACAGTGGGGTACAGCATTCACTTTTCCTGTACTTTCGTAAAACATTTTCTTTGGCTAACACCGTAGTAATTCGTGAAATTGCACAGTTGAATAAAGTACTACCAATTAAGTTTTACTTCATTTATTTGCAGTCATTCAATATGGCGTCCGCTACTGCTACGACTCACGACATTGTGTGTAGTTTCCGTTTCTAGATTTTTTTTTTTAGTTTCGGGAGGCTTCGTTTCAGATCAGAAGTTTTCTCGGTTTTGTGAGTCTATGTTCGAGGAGTTCTACCGTATACTACGAAAACTAAATATGCCATCGAGTGATAAGGTAAAATCGAGTTCGGAGAAGCTCACAAGTCTTAACTCGTCCTGACCTCCACGCAGAAGCGTTGGTGTCGCCACTTTAAATCGAAGTTTCAAGAGTTCGAATCACCTCGAACCGCGTGCCCTATAGAAACGCCAGAAAACTTAACACAGTCCGTAACACGGTGTTTTTGGCCGTCTCAAACACAACTGGGTTGCTACTAACACCTACAACACTAAACAAAGTGCCGAAACCAGTGATACTGTTTGTACCTCAACCAATGATACTGTCTGTACCTCCAGACAAGTCAAGCGCAGTGGCTCAAGTTAACTCCACTTTGCCGTACCAATCGATTTCATCAGTAACATATAGAAATATGCTGATAAAATAAGTCAAGCGTCAGACCTCACATAGAACCAAGCATGTAGCGGTGCGTCCGTAATCGTTCACCGTTGGAGGTTAGAGAGATTTTACGATAGTTTATGTCTCCCTATATATAGGCATGTCGCCGGCCGGGTTTCAGGAGAAGAAAAGGGCAAGAGCATGCAGCATCATAGGAAATATGAGGATCTCATGGACCCACAGTTGTATAGGGGGACAAGTCGGAAAAAAAGAAAATAAAGATTAACGGAAGTAGGAAAAAGAGAAAAAACAGAGGACATACAATTAAAAATGTCCGGAAACGCTGAAACTCATGATACTGGGTGCTTTACTAATCATATAACTCTATACCGCCCAAAAAAGAACGGTTTACACACGCTAACAAACCGTACTATTTCTACGAAAGCATACTTAAAGGGGATGGCGAGCCAAGAGCAATGGAAATCCCTTCTCCTTATGGTTCAATTAGGGCTGCGGGTTCCGCCCAACAGAAGAACTTTGGCGCCCGACAGCCAACAACATTCGCGTGACTTGGCCATGAGAGGACAAACTCCACGAACTGGAAGAACAAATCACGACAACGCGCTCGACACAATAGAGTTGTCTTTGTATCGAGAGCGGCAGGGTCGGCCACACCCAACATGGAGATGAACCTCGACACTCCAGCATCCTTTTTTGGTTGAGCCATTTGAAGTTAATTAATGAGTGGCGCCAATGGCCACGAGAGAAGTGGAACAAAGCAGCGCACTCGGCGACTCAACCACACAGCGATTGATTAGCAGCCCAACGAAAGCGGTTCTTTTTACACGGAGCAGTGAGAATATTAATGGCCGCGACGGAGACGTCGGCCAAGCGATGCGACCGAGCAAATATCAATAACATTGCAATGATGCGGCGCAAAGTAAACAGCGTGGCAGTCCCACTGACATTTATAGATATTAGGCACTATATGGCAGGTATGCACAGACTCTTACAAGTTTATCTACAACCTCTACAAGTTACGACTCATTGCAGTTACGACTACGACCGACTGGAAAAATTTTGCTCGGCAAAAGGTACAGTAAAAGACTTAGCACTCGCTTAGGGACTCAAATGACGAACAGGAATGACCTAGCAACAGAGTAACAGAGCGCAATAAACTATAGAGTAAGCTTTAACCAAAGAAGTATTATTCCGCTAACAAAAATATAATAACACAACTTTCACCAACAGCTAAAACCTGGGCTCGGAATCCCCTATCGCAATAGGCCCTTTGGTCAGTAAGCCTAAATGTAAAGTGCGTATCTTGTCTTAGCTAATCAATTATAACATTGTTATAACTATACAACAATAATACCGTGAACACACACTTATATACTTCATTTTCTCGCTCTATTCTCACGAAACGAGCATTTTACAGCTCAGTTTTACAATGTAATCAGCAGAGCCGATGGGTATAGGAGCAAACCGTGGAGAAAGCCTGCAATAGGGACACAACCGTCACGGCCATTGCAAAGAGGCAATTGATTGGCGCACGGACCGTGGAGGCTTTTTAGACAAAGGAGCTCGACGACACTAATTACACTGTCAAAAATACTGTACAGCCGACCCTGCTGCTGAAGAGCAATTTTAGAGGGCAACGCGGGAAATTATTTCAAAGTGGAAGCAGTTAATTGCGTTGTTTTACATGCATGTTCGGTACGTCGCTCCACATGTCACACAGTCGTGAACGTGTATCAGTTACGTCGCTAGATATGCATGCAAGTTACGTCGCTCAACATGCTTGCTAGTTGTGTCACGCATGATTTATTTTGTACGCCAGTTACATTGTGTTCTTCGCATAACAGTGACGTCGTTAAACTGTATACACATGCCAGTTGAGTCATTCTATAAGCTTGCCAGTTATGTCGCTCTATATAAATACCTACATGCCACGGGTGCTTAACGCGTTGAATGAGGCTTGAACTTTCTAAACCCAAACACTTCACTCTCCTCTGGTTTTACCAGTTTTCTTTTTTAACCAATACCCTAGAAACGTCTAGTTATTTAGTATGCTGAAAAGTAAACAATCCATGATACTTAATAGCTCAATTTTACAATCCTACGAACATAAAATCTGGAAGTCACTATACGAAAATCTTGTCTTGACATACTACGCTACTTGAGCAACAGATAACATCAGATACGACCACTTCCTTTATTAATATTAATGATCTATTTCTTTCTAAAAAATTACATCTCTAGTGGCCAATGACAAAGTGTGGTCACGTGTTTCCTTATATCTAACTTATCTCATAGATGAAGCTTTACTCACCAATAGTATTTTCAATGAAAATGCGAAAAAATACGCACAAGTACTGTACTATGTTTCAGTTGGAAGCTGATTGAAAAGAAAGGTAATTTTTGTGAAGGCAGAAATTTCATCAAATATGTAAATCGAGATACTAAAGCTCAGTTAGAGTATTTATTTGACGAGCAGGGTAATTTCCTAAACCTCGCCGGAAAAATTGAAACAATTATATGAAAATTACTGTACTTGTGCCAATTGCCTTCCAATTATAAGCAGTAACAGAACGGTGCCAGCAAGCTTCGACCAAAAGAGTGGTGCTATTAAGCTATTATAATATACAGCAACTAGAGCAATTCACACTTCTTCTAGAACAAAATGAGCAGTTCCAGTCACAGCGTTTTTAGGTGTTGAACTGACTTCTTTTCGATAAATTTCACTTGCCGCATAGACTGTCATAGAGAATGTTTCCACAAGAAGTAATCTTGTGAATTTTCAGCAAAAAAAAACACGTAAGAGCAAAGACACAAAAAGACGTGCACCCTTAATTGGTCTGGTTGTATCTTTATACATATGGTCTAAGGACAATTAAATCCTTCAGAAGTGTCAAAGGAGGCGAAGGCGATGCTAGAATCGTCCAAGTTAGGTATTAACCTTTTAAAAAATCCCCACTCGATAACGTCCGAGCCATACCTATCACAGAACAGCTCTTGTGACACTAGAAAAAGTACACTAACTACTTGCAAATTGCATACACAGCACAACATATTAACCTAACGGTCTTATAATTAGATTTTCTAAATCATAAACTAATCACTGAATAGATCGAACGATACACTAATATGCATATATTGTACAGATCGGGAAATGGCGGGTTTCAGCTATACCTGATTTCGTCGATAAAGTCTCGACTCTATATAATTTCTTCGTTAATCAATCACTGTAGAGCTGGTTATAGTGCAGCACTTCGATAAAGTATGCAAACATTGGATAGGCTGTACGGGTTAAGCATATTTGATCTCTGCAACAAGGTGCGCTTCAAAGGGGAAAATAAATATACAAAGAGTTTTTACGTTTCGACGAGATGCAAACTAGACGTTGTACAAACGCTAAGCAGCTCAGTATATCCTAAAGAAGCAGATGTTAGCATAGTGGCTTCTTAAGTGGCATTAAAACTTTTAAAAAATCCATAAAAGTCTCCTCATAGCGAAATATATTATCGCTTAGCCGTCACTGCTGACAACTGAGGAGTTTAATGGTCATATAAATCTCAGCTGTATTTCGGCAATGAAACGGTCCCTCAAATGCGGCGAAAGTCTCGCAGAAACTGACAGGAGGAGGACGGTGACAGGAGAGCTATAGAGCTATAGAATAAATACCGAAAATCTACAGTTATCAAATGCCAAAATAAAAGCAAGAGAGATTTTGTCCATTCTGAAACTGAAAAGAAAGACTGGAAATTATAGTCATGATCGAAGTAGACAAATAGTGACAGGAATTTCGTGCGTACAAAGGTAACATACTAAAAATTATACTAACGCAGCTGATACCAAAATAATAATGAATGGAATTCTGTCCGTTGCGACAATAATATAAAGACAGAAAATTATAATTGCCAAGTTGACCAAGTAATATATCATGAGAGTTTAAGCAATATAACAGTCGTTAAATTGACACTCAAATAATAGTAGAGAACTTCCTACCTATATCGACACTGAGTATCAGCTAATATTAAGATTTGGAAGTTGACTCACTATAATAAGAACAGGGATTATCTGCGTCATGAGAGAGGATGTACTTGCAAGCATTACAGCAAAAACGAGAGGGACTCAAATATCATTTAATGTACGATAGTTAAGTGACTTTATTCTGTGCTGCTTTGAGTCCAACAAAGTTGAATCAACAATAAACGTTTCGAAGTCAAGGCGGTTAGCTGACCTTGCCCATTGGTGCTCAGCATCGGCGAAAAAAATGCTACAAAGCCAGGTTGATTCACTGATTTTGTTCACTTATGATGCTTAAGTCAGACAACCATGTTTTAAAATTCAAAGTCAGCCAGAAACATTTCAAAGTTACAGTAGATAGAGCTGATTTTGTCATTTGGTGCTTCAATCAGCCAGCAACGTTTCGAACTTACAGCAAATAGACGATTTTATTTTTGGTGCTACAAGTCAGTCAGCACCGTTCCAAGTCAGTCAGCACCGTTCCAAGTCAGTCAGCACCGTTCCAAGTCAGTCAGCACCTATAGAAGTCAAGTTACTTAGTCTTTTTGTGGTGGAAGTGCAGAGCGCACATCAGCTGCAGACGCGGGCAGCTGTCATGGCTATTGGCGGCGATGGCTGCGGACATCATCTATCATGAAGCTGTTGACACAAGGCTTGTCAAGAGCAGTCGCAACTTTTTTTATGTGAATCTCGGGATATAAAAGGCGCCAGTTGCAAAAATCGCCAACAAAATCTCAACTCTCAACCGGTGCCACTGATAGAGCTCAGCTAAAGAGAAAGAAAACTTTGCTGCGTGCAACGAAAAGAACGCCGGTCAGTGACGGCCACATCCTATTAGATGCACCGAAATGGAAGCCGAAAAACGTACAACAGACACGCGTGTCGTAGATACGTTTTGTAAGCGATATCCAGCGAGTACGCAGGTGCGGTTTGTAAGCGATATCCAGCAAGTACACAGGTGCGGTTTGTAAGCGATATCCAGCGAGTACGCAGGTGCGGTTTGAAAGCGATATCCAACGAGAACGTAGGTACGGTTTGTAAGCGATATCCAACGAGTACGCAGGTGCGGTTTGAAAGCGATATCCAACGAGAACG
The DNA here is from genome assembly GCA_001587735.2 of Parhyale hawaiensis. NCBI lineage: Eukaryota > Metazoa > Arthropoda > Malacostraca > Amphipoda > Hyalidae > Parhyale > Parhyale hawaiensis. The sequence goes on from LQNS02276620.1 coordinate 5,242,803, forward strand.
TAGGTACGGTTTGTAAGCGATATCCAACGAGTATCATGTGCGGTTTGTAAGAGATATCCAGCAAGTACACAGGTGCGGTTTGCAAGCGATATCCAACGAGTACGTAAACGCAGGTGAGCTAGAATTAAGTAATAATAAACGAAACACAAGCAGAGTATGAGCACTACGGCATGTAATAGGGTATGTGAAAAATAAAAATTATAGAATATCAATCTAATTATAGAAGACTCTCATATTCTGAGCATCGAGAACAATGTAATAATACGTAGAAAAGGCGCATTAATAAACACATTGAATTAGAAATTGTCGACCACTTGGCGAATAAATACATTAAATTAGAAATTATCGAATACCTGACGATAAAAGAATACCTTGAACGAGAAGAAAGTCGACAAAGCAAGTGTATGGCGAAGTGCAGCACTTACGTATACGGCTGCGGCCTGTGAAAAAAAGAAGAGGAGAAACACTAACCGCAGGAAAGGATGCACGGGTGAATCTCGTATAATTAAGGAATACTTAAACGGGTTATATGTACTAGGTTTGTAAACAATAATCATATAACTTCCGAGAAAATAATAGTATCTAAGCCAGTTTTCTTTTGATTCAACATCTGTAGTATATAAAAAAGAAAGGTGACTAAACTCCGTATATTAGATGCCTTCTCATTTAAGGTACACATATTTCGAACCGCCCGTATACTCAATTTTACTGGGTTAAAATAAGTGCCAGACCTTGTCGCCCGGTTAATCCTTTTTATTAAGACCTGCTCAATAGTAACTTGACCATTTCGAAAAACCAGACGCTTCGGAGACATGCTCGCGTAGTAAACGAAACAGACTATTCTGGGAGTCTCTTACAGGAAATTAAATTTAAGGACACACTCGTTCCTGTGTTTTTTCCGATTTTGCACGTTAATAGTTATTAAAGGGCAACCGTTTACTTTATACCAATAGATTCTGTGTCACCCTGTACAATAGCCGAAGATAATTCAGAATCTGAACTTTTACTGCGGATCGGAGTCGGGAATGAGCAACAGACCCTGCATTACTTCAAAGTCATTTCATGAAAGATACAACTGCGGTTTCCATAAATTTGGAAAGTCGCACTATATGTTATGGCAAGCTATAGGAATGATATTGCATTTATAAAATATAACGTTTTGGAGATATCATCGATTTTACGGTGCGCAGTTTTGTTCAGTAAACACTGGTGCTCATTAGCGTCTCTTACAATGCAATGGCAGTCAGCCTGGAACTATGGCATATCGACAGCAGATCTCAATTATAACGTATCTCTATGGCACCAAAGGCACCTATAATACAAAGAAACAAAAGTGCCGGTGCAGCTGAGCTGTATTGATTGCACTGCAGCCAAAGAGAATGCACGTTAATTGATATAAGTCTGCGAAACTGAAGTGCTGGAACGGCAACGGACAGCGCAGTGGTGCTTATGGTAATAATTGCGAATAGGTAGCATGATGGAAAGTTCTCGTATTCGCTGACGAGTAGTGCAAGCAACGGATAGTATGCCTGTAGTATTTGGTTGGCCAAAAAGATAGTTTTCGTTTAGTATTAACTTTCTGGTCTTCTAATCATTGTTTCTATGTTCTTTTTTATGATACTGTATTCAGCACAGAGAGTGCATTTACATCAGGGGAAAATAAGCCCCGAAGGAGAGAGGTTCTAACATTTTTGCTTGCACTTCAGCCCTTGATAATGAAGGTTCAGGAGGAGCACTATCGACACATCATGTTCTTACTGCAGAAAAGGAAAGAAAGCAGCAGCAACTGGCCGAAAGACATGCAATATGAAAAGTGATAATGCTGTTTCAGAAGTGGTGTGCCATTAATGGCTTACTCGACATTGATCTAGGAATTTTCAGTAAGAGATTCCCNACTGCAGAAAAGGAAAGAAAGCAGCAGCAACTGGCCGAAAGACATGCAATATGAAAAGTGATAATGCTGTTTCAGAAGTGGTGTGCCATTAATGGCTTACTCGACATTGATCTAGGAATTTTCAGTAAGAGATTCCCCTCGCTCTGGCGGCCTGAATTTTATGGTCAACAATAAGCTGTACTCGATAAAGACTGTAGGCTGACGACCAGACAGATCGTAAATATTCTCCACATATTCAACCAAGTGTGGAACGTAAACTTCCACTTAAAACCACGAACTTTTCGGCCAACCCAATAGTTACAGGAATTATTACGTGCAGGCTAGATAGCATGAGGACATTAGTTGCTTTTGCGCCATTAAATTACTGCCTGCAGAAGATAATCATTACTTCAACGGATCTGTCAACTTCATAGTTCTGATTTCAAGAATATCTTTCCCTATTCCTTTGCTGAGCTTAAATTAAATTTGCGCATCATGAATTCAGAGAAGAAAGTTCGTTCTGGGAAGAAATAAACTCAAGCCTTTACGCGACCACTCAGAGGGTTTTGAGACGCCTGCGGTAATTATTATTATTATTATTAAAACTTCACGCTTGAGCTCCCACGGACAGGTAATACAAACCAAATGAAGCATTTGCAACACCGGGAAGCCCAAAACGCTGCTAAAGGAAATCCAGCAAAAAACCATTAACAGCCGACTTAAAAGCCTGCAGGCCAACACGACCAAAAGCCGATGCAGGC
>LQNS02276620.1:5255075-5269064 GCA_001587735.2 Parhyale hawaiensis
CTCGGCATTCCTGCCGGGAAAGTCTCCGTTGGCCGAGTGCGCAGGAAAAAAGGTACAAAGCATCTCTAAGAGACGGAAAAAGGGATACTTCCGTGGCCCCCATACGGGAGCACATAGGAGTCCCATGGGATGAGAGGCTTATTTTCCATCTTATTCATTTTTTACTACCGTTCGGCGGTCCACCTTGCTGGACAGAAGGGGAAATATAGAGAACCTACCTAATTCTACAAATCAAACTCGTCAGCAAGAACGGGAACTGCGGCCAGCTGTAACCTGCGGATATGGCACTCGGGTCAGCTCCTGGGTGAGTGATGCCCATATATATTCTAACAGGGTTAGGGCCCGCCAGCATAAACCCCTGAAGACATAAATACAACTTAACGAATATGAAGCAAAATAAAGGAGGACGCTGTTCCAAAGAGCCACGTTAACGAGGGTAGAACGTTTGCAAGTGTGTGTGCACGCAGCAGAGTGACGGATGGAGAAAGCTGTACATAATGCTGTCTTTTTCAATTTCCGCCACATCCAACTGGTGATGCAATTAATCAATGCATTCAGTTCCCATGCTGCACTGATGAACAGACTATCAGAGCAAGCTGAACACACGCGTGAGTTAAACGGATAGGGCTTCACTGCACATCGGCTAATGGAATTTCATTTACCATCAAAATAAACGCGTCATAAAACTGAAGGTTTTTAATATGTCTTTATTATTTACCGACCACGTTTTAACCCTTTACCGGGCAACTGGCCATATAATTATGGTTACTATCAGTATGCAATTCTAATACATTTTTGTGGCGGGCGATAACGGCTTAACACTTCACCGGGCATGTGACCATATATACTCACTTCCACAATGCTGATCTTACGAGGGCCTTCATCAGCCGTCCAGCAAATGGCTGATTAGCTGCGGCGGACCTGCGAAAACTTCCAATTGAAAACAGTCATTTATTGTTACTATTATTAGCGAAAACTTCGAATTTAAAAGTTATTTATTTGCGCTATTATTATTATTACCGTGTGGGAGTCTTGGTTTACCCAGTGTATAGTAAAATGAATAATGTATGTCTTACGAATAATGTATATTTTAACCTTCAATACTTAAATTATTCCAAGATTTTCTGGGTCATCGAATGGCATGTAGAACTTTAGATAATCTAAGTTTCACCAGCTGAAACTTGTTCCGAACTTCACACAGAAGCGTTGGTTTTGTTACTGGGTGTTGTGGAGCAGGTGGAAGTCGCAAACCCATTGCCCTTGAGACAGCCGGAAACCACCATATGCGAAACAGGTCTGAGTTTCCGGTAGTCTCTAAGGTAACCGATTTGTGTTTAACGCGTGAATCTCGATGCAAGTGGCAAAATTCAACGATTGTGATAAGCTCCTGACAAGTTAAAGCTAATGAGCTTCGTAGTTAAACTCGCCCTCGCGTGCAAATCAATAATGCCTCAACACAACTTAGTATCTGCTATTCGTTGCGCTTCATTTGAATTGACTACTTGTAGGGTTACCCATCACTGGCCAATTAAGTGGATCTTGAAGAGCACTTAAAAGCAGTAATCCAACGAAAATTATTAACTAGTCCTCACCTAGCGGCCACGTTTATGTCTCGGCTATACGGAGCTACAGTCACTTGCGCGTAACAGTAGATCAAATATCACGGCTATCAATGTTTTGCTTTGCTTGGGCACGACCGGAAAGCAAGCTTTTAAAAACTTTGAAGCAACGTCGCAAATTAGAGAACTATATTCATTAAGGTTGAAGCCTAACTTCTTTTGTGCAACAAAGAAGCATCAAAGAGAGGAAAAATATAATTTATCCTGTACATACCAGCGTACTCTATGAACTACGTGTCAACCAATGCCATTCCTATGAGATACATACCTGTCTTCTGCTTGATCCTCAAGGCGGCTTCACACTATAGTTTTCTGTACCCGGTACACACTACAAAGTCGTCGAACATTGTGCTGCGTCTCTGCAAGCACTGCCGCGTTTCCACAACAAAACAGTAAAATGTTAGCCGTCGCGTGGGTTTGCTTACCGCCATAATAGCAAAGTTTTGGACATTTTTCATAATTTGCAGCGAATGAAAATTCAGACAGCTGGACACGGAATTTAAATGCATTTATCCGATGTTATCCGATACTGCTTACTACAAAAAAAATAGACGCTTTGTTCTGTGTACGGGAACAAAAAATAGGAATCGACCTTCCTACGGATAAGTGACCTATACAGTGACCCCATCGATACAATAAACATGTGGGCAGAGCATCGCGCATCAAAACAATAGGTCGGGAAAGAAGAGAATGTGCATAACAAAGACTGCAAGGGAGCAGAAAACCCTGAAACATTGATTTTCTGATTTACGTAATTCTTCACATAATTGAGTCATCAATGTCCGGAGCGGCAGCAGCATTGATTATGAGCTCATTGAGGCAGGGCCGGTCATAAGCCAGCTGATGACGGACGTATTGGGAAGCCAGTCGCGCTTGCCAAACTAATCAATTTTGGCACATCAATGAATAGGAATCGACGAATTAATTTTTTTTCAGAAGTTACCGTTTCATGCGTGAGTGTAAAAATAGATACCTGTCAAAATATATTAGCTATTGAAACTAGGCAGTCTTCGAAGAGTTTTCCGGAGGCTAATCGCTAGAGAAGATTTATTGACAAGCTTTAGCCATTGACTTTTCAAAACATTTTCGATAGGGTGAAGTTCCATATCATAGATAAATCGACAATATACAAGCTATTCAAACAGTTCACTTTTCGCAATATATCCGAGAAATAGCAGTTTTATACATCTTGATGGGCACGAAAAGACTCTCCAAAATATTATACCCGGAAGTAACGAAATTTTCACGGCAATATGCCGGACGTCAATAACAATCTCCCAGTAAAATAACGTATCATTAGAAGCGGTCTACATTTTGACGCCATAAAACATGCCTCTTAATGTCATACCGTGATTATTATTTTCAACTGCTTCATGAGGTTTTATAACTAAACAGGCTCCTCATCTACAGAGAGGGTGTGATCCAAAGTCAAGGAGAAATAAGGGATATGAAGTATGCCACGGAAGCGAAGAAGCTGCAGGCACTAAAATAAATAGCCGGGAAAGAGAAGGAAGAGCAGAAAAGAGATCAGCCGTAGACGTACACATGATGCAAGAAGGGAAGCGCGTAATGAAGAAAAAGCGTCTCTAGAGAACGCCTAGCTAAGACATAGGGGGAGGAGGAGAGTTCAAACAAGTCGTCTATACTTTATAGTCCCTACAGATACTGCTCAGTGTCGGATTGCATAGTTGCGTCCATTTAGACAACAGAGAAGTTCGCAGTTTTTTGAGTTTTTAATTCACTCCAAATTCGAAGAGAAATTCTTAGCTTCCCTCTTGACACTCATTATGCCAGTTATCATGATGGCTAACATTTTACTAGGCTAAAATCCTTCAGTAGATTATGGATGTAACACAACATACGAACGCTAAGTATAACATAGGTATGGGGGGAGGGGTCCAGGAATTGTCGTGTAAACTCGTCTCAAACTACTCATAAGTCCCCTTGTGGCGTGACTAAGTATTCACTCACCGCGAAATCGTATTCGCGATACAAAAACACGTTACGATGTGGCTCACTTGGAGACCTTTCACATCATAGGAAATCCATCATCAGTGCTGTAAAATAGAAGATGAATAAATTTGCCAGAAAAAAAGTCAGGACAGCGTTTTCTCAAGATGTTATATCGGTCTATACAACCAGTAGAGAATTTATAAAAGTAAAAATAAACCAAATGAAAAGTCACCTATTTGGATGTTGTTCATTAAAGCTATGGGGCCAGTGACTGAATCTGACTAGCTATAATAATAGCTTGGTACTACTGCTGCAAGACTTACATAGCTGCATAAGCTACTTCGTACCTCCTTAGCCACAACATAAAAGTTCCAAGAGCGGAAAAGCAATGAACATACTGTAGTTTGCCAATAAGAAGTGAGGCCCATGCACGAGGTTCTTCCCGTATGTACGTGCAGTTTTAATTATGTTCCAGCAGCTCAATAGCGGATAATTTTGCACCAACCAAAGTTAACTCAGCCATTTGGAACCGCAGTTTTAATCAAAATCAGCCATTCATGTAACTATTAGTGAAGGAACTTCGCGGTCGGTAGTACAAATAGGTACCGTGCAAAATCTTAGCTTATTGGAGCCAATTTTGATCTACGTTGATCAACCTAGTCTAATTATTATTATTAGTCTAGGTTATACGTTGGTTGGTCAATCTTCACTCATCTTGTGAACGTTATATTAGGTTTGTCACGTTTTTATTGCTCGACATATTTTAAAGTGTACTATATCACAGTTTTGAGGACTCTACCTCCCTGACTTTTGTAGTCACGATTTTATGAAAAAATTATCTAATTTTTACAGCACTGACGATAGATCTGTTATGATCCGCAACGATTCGTTACTTTCAACATTTCCTGCACCGTACGCTACGCCAACCTGTACAGCTCGGCCTATGGCTCATTTCACCGCTCTGAAGAGGAAAAAAAAGACAAAAAACACTACTCGCGGCGAGCAAATTATAAGAACAATTTACCCACAAAGACGCCGAGTGCAATACGCAGACCGCAGCCCCCATGCATGCAAATGTAATCAGAAAAACCGTCCACTTAAGAGAATTATTTCCCATGGAAATTTGAGCACAAAAAAGATAACTTCACAACGCAATTCTCGTAATGAAATTAGTACCAGACACTTACTGCACTTCGGAAGGATTGCTACGGAATACAACTTTTGAGCGAGACTCAAACAGTTCCATTATACGCACAATGATTAAAGATGTCCGAGGGGACAACTGTGGTGCAACTTCGCCGATATTTCTTAAGGGAATTAGCTTACTGCAGAGCAAAGGCCGGAGAGACAACTGTATTGGGTTCATAAATGAAATGTGAGCTGAGTTTAAAAGCGCTAGAAGCGCGCTGTTGTACCTTAAGGGAATTAGCTTCTTGGAAAATGCTAGGAATATATTCTCTGATATTTTTCAAGGGAATAAATTCTTTCAGAATATGCAAGAGACAATAATAGTTCATCAATGAAAATGTAACTTTACTTCAGAAGTCCTAGGATCACGTTTTCTACTATTTCTCTAGAGAAATACAATTTTTCAAGGGGATTAGCTCAGTTTTGAGCATATACGAATGATGGAACTGACTTTGCGTTCTTTACTAAAGAGGATTCAGTTTCTATAGCAGCATAATTAAGTAGCTTATTATTTGAGTCTGGGTTAATCACTAAAAAGGGACCCGATACTTCTTGAAGGAATTAGCTTATTATTTGAGTCTGGGTTAATAACTTAAAAGGGACCCGAGACTTCTTGAAGGAATTAGCTTATTATTTGAGTCTGGGTTAATAATTTTAAAAGGGACCCGATACTTCTTGAAGATATTAGCTTATTATTTGAGTCTGGGTTAATAACTTAAAAGGGACCGATACTTTTTGAAGGAATTAGCTTATTATTTGAGTCTGGGTTAATAACTTAAAAGGGACCCGAGACTTCTTGAAGGAATTAGTTTATTATTTGAATCTGGGTTAATAACTTAAAAGGGACCCGATACTTTTTGAAGGAATTAGCTTATTATTTGAGTCTGGGTTAATAACTAAAAAGGGACCCTATATTTCTTAAAGGAATTAGCTTAACAGTTGAGTCTGCGGAAAATAACCTTGCATTTGGGTTTCTATTGAAAAGCGAGTTGAGATCAAAACCGGTGCGAGCTTCCTGAAAGTTTCAAAATGACTTGGCAGCTGCTATATAATTAGGCAGTTCGAGACAACACATTGCGTTCGAAAATGAAGCTTGCGCCAGTTCTAATGAGGCTTCCGTTCTTCTTGGGAATTCACTTGAGTGTTGAGTAGGTTCAGAAATGAAGGCGAATATTCTTCAAATTCATTCGTTTCATTGTTAAGAAAGCGAGGGTTGCACGTAAACATAAAAAAACAAGGACTATAGCCTAGTGGTTAATGGTAATACTAGACTGCTTTTCCGTAAATTTCTTTACAAGCTTCTTTTCTTTAGAGAGGGATAAGAGCTTGCATAAAGTAAAAGTACAATATCACAGGCAAAAAAAAAAAAAAAGAAAGAAACTTGTTCTTGTAGGTACATGAGATATAAACTGGGAGTTGTGGCTTTCCGCGAGGTCTCTAGTTAATGATTTGGACATTTGTAAACTCAGTGGCCACTTACAGCAAAAGTAGAAACAGAATTAAAACAAAGTTAAGTTTTCCTCATACTCACGCAACAAAAGCTGGATTTCGGGGATCGAAACTTCGAAGTTGAAGTGTCGATTAAAAATATCCGGAACTGAAATTTTATAGCGTAGTGTAGCTATCTTAGCTACGCTACTACTGTTTCTTTGCATGCATGCAGCATTACTGTAAAACTGATTAGTGTCAAGTGGGATTAAGCTAACTGGAACTTGGAGCGGGTAAAAGTAAACATGACTTGAAGTTATTTGCCGCCGGCTGCAGCGAAGCGGCTATAATCAATCGTAATTCATCACGATGAAGAAATTCCGCCGAGGTAATATGTAAGATGCGACCATTTTGAAAATTGAATAAATTCTCGTCGACAAGGGAGAAATACTTGGAAATATTATCGCAAACGTGTACATTTTGCTCAAAATCAATAGAAAAACAAAATTAATTAAACTGAAGCAAGGTTGCCATTAAACAAATAGAATCAAACAAGTTTGCTGCAGATGCTTCAAATGAAAAACAGAAGTTATAAAATGAATTCCAATAGGTATATTAGAACATCGCAATGCCGATGCAAACACTTTAGTCGGAGTTGCCATAAAAGAAATTCATCAATTGATCTCAGACATAATAATTTACATAAATCAATTTTCCTCCACAGCCAATCAAGAAATCCTATCCAACGTTAGGCTGAAAATTAAATGCATCTTCGGAAAGAAAAAGAATTCGCTTGTCTTTTGATTCCGACAATATTTTAACCGAAACTACTTAACAGAGCAGTTTAAGTTGAACATGCTTAAGGCAACTGACAATTTTCTACACGAGCCAGCGGTATGTTTCTGGACATTTTATTATTGTCATTATTTTTTGGTAACTTTTTGGTAACTTCTGGCTTCAGGCGTCCTTCGCCTTGGATGAATGGGAAAGTTGTGTAGTTCACAAAAAAAAAAAAAAAACAGAGAGAACGTACGCACGGATCGCGAAAACCGCAGCACAAGGGAACAACAAACTTGTAGAGAAGAAAAAAAAAACAAGAAAGAGCTTGTTAGTGCAAATACGAAAAAATAACTAGAGGGAGCCTAACAAAGATGAGCAGGAATCTCACATGTTTCAGTTTAGTTAATTTTATTTCATTTACTTTTCAGCTTATTACATTTTTTGTAATCCTTAAAACAGACAGCGAAACAATCATCAGGTTGTTAATCCACAGTGAATGCGGTAGTTACATTTGAGTTACATAAAAGTTTTTTCGAATAAGAAATCGAAGAAGTTTTGGACTTCTTAATTTTATGTTGGTTGCATTTCGGATAGACCGGGACATGGTGCTGGGCAGCCTCGGCCCTCATGCAGCACGGTGAAACTATTAGAATATTTTACAGCACTGAAACTGCGGCAGCGCCATCCCTGCATGACACGCGTACTTTACAACCCCCCGAAGTATATGTTGGGAGCGTTTGTTATACGCCGGATCATTCGCATTTCCAGGAACAGCTTCCAGAAATATTTTTGGCACGCTTACAACAGACTATCATTCAAAACATGATTGCTAGAGAGCATATCAAGCAGGACAACCTGTTTTAATAGGTCTGGAATAAACTGATATTACACTTCAGTTCGTCAATGAAAATCGTTTGTAACATGCACTCCATGACTCAAGAAACGGCAAAATTTTCATTAGACTGAGTACATTTGAAGATTGGCAAGTTTCTACCCAAAACGTTTTCTGCTTTACACCAACACATCTTTTGTAACAGACGTTCTGCGACTCTGGAAATACCAAAATTTTTGTTCACACAATCCCGCTGAGCCCCGACCAAAAGTGCCTCTATCGATATGGCCTCCATTGGCTAATGAATTATTCCCGTCGACGACGGTCGAGAAATTCTTCCACTGTTTCGATCACGCAATCCTTAAGACGGAGAAGTGAAGTCGGAACCGTTGTCGCTGTGGCTGATCAGACGAAATCCCACCCAAAGCAAGTATTAGGAACACGCAAACGGGGAGATCAGTTGATATTAGAAGTGTTCTTGCGTTCACTGACGAAATGAAATTTGATTCGACGAAAACTCGGTGCTAGGACACGCTCACACCTTAGAGACACCAACGGCGAAATGTTCTTCAGAACGGGTGACACTGCGCTGCCAGGGGCGGAGCATCGGGTTATGCATTGTTACAATGCCTATAAAAAATTCTAAATCACAGCAGCTTTACACTTCAGAAAAGCCACATCTGGTAAAGTTTCGACAACATTATCTTGACTTTGACTTAAGTGAAATTCGCTTCTTGGTGTGACGTTCAAGTACGTTCCACGTTAAGTTGTAATCATGGTAACCTGCATTCCAAAAAAACTTGAAACGTTTCGCATTTTATGTTCTAGGTGGCAGCGAACTTGAAGCAGAAAAGTCGGAACTATTTCTGGTTGGATTCAGCGATAAAAGAGGAGAACAAATAAGACTTTGAAAAACGGAGACGGTGAAGACAGTTCGAATAAATTTTATCCCTGCTGATCAGTTGAAAGTTTACGGAAAACACGCGTCGTGAGCAGACACACTTACGGTGGCAATAATGGTGATTTGGTATAGTAGTAGCATTCTCCTAGTTTAAGCCTCCCTGCCAACAGAGTACACTGTGATCCAAAGAGAGGAAGAAAGAAGGGACATACAGAATGTCAAGAGAAAAGTGGAACCCACGCACGAGTCAACGCGTGTGGGAACAGCTAGTCGGGAAGGAAGAGGAAGAACAGAACAAAGCATCATCAGTAGGAGTATGAAGATGGAAAGAAGCAAAGTGGGCACGAAAGACAGACGTACCGAAGACCTAGGATATGGCTAAGCTCACCTATACAAATAATTATAATTTGGTAAGCTGGTCGAATGCTAAGGAAAATAACAGCGTTTGACGCAGGAAAACATTTGGACGAAATGATTTTGGGCGCGTTCGACTGGCCGGCGAAGTTCAGCTGTTGAGGCTTGACAAGGCCGCAACTTCAGACAGATGCCTTTGCTTCGACCATCTGAATCAGGTTTCACGCGGTAACATTCAATCATTTCCCCTCGATGCTTCTATAATCTCAGTCTTATTCTGTAAATCAGCGTTTTCTACTGGTTCAAAATAATGTAATGCATCAAATATCTGTAACAAGATTCAAAGAAGCGAAGTCAATGCTCCTGTTCGAAATTTCGAACAAGTCAAACCTCGAAGTTTAACTTCGCTAACCAATCGAACTCGCCTCAAGTCGGAACCAATTTTTGCTTTGTCAGATGAGAAGATAACTGTTGAGAGTGCGCACACCGCAATAATCTGTGTTGATATATTTTGAGCTCGTTCAGAGAACTATAACTGTAATTTCATCCATTAAACGAACTCATTGGTTCAAAAGAAACATACACACACCGCTGTCATGAAACACACAACCATTTATTTCATTACACAATATCTCTCAGAAAATTTAAAACCATTTCTATACATGCAGTATAGGCGGCCATAATGGTTCGGACACCTTAAAAACTCATCAGAAAATCTTTAAATACTTCAATATTATTGAAGGCATTGAAGTGTAATTTTACACAAGTTGAGCAACATGTCATAGCTAACTCTTGTTAAAACTTTAGCTGTTACAAGCAAATGAATTGTAATAGTCAGAATTTAGCCTGGACAAAAAAGTTCGGACAACCTTCAAAAGTGATAATGAAACACATGACATGAGGCTACAAATAAGAACTACGTTATGAATTTAACTTTTTAGCATTTAGTACTTTGTGTGGTACCCTTTACTGTCGAAAACAGCTTGAGATCGTCTACCACAAGAGCTGACCAAATTGCAACATTCTTCTCGTGTTATTTTTTTCCATTCGTCCTCTAAAATGGCCCATAGCCCATATGTACATTTCGTGGATTTCTCTTCTTCTCCTAATAATTTCTAAACATTTTCTATGGGATTTAAGCCTGGACTTTGTGCTGGCCGGTCCATAACACTTACTCATTCTTGCTCTAAAAATGACAACCAATCTTGCCATGCGACAGGGAGCGCTATCTTCCATAAAAATTGGTCTATGAGTTGAAGAGGCTTTGAAGATCAGTACACGTTTTGCAAAAGTTCCTTATATACCTGTGCGTTTACTTTTCCCAGCAGACGAACTAAGGGACCCGTGCCGCGTGCTGAGATCATACCGAAGACCATAACGCTTCCGCCGCCAAACTTTACACTTTACGCAATTTTTGGATAATGTTTTAACCAGTTGAACGACGAATAAATCTTTTTCCATCGGAGCCAAATACATTGAGCTTGGATTCATCGCTGCATAATTCATCCGAGCATTTCTATTCTTCTTGCTAATTAAAGGCTTGATAGCTGGAGTTCTCGGATGCAAGTCTGCTTCTTTTCGGCATCGTGAAACTGTCTTCCAATAGACACCTTGATTCCATGCCTTTTACTAGCTTCACGGGAAATCTCTGCAGCGGTTTTAAACCTATTCTTCTTTCACAATCTAAGCAATACACTATCCTCTCTTCCCGAGGTTTGCGTGGTCTACCATTTGAAACACCAGCAGTACTTAAACCATTCTGGTCATATTTAGTCAGCATATCACTAACCACACTTTTAGGTCGATTAACTGTGTCTGCTATTGCCCTTATTGAGCGTTTATCATCATGACGCTATTTCACGATTAACTGACGAATAGAAGAAGGTTTAGGGACTTCCCGAGGCATGTTGACAGAGCGGATGTTGCATTGATGATGACTGCAAGTGTGTTCAACCCAATCTATATTACTCTTTCTAGGGCAACATTGGTTTTTTCTAGAAGAAAATGGAAAAAATACAGTATCCGAACTATTTTGTCCTGACTAAATTCTTACTAGTACAATTCATTTGCTTGTAACTTTTGTTTTATTCATCCTGAACAGCTGAAATTTTAACACAATTTAGCTATGACATGTTACTCAACTTGTATAAAATTACACTTCAATCCCTTGAATAATATTGAAGTTTAGAGATGCAACGCGAGAAAGTCGAGACGCGTAGAGAAAAACATCTCTTTTTCCAAACTAATACTTACACGACTTACACACAAACATACACTGCACACATCTAAAACTTGACACATAACCAAAATAACTTCAATTCCCTTGAACATTTTCAAGCGCAATTAACAATACGGTAGGTACGTTAAGGAGAATTCTGGAATAAACCAAGCAATAAACACGCAAGCTGTACATCTGCGGTGAATACAAAAGAAAGCTTCACGCATAACCAAAATATCTTCATTTCCCAGACTGTTTCAGAGCGCAAATGGTACGCAGCTCAGCGGTAGCTCCAGCTCGACAGCTAGCAGCAGAAATATCGCTTGTCAAAGGCTGCCAGTAAATATTTACGCGTTCGCACTTCGGTCTGTTTACTGCCAATGGCTTCTGCCGATCCTCAGACTTCTTAGCTGCTCGGTTCACCCTGACTTNTCACCCTGACTTATGGAAAGCGACTCACGGCCTGCCGAAGCGGAAACCCAAGACATGAAGTTCAGTCCAAAGGAGTGTGTGTATAAATCACACGTGTGTCGAGCCTGCCCTGCCACTTGGATTTCCTGTCAAACTTTTTGTTGCGTTGGAGCACAAGTTCGATTTCCATCGTGAAAGAGCGACCATGCACGGCAGAGCAAAATGTACTGGAATACATTTAAACATTGTGGGGCCACAGTCAGAATTCATTTTTAACTGAGAACATTTTAAAATCAGACTTCACACATCTTGACGCATTTTAGCAAAATAAAATGGAGACCATCTCGGTTATAAAGCTTATGACAGCACAATAACTTCAACAGTTTCAAAGAATGGACGAAACATTTCTGCTTCATAATTTAAGTTTAGTAGTAAAATTGGTCCTATAAATAAGAGCAACAAGTGTCACTTTCCGACACGTACCAACCCCTAAGAAGGACCTACTAAAACTCCAATTTTTTGGCAGCAATAGCACTGATTGAAATTTCTTCTATGAAGAACTCGGAGTCTTATGAAGTTCACAATTCAGCTCTAAAGCATAAACGATATACCATTATAACATTACGGTCAGTACAATTCCTATATCGCCTAGACGCTATTCTACATTTTGCCAAGCATAACGTAACGGCCGCAGCTCGGAGCAGGCAGGGGCCTCGGCTCCCCTCTGAGAATGGGCACGTCGGTCTCTCTATTGCCAACTATCTAATATTCACGTCAGTGTTGCTAGTTTTTCTACGGCTTAAATTCGAGTCATAAAGATATTTTGCAGCCACTGCTTAAGTGGTCCACGTGATCGTTAAATCTCACTCAACTTTATGCCCATTGCAGCTCGAGTCGAGAATTTTTTTAGTGTATAAATCCTCATAGAACAAACTTTTTCTAGCAACAATATTGGTGCATATACAATAAAAAACACAGGCTACGGAACGTGCGGTCAGGATTTTCGAAGGTTAAAAACTTGCACCGCTTCACACAACTAAGAATTGATAATTTTAGTTGAAGACACAGTCAGTCGCGGAAGACACGAATAAAAAAGACTAAGTTTATTTATTGCTAGGAATTTTGAAAACGAAAACGTCGGAGTTGCAAGAGCTTCAATCAGCAGATTCCGGGTTTTGCGGCCGCGGTTATCAATTAAGAAATTTTAAAATTTGACTGCAATATAACATCAAAAAAGAACTTTTAAAACTGCAGGTTCGTATTTTGATAAATTGAAGACGGGGTATCATGACAGTTTTTTTTTTATATAACTGAAAGACAATTGGTTGCATAGCCATCATAATTATTTCATTCATTTTTTCTTCTCAGAACAAAAGATTGATTCAGTGATAAATCCCCAGAAATTCTCTTTTGTAGATAGCTAACTGGCGATTGCACAGCCTTCGTTTTTTGATCATGTTCATTGCGGAACGGGTTGTAGCTGTAAAAACCGTTGAATGCCAGGTGCTTGAGGTGACAGCGTACTTGATTAAGTCCATCTCTACTTGTACAAAATATATCTTTATTTTTCAAACTTCGGAATAAACTTGATCAAGAATGTATTAAAACACTTAAAAAGTCTTCGTTTTGTGATAGGCACGTCCTGAACCGAGACGCGCGCGGTAGAAGCATTACAGTGCATGATAAAACGGGTACGATATAATAATTTATCTGTTGCATCGACACAACACAAAGCTGCCCCTAGTGTAGTTTTTCATTGGTCATTTCAACATTTGTCTGAACGCACCTACTGCATTGAGTTTTGTTTTGAAATAATGACGTAAAGCTGACGCGAATGTACTAGTGACTGGTAGAGCTGATGAAGCCGCCATCAGAACTACGTCATTGCTTCGAAACGGTAGGTATAAGCTTCGAATTTAACTTTAACTACATATTTCTTTACAACTTAATTTTTAATTTAGACTATACCATAAAATTAGCTTCATACTTCCGTCCTCCATATTGGTGGTACAGTAGTTTGGTGGACTTTTCAAAAATCGTGATACCACCTCATTAAGTGTCAGCCCCAAACACTCTTTCTATAAGGTATCCTTAACATTTTGTGTACAGAATAACCGGAGCTTGACTACAGCAATAGTAATGAAACAGCAGAATGTTGACTTAGTCCTGCATATATAGCACGTACGCTTTCGCCGACGCCATTACTTCAGATAACTATTAGAGAAAACAAGAACATTTACGAATAACTTGAAGTTCGAGGTTAACTCTTGCAGTCGGGTTCACACAACATTCTTTCGGTCACTAT